>JAEBDU010013284.1:471412-824904 GCA_016802625.1 Heliconius numata | reverse complement strand
AGTCTTGGTGAAGGGATGAGCTGTGTGCCCCCTGGGCGGTCAGCCAAGCCAGGTGAGACTCACGGTTACCCGTGAGAGGCCCAGCTTAGGCGACCAGCGACCGAAGGGGCAGCTCAGGAGGCGGAGTTAGGTAGGGTGAGGATATCCCTTGGTAGGCGCATCCTGTCCGGTGGCCTGGAATGCCATGGCGCGATGTCCTGGAGATGTGGGTGGTCCGATGCATCGGCGCGGCTGTATGCGTTGCGCGCGAGCCGGCCGATGTGTACCTCCAGGCTCTCTATTCTGAGGTCGCGCTGGATGGTGGTGTTCCGAACGTAATAGGGAGCCTGGGTGACGCGCCGGAGGGCGACGTTTTGGACCACCTGTAGGACCTTGCGCTGGGGCGCACTTGCGAGCGCGTACCAGGCCGGGGCGGCGTATACGAGGTGTGGCCTCACGTAGGACTTGTAGAGGGCAAGTCTCGTGCGCAGCGGTAGTTTGGAGCGCAGCAGCGGGCGGAGGTGGAATAACGCCACCTTGGCAGCAGCAGCGGCCTTCTTCACCTGCCTGGACATCTGCAACCTCCTGTCAAGGGTTACGCCCAGGTAGGTGATCTCCTTTCTCCAGGGAACCTGCTCACCCAGCAGGCGCAGCGGAGGAGGGAATCTCAGGTGGCCTCCAAACAAGATTGCCTGGGTTTTAGCCACGCTGAGGGTGAGCCTCCACTCCGACAGCCAGCGGGGGAGCAAGTCGAGTGCTCGCTGGAGTTTGGTGGCGGCGTGGACGGCCGTCAGGCTCTTCGCGAGCAGGGCGATGTCGTCGGCGTAGAGCGCCAACGTCGAGCCCTGCTCTAGCGGGATGTCATCCGTGTAGAGGGCATACAGGGCAGGGGATAGTGAGCTGCCCTGTGGTACCCCGGCGGCGATCAGGTGGCTGCGGGAAACTGCACTCTCCACTCTGACGCGAAAGGTCCTGCCGTCGAGGAAAGCGGCTAGGACGGCGACGACGTGGTGCGGGGTTCCAGTGCGGAGAATCTTCGTCAGAAGGCCTGGGTGCCAGACGCGGTCGAAGGCGCCGGCGACGTCCAGGAAGGCTGCACATGCACTCTCCTTCCTGTTGGCTGCTGCTGCGGCGAAGTGGATCACTCGAGCCACTTGGAGCGTGGTTGAGTGACCGCTTCGGAAGCCAAACTGTTCGGGCCGCGGTTGCAGGTGCGGCTGCAGGAGTGGAAGCAACATCCTCTCGAACAGTTTGGCGATGGCATTCAATAGCGTGATGGGGCGGTAACCCTCCGGCTTCCTGTGGTCCTTCCCGGGCTTCGGGATCATCACGACCAGACCCTCCTTCCACGCCTGGGGGAAGTAACCCAGGCGCAGAATGGCGCTGAAGAGTCTGGCCGTTGCCGCAATCAGACGGTTGTCGAGGTGGCGTAGGGCGCTGTTGGAGATCCCGTCTATTCCGGGAGCCTTCCTGGGCTTGAGGCCCCGGATTGCCTTCTTCACGGCCGAGGGAGAGAAGAAAGGTGGAGCAGGGGCGGTGAGGGCCTTGAGTGAGGTGAGGCGCGTCTTCACCTCCTCTTCGACTTCGGCATGGAGGACTGGGCACTCACTGGGATTCGGCTGAAATTGGGCCGCCAAATATTCCGCCAGCATGTCGGCTCTCTCCTCTGAGGAGTATCTCAGGGAGCCGTCGTGGTGGAGTAATGGGCGGGCTGGGGGCTTCTTCTTCATTATTTGGCGGCTAAGCTTGCTCAGAGAGGGGTAGTCCTCGCATGCCTTGGAGATCCGCTCCTCCCATGTGTGGGCTTCTCGATCGCCAAGGGCGACCCTGACTTGTTCGATAAGCCCGTTGAGTTTGGTTTTTGTGGCAGGGTCCCTGTTTTTCTGCCACAACTTACGGATTCTTCTCTTCTTCTGAATGAGGTCTTCAATCCACCTAGGAGTGGGGGGGAGTCCGCGCTGACTAGGTGGTGTAGTGGCAGTGTCGACGGCGTCCTTGATATTGCCCACTATGGCGCTTTCAAGGCGGTCGATGCTGGCTGCGTCGACGAGGGGTTCGTTGCACGGGGATTGCATAGAGTGGAGCGCGCCCTCGAAGCGCTCCCAGCAGATCCGACCACCGGACGGCGGGCCTCTGGCGATGGTCGGCCTGCCCTCAAGTGAGACAAGGACAGGCTGGTGATCGGATCCGAAGGCGTCCGATATTACTTCAAGGTCTATTGCATCTAACCCCCTGTGCACGACCAAGTCGATCGTCGTGGGGTCGTGTCTGGAGTTGTCGGAGTAATGTGTGGGCTCGTCAGGGCCGTCGATTTCGTAACCGAGCCTTTGGGCGTCGCGGTACAGGTATCGCCCTGCCTGGTTGGTGGAGCGACAACCCCAGGCGGTGTGGTGCGCGTTCCAATCGCCCGCGACCAGAGTCGGGGTGCTGCTGGTGAAGTGCTGCTGTACCACGTCGACGGCCAGGCGAGTGTTGCCCGGCCGGTACGTAGCATAGACCCTCAGTGGTTTGTCGTCGTGATGGATTTCGACACCCAGTGATTGGAGTGACTGGGTGTCGATGACGGGCAGCGGATGCACAACCAGGTTCTTGCGGGTCGCGACGAGGAGGCCCCTGAACGCGTTCTCACCGGTGGCATCCAGCCGCAGGACATGGTATCCTGCGATGCTAGCGGAGAATGCCGGGTGCAAGTGGGTTTCATTCACCAGCGCGACGTCGACGTTGTGTTGGCGCAGGATATAGCGGAGGGCGGGCATCTTCCTTCGCAGCCCCCGGGCGTTCCAGTATATGATTCTCAGTTTAGATGTGAATGGTAAGCAGGTTCTTCATTCCTTCCATAACACACTGGACAGGGTCTTGACCTTCCCTCAGAGCGAGGAGAACGTTTTTGAGGGTGTCAAGAGCCCTGTCGATGGCAATGAGTGCAGGCTGCGCCTTGGCCTGCGTCTGCAGTGTGCTTGTTGTGGCTGCGGTGGTGCCTGCAGCGGGGGCTGCGGCTGCGGGGGTGCGTGTAGTGGGAGGCGGGGGGTTGGTGGACGAGGCACCGGCCTGCTCCTGTTGCCTCCTCGTTCTCTTCCCTCCCCTTTTCTTTGGCCGTCTTCCTCCTTTGTTAGAGGGCGGGTTAGCGGGTGCCATGAGGTTGGTGGCCTCATTCTCCGCTTCCACCGTGTTGTCGTCCATTCTGGGGGCGGCGGCTTTCTTCGCCCTTCGTGCTGTGTCGGCTTGGGAGAGGGCTACAGTGCCGGCCTTCTTGTTGCGCAGTTCGCGTTTGAACTGTGGGCAGGCGGTGTGGTTGGCCGGGTGCGCGCCGCCACAGTTCGCACAGGTAGCTGGTACATCGAGCGGGCGCGGGCAGTCTCGCGCGAGGTGTTCCTCCCCACACCTCACGCAGGCCAGGCGTCGGTGGCACCCGTGGCTAGAGTGCCGAAACGCCTGGCAGCGATGGCACTGCGCCGGGCCCCGCTTACTCCTCCAGGGTTCTACCTTGATACCCGGCATGTTCAGTAGTTCAGTAATTTGGTATATGCCGGGTATCAGATTCGGGGTGTTAGTGAGCGTCACGTGGAAGATGCATCCAGGCCGGCCCTTCCTCGCCTTGATCGGTCGGGCGTACTCGGCCTGGAAGCCGAGTTCTCGGAGAGCTTCGCTTATCTCGTCAGGAGTCGTCGTGACCGGCAGCCCTCTTATGGCAATCTTCCTACTCTTTTCCGCCGGTAGAGCGTATGAAAACCACGAGATTTGTTCCGACTTCTCCAAGTCGGAGAGATACCGCTGGATTACGCGGTATTCTTCAACGGATTCCGGTGAGAAGCGAACACCCTTGCCAAAGGGGCGCGCGTTCGGGGCACGTCCTAGTTTGATCTTTAGCGCCCGAAAGTGTTGAGTCCAATTCGGGAGCTCTTCTACCACTAGGGGCGGGTAGCGTGGCGTTTTTGGCGGCTTCGTAGTTGCTGGTGTTGCGCTGGGTACCGATGGGATGTCGGTATTCGAATTCCGAGTGGCATCAGCAAAGGTTGGGGCTGTTGTCATGGTCACGGGTGTGGCAGCTGCAGGATGAGGGTCCAAAAGAGGCATATCCCTGTCTTTCCCTTCATCTCTTTTTCTTCTTCTTCCGTCTGGTCGGTCGCTCTGGATGGTCACCGGGCAGTGGCGCTTTCCGGTGTCAGCGTCTCCATAGTCCTCGGTGCGCTGACGACGCACCGGGGTCTGGTAAATGGGCTGCGACTGCGCCTGCTCTAGCGCTTGAGCACGGTCGTTTAGGAACATGGCCATGTGCTCCATCAGCTCCCGACTCAGCGCACCATTGCGCTTGAGTTCTGCCAATGCTACCATGTCCCTATTCAGTGATGACTGCGGGGACATGGCGTCGTCCAGCACCCTGGGGGGCGCGGAGGGGGAGCGCTTCTTCGGCTCCTGGTGTCGGTGGGCGCTGCGTGCGGCCCTGGGTGCCTGGCCTGGGGCAGGCGAGGCGGCAGGTGCGGGCGTCGATCCCGCGAGGCACGGCGCGCCAGGTTGCGCCGCGGAGAGAGGGGGCTCCCTCGACGTGGTCCTCTAGTCCATTGCCTGCACGGGTACGCCGTACAGCGCAGCGGAGCGCGGGGTCCAGGTGCCGCTGGTTGCGGCGGTGGCTGCGGCCGCAGCAGGGGACGCTTGTGTCCCCGCACGCGGCGGCTGGTGGCTGCTCATTCCTATGAGCACGAGAGGCGGCAGCGGTTGACTGTCCTCACAACCCTTCTGCCCATCTCGGTCCGGGCAGGGAGTCCAAGGGGAAGGGGTTCCCCTCCGCACAGGCCAGTGCGGGCGAAGTTCCTCCTTATTTGGTCACAAATAAGGTGAGAGCTTCTTGGTGTGGTCCTCGGGTTCGGGTGAGCTTGCTTCGGTCCGGTCTTCTTCTGGTAGTGATGAGTACTTGATCCTAAGCAGGTAACAGTCAGGCTGATCCGCTATGAGGTAAGAAGCGTAGTGTCGCCTTTTATACGTTCCGGCGCCCTACCACCTGAGACCACGTGACTTCCGGCGATCGCTGATTGGTCGAAAACAGCAACCGGAAGTGAACATCATTGGATAATCAAAGGGAAGTATACAGCGCCCTCTCACAGATGCTGTGCATCGTCACATCCCAAATAATAAAGTGTTTTTTTTTCAAACAAAATAAATAATAAAATTATCGTTGTGAAATAAAACGCCATTTGTCAAGAACGATGCACGCAGAAATAAAACTATCAAAGGGATACCGGGATATTGGCGATAAAGTTCAAAGTTGTTTAACGTTTAGTAGTAGTAAGTTTTTACGTTATTCGTACACGTGCGTCACACGAAATACAGCTATGGATAAACTTCGTGAAAAAAAAATCCTGCGTCTAAACTGTTGAGGTATCTTGATTAATTCCTTTAGGTATGAGCTTAAAATATTTTACCCTATATGGTGTTCCCGTTAAAGGAGCGCTGACGCTTCCATCCTGTACATATACTTCACGCTGCACATAGGAATGTAAACTCCTAACTAAGGTCCTGGAAACTTAGTGTTAAGCAGTCCACTGAATTGTATTTTATTAATTCAACAGGTGGTCATCTACAGTAGTGAATCTGAAGGAGTCAGGAGTAATGTTGCCCGGCGACGTCCTCGTGGTGACCGCGTTCATATCGTACGTGGGTTGCTTCACGCGCAGATATCGCTTGCTTCTCATTGATGAAGATTGGGTCCCTACTCTTGCGAAAACTGATGTAAGTATTAGTTTTAATTTTTTTTATGAATTTAATATGATTTATATTAAAATTAATTAATTTTTGTTTAAATATTCATAAGATTTCCATAAGATTTTTTTTTCATAGTTTGACATTTTTGTTATAATTAAAACATATATGGATGGCTGTGAATGATTTTAGCCAAAAATTGAAACAACAGAAGGTCTTGAGCCACTATCAATGTTGACTGATGATGCACAAATAGCTTCGTGGAATAACGAAGGTTTGCCAACGGACACTATGAGTACGGAAAATGCTACTATTCTGACCAACTCAGCAAGGTGGCCGCTCATGATTGATCCGCAACTGTACGTATTAGAGAAATTTTGTTATAAATAATTGTTTATTATTATTACTATTAGAGAAAAAGATTACGAGCTTAGTGCTAAGTTCTGAAATTGTAATATTAACAT
Organism: Heliconius numata; assembly: GCA_016802625.1. Lineage (NCBI taxonomy): Eukaryota > Metazoa > Arthropoda > Insecta > Lepidoptera > Nymphalidae > Heliconius > Heliconius numata. The sequence goes on along the minus strand of JAEBDU010013284.1, from coordinate 818,767 downwards.
TTATATATCCCTAGAATAAAAATGATAAACTAATTAACTCCACTGATCTTTGAGAAATCGATTTATGGCGATATTATTATGAAGGAATTAGAAGCTAATTAAACTTTGAGTTAGAATAGAGCACAATCATTCTAAGAAATCATCATAACAAATGTTGGAAAATATAAAGGAAATATTTATCTAATCCAGCCAAGGAATAAAATGGATTAAGTCGCGTTTCGGTGATTCGTTAGTCGTTATAAGACTAACACAGCGCAACTACCTCGACCGCATCGAGCGCGCCGTCAGCAACGGCAACGTGGTGCTGCTCGAGAACATTGGCGAGTCCGTCGATGCCGTACTCGAGCCTCTACTGGGACGGGTGCTTATACGAAAGGGGAAAGTATTGAAAGTAAGCGCTAGTAGTACTTGGCCCTAGTAGTAATTGAAAGCTTGGTCATTTCGTTAGCAAATGGATTTTTACTTTTATTACATATTGATGAAGCTAGTAAAGCATATTGTAGGGAAGACAGAGCGAAGTGTTAAGACACTTCTTTCCCCATGCATAGCCCAATTTTCGACAGGTGGCGAGTTGAGTGGCGGAACTCATTGCCACTTTTTATCTTCGTATCGGTGTGATATTCTCACAGAAACAGATTCGTTACCCTGATTGACAATCAAACCCACAACAGTCGCGTTAACAGTCAGACGCTATAACGTAGCACCACGACTGCCTCAATGTATTTTTACCAACTCCCGACTACTAAATGTAACCCACGGTATTTGCGGTCAGAATGATCTCTGGTACTTAAAATGGATCAGGACACATGTCTTACCTATCCCCGTTTGATCACGGGGACGAAGCCGCTACTAAAAGCTAGTGGGATATAACGGAAACCTTTTTCAATTTGTTTACAGATTGGAGATCGAGAAATTGACTATCATCCTAATTTCCGATTAATTATTCAGACTAAACTGGCTAACCCTCATTATCAGCCTGAAATGCAAGCACAATGTACTTTAATAAACTTCACCGTTACCAGAGATGGGTGAGGTTCTTTATATGTAAAAATGATTTTTAATTATATAACTGATAATGTATTTATAATTAAACGTTTACGTAGCTCAAAATAAAAATAGTTTCGTACGAATAAATATTTTTATAATAATATTTAAAGCCTGGAAGAACAATTATTGGGAGAAGTTGTGAAAGCCGAAAGACCAGACTTAGAAACACTTAGAGCCGGACTCACTAAGCAACAAAATGATTTCAAAATTACACTGAAAAGTCTCGAGGATGATTTGCTTAAGCGTTTATCTTCTGCCGGACCTGATATATTAAGTGACTCCGCTTTAGTTATAAATTTGGAAACAACGAAGAAAACAGCGGCTGACATCGAAGTTAAAGTGGAAGAGGGAAAAGTTACATCTGTTAAGATTGATGAAGCGCGTGAAAGATACAGGCAAGTGTTAAATTACATACAGAATTACTACTAAAAGCAGATACAATGTGTAATATATTTGCGTAGATTAATATTAAATATGAAGATTAAGATTCGTGGTAAATGGTAACAATTAAAGTGCTGCTGTATATACCTAAACGGTCTTTATCGTTTAGGTAGGTGTTAGTCTTAACAATAACAATTTAGACAAACAAATTCATATTGAATGTTTTATTGCTTACAGTTTTATATATTTTGTAAACAGGAACGCAGCAACCCGAGCGTCGTTACTCTACTTTATATTGAACGACCTGTACAAAATAAATCCAATGTACCAGTTCTCTCTGAAAGCGTACAGTGTTGTGTTCAAAGACGCTCTCCAAAAGGCCACACCATCTGATGAATTGGACATTAGAGTGGCGAATTTATTAGACAGCATTACGTTTGCCGTATTCGTGTATACTAGCAGAGGGTTGTTTGAAAAAGATAAATTGGTGTTTTTGTTCCTCATCACTTTGCAGGTTGGTTACCGTTGTAGATTCTAATTAGTATTATAGTATACCACTGAATACTTATTTATATTCAACGTATGTATGAGTACGTCTGAATATATTTGCCTCATATCTTTTTTTTTTTTTTGTTAATTGACTCTTAATTTTATTTTTAACTAGCGGCCCGCTCGCGGTTTCACCCGCGTGAACTATGTTATTATTAATTTCTGTCTCCATGACTACGTCCTAGTGACGTCTATGCAAAATTTGAGATTCCTAACACTTGTAGTTTCTGAGATTTCGTGATGAGTGAGTGACCTTTCGATTTTATATATATAGATAGATAACATACGAGCTAAACATTTACTGTATTTATTATGTTCTTCTCTCATTGTCAGGTTCTTCAAGTAGAAGGTAAAATAGATCCGAGGGAACTAGATTTCTTATTAAAATACGCGGTAGCTCCAGCAAATTCTCCATATGTGTGGTTGTCTAATAACTCGTGGGGAGGGATTGTGGCGCTCGCCAAGATGGATGCCTTTGAAAACTTAGACAAAGATATAGAAGGAGCCACAAAAAGGTAATTAAAATTAATAAAATATTAAAATAAGAAAAAAATAACACATAAACCTTTTATTATATTCAATGGCGGAGTTACCATCAAGCTCAGTAAGCTAAAGTTTAGGACGGTAAAATTTAAGGGGCGGCTTTGCGTGCCAATTTCTTTTTTGTCACTTCATAGAAGTGAAAAGATTTATGTATGACAGGTCACGTGTTTTTTACAGACAAAAGCATGCCTTTCCGATGTTTTTTTTCTTCTTACTTATAAGTACATTCCAGCAAACTTCTGTACTACTACAGTAAACTCTGTTTTTAATGGAAATGTACTCTAACTGTTGAAAAACGTGATTTAGTTCAAGAATATATGCATTTCCAAACCTGACTTATTCAGTGTATTATATTTTTTACTAGATGGCAAAAATATACTGACGGTGAAGCGCCGGAGCGAGACAAATTGCCCGGCGAGTGGAAGAATAAGTCGTCATTGCAGCGCTTGTGCATACTGCGAGCGCTCAGGCCCGATAGGATGTCATATGCTTCAGGGTATAAATAAAATATATATATTTTTTTACTTCGCTTTATCTATATATATAAAATCGAAAGGTCACTCACTCATCACGAAATCTCAGAATCTACATGTGTTAGGAATCTCAAATTTTGCACAGGAGTTATTTATAGGACGTAGGTTCGGACGTTCGCTAAGACGGGAATTTGCAATATTCGACTTCTAAGGGGTTGTTTTTGGGGTTGAAAGTTTGTATGAAACTTCGTTACTACAAATGCTAGGAGTGTCAAATTTTGCATAGACGTCACTAGGACGTAGTCATGGAGACAGAAATTAATAATAACATAGTTCACGCGGGTGAAACCGCGAGCGGGCCTCTAGTTCCACATATAGCATGTAGTATAGGCAGAGAGTACCTAATGTTAAAACATTCCGTTTCCTGCCCGAATTCGAGTCACTCCACTGCACTTTGTTTTACTATAGCGGGGAAATGAAAATATTTTTTTCTCCGACCGAATCCACAACTAGCAAGTTTTCTATCTAGACACTATTAAGACATACATAGATATTAAAAGAACAAATAAGGTATAGAACCTTCGTTTACGATAACATTCGACCTTGGAGGTTTAACCGACTATTAAGCGGTAATGTGCTACAGTAATTATTTTATAATTTAATAATTTTGACAATCTCATTTATTTAATGAAATATTTAAAAATGAATTCTTAAAGTTTGAAATTGTTAGGTACGATTGTTTTTTATTTTTGTATGAATACTTTTTGAAAAATATAATTAGCATAATTCTACAACGTAATAATAATTAAAAATGAGAGTTGCAACTTTAAAGGAACACTAAAGACTTTAATGTATTGATATTTTTTTATTTGTATCAAGAAATAAATGTAAATGCACTCAAAAAATTAGTAGTAGTCCTATAAATCGCTATAATTTGAAAAATCAATTATAAAAAATGTTATCTTTTTAATATTTAAATTTAGGGCATTCTGCGAAGAAAATCTTGGAACGAAATATGTGGAAGCTCGGACTCCAGCGCTTGACATATCATTCAAAGAAAGTACATCTACCACTCCCCTTTTCTTTATATTATCACCAGGAGTGGATCCATTAAAGGTATTGTATAATATATTTTTGTTAGACCTAAGAAGAGATCGATCCGATTCCCACTAGAGGAAATGAAATATTTATTTAGATTTATAACTTTGTCTCCGCTCCCGTGTAGAGGCAATTGCGCGGCGTTGAGTTCCACCACTCGACACGCAATGCCTCCAGGATTCGACGGAAAGTGGGGGGCAGAGTGTGTTGACACTAGATTCCCTCTGCCTACCCTGCTGCGTGCGGGATACAGCACATATTCGATAACTGTGTAGTGCATTGGGAACTGGGTGCCTTAGCTTAATAACATTAGGTGCCCTCTGGCTACCCTGCTATATGCAGGATAAAAAATCTAAATAGTGTTTTCTTCTCATAGGATGTAGAAAAGCTTGGACGCAAACTTGGATTTTCGACGGACAAGAAAAATTTCCACATTGTATCCCTTGGGCAAGGGCAGGAAGTAGTCGCCGAAGAGGCCATGACTATTGCATGTGAGAATGGTCACTGGGTCATCTTACAGAATGTACATTTAGTGGCGAAATGGCTATCAACGTTAGAAAAGAAAATGGAGGAAACATTTGAAAATCCTATAGAAGATTATAGGTTTTGTATTTTTTTTTCGTTTACGTTGTTGACGTATACGTGTTATGATAGTTTGTTTGGATTTTTAATGCAAATTGTTGTAAATAAGTTTCGTTTTTCTTTGTAAATAAAAGAGATTTAAAATCGTTACAATGTGAAAGGCGTTGCCTTTTACCCCAAGATACCACTAAAAAGTATATGATGATAGTCGCACCTTTGTCAACGATGTTGCTACTTTATATTATTTTTGGGACAAAATAATTTTAAAAAAATATCCATTTTTTCTAGGTTGTTCCTAAGCGCAGAACCAGCATCTGATCCTGCCTACCACATCATTCCTCAAGGCATATTGGAGTCGGCCATTAAAATAACCAACGAGCCCCCCAGCGGGATGTGGGCTAATTTACACAAGGTTCGAACAATCTAGAAAAAAACTTCCTGAAATTAGAGCATATAACCAAGCAAACTCCTGCTTCATAATATTAAGTATATGTAGATAGACTATTAGGTTTATTATATACACATTTTACGTTATCCAGGCGTTAGATAACTTCAGTCAAGAGACTCTTGAAATGTGCAGCAAGGAGGCAGAGTTTAAATCCATCCTGTTTGCGCTCTGCTACTTCCACGCTGTTGTTGCTGAACGTCGTAAGTTTGGACCGCAGGGTTGGAACAGGTTATATATAATATGTATAAATAATAATATAAATAGGTTAAATATAATATATATAAATATAATATTTAATACAACTTTATGGTTCGTGTACACACAGTGTAAAAAGAAATAGTAGCAATAATCGAGTAACGGCCGATCTCAAATCCTTGCTTGAGCTCTTCTATTATAAATATGACTATGTGTATGTTGTTTCGCCTTGTTTTTTTTTTCAATTTAGAATAAAAAAATATACATTTTATTTCATTAATTTGATTTAAAATGAAATTTAACACTTAATAGTATATTTGTATCTTTGATTTCTAAACATAGAGTATACCCGTTCAATTTCGGTGACCTGACGATATGTGTGTACGTTTTGTACAACTATCTGGAGGCGAACCCGCGAGTGCCGTGGGAGGACCTGAGGTACCTCTTCGGGGAGATCATGTACGGAGGACATATTACAGACGATTGGGACAGACGCCTTTGCAGAACTTTCTTATTGGAGTATATGCAGCCGGAGCTGGTATTATTTTTTTTCGTTTTATGTATAGTACGGTCGATGAGTCGTGGCTGCTGTGAATTTAGGTTTTCTAAACTGTTGTACATGGCTTACTCGGGAAAAAAAAAATTAAAATTAAGAAATTAAATCTGTTGCAGCCATTCCCAGCTTTCTTCTGGGTGACCGCTTCTCGTCGACCGTACAACGTTGTAGTAACGTAGCTTTAGTATTTCACGTGCAATGTAGAAAATCTAGTGTTAAACCAATTTGCAAAAGTGTCAACCTGATTATATCCTTAAAATATTAAATGCATTATTATTATAATTACCAATGCAGTAAATATGAATACAATTACAGTAAGACCAGTCAGTAACTATAGTTCATCACTTTTACTTATACTATTAATAAGCTGATTTCAGGTTGACGGTGAGCTGCAACTGGCGCCCGCTTTCATATCTCCGCCTAATTCGGATTATGTTGGTTACCACCAGTACATAGACGACTTCCTCCCAGATGAAACACCATACCTCTACGGCTTACATCCAAATGCTGAAATTGGTTACTTGACTACCGTCTCTGAAAGATTGTTTAAGGTGTGTTTTTAAAAAATGATATCTATTTATTTTTCTACATATTTATATGTCACGACTGTGATCCCCATTTTCTGCTTAATTTTCGAAATATTACGTGTTGAGTGAAGAAACTCAAGGGGTAATTTTGTCGTTATACCAGAACGTGGAAGTGAAAATACTTCGTTCCCCCGGTTAGATATCGACCCCACAACCATCGCGTTTCAACTCACTGAAAGCGGCCTGAAGCTTAAACGGCCGCATTGACCTTAATCAATAAAACTAAATAAACAAAATCAAATAAATAAAATATTTAACATATCTTCGCTAAATACATTAACTTATACAGTAATGATATTACAGGTAGTATTTGAAATGCAGCCCCGAGACGCGGGTGCTCAAGCGGGGGGCGGCGCGACCAAGGAAGAAATGGTACCTAATCCATAATCTGGCCTTATCGTACTTATTCAAATATAAAATGAAATATAAAAGAATTTTAAATATTCATAAAAAACGTCTTCAGGTCCGTCTCATATTGGATGATATAATAGATAGAGTGCCAGAACCCTTCAATTTAGTGGAACTAATGGGAAAAGTGGAGGAACTTACTCCATACACCATCGTCGCGTTACAGGAGTGCGAGAGAATGAACAAACTGATGGGAGAAATTAGACGCTCGTTGAAAGAATTGGAATTGGGTCTCAAAGTATGACAATATTTTTAGCCTTACACTGTATCCCGTTGTGTCACGCTGCTGGTAGGGTAAGCTGAGAGAATCTAGAGTTACGATACTTTCTAGAAATTTTCGAGATGCGTAAGCAAGAAGAGAAAAGAGGGAATAAAAATAATTCATTGCCGTAGTGGGAGTTTCATTTTATATAAATGTAATTAACCTCCATGAAATAACAAAATTAAACGTTGATAATTGTTAGATATGTGCTGCATATTTATTTACCATTAATTATTGTATTTTTTGATTATTAATAATAAACAAACAAATTTGTCAATGTAGCAGAATCCAAAATATATATATTTTTAAATATTATCTATGTGTCTATGCGTTTGAGAGCCCGGGCGAGTCGATACTATAACATAAATGTCTACACCAGGGAGAGTTAACTATAAGCAGTGACATGGAGAATTTAATGGAATCCCTCTTCATGGACAACGTGCCGGAGTCGTGGACCAAGCTGGCGTACCCTAGCCTGCTCGGCCTCGCCGCCTGGTTCTCCGACCTCTGCCTTCGGCTCACCGAACTTGAGAACTGGTCAGGGGACTTTAATGTAAGCGAACGTTTTCATTTTGTTGAACGTCTTAATCTTGATTCCATGACTTTGTTTCTTAAAGTTTACAAATTACTAAAGGTCCGTTTTTTTGTATATAACATTAGCTGTTTGGAATTAGTTCTGACAAATGATTTCTAATTCGTTGAAAATAAATATTTGTAAATATTACCCATACATATGTTACTTCAATTATTTGATGTAGATAAATACACTGACATCTTTCATAAAAAAAAGTAAGATTTTTAGATTATTGTTTTCTGCAAGTAACCGTAGAGATAATCTAGTGTTAAGACACTACTCTACGCACCCCGTGTTGAGTGGGTAGCTTTATCTACCAGAGCGTAAACATAATTGAAATATTAATATTCTGTCATTAATTATGTTATGTCTCCATCCCCATTTCATATCCCAAATACACGACAGTTTACAGTCGTCGTTTAGAATCAGATGCTATGCCGCCTCACAGAAGTATTTTTACTAATTTATATTAACCTTTGCAGCTGCCGCCGGCGGTCTGGCTTGCGGGCTTCTTTAACCCGCAGTCGTTCCTGACGGCCATCATGCAGCAGACGGCGCGCAAGAACGAGTGGCCACTCGACAAGATGTGCCTCAACTGTGACGTCACCAAGAAGAGTCGCGGGGACTTCAAGTAAGATATCGTCGGCTTTGAGTGTAAACCTGCAAAATTCTTATTTTTGTCCTTTTTCATAATATACCTATATTATATACATACCATTCGAAAAGTAAAAAAATAAATTGACCTTTAATTTATTTAATACTATCAACCTGCTCGTGGCTTTGCCCGCTAACAATTAACAACTCTATTATTTATTTACTTGATTGATGTTGATCTGATGTTCACATATAAGTACCTATATACCTCTTCCATACATGTGATCCCACATTCACACAAGTCCACATATAAGACAGACAGGATCTCACATCCACATATAGGATCACTCTGAAGCTTGATTATATGTATTATATTAATTCAGATTTTAAAAAAAATTTTCTATTACTTTACAACGAACATAATGTAGCGTCTCTCCTTTTTTCACTTTTCGTCATAATTAAAGACACAAGATTATATACTGAGTAGTGGAACTCGACGTCATGCATTCTCTTGTTAACAGAGAGAAAATGTAAATGATTCATTCACCTGGGTGAAAATTGAACCCAGAGCGGAGTGTCTTATCACTGGGTGCTATTACTACTATCCGTGTTGTATGTAATACAGCGCGCCGCCGCGCGAGGGCGCCAACATCCATGGGTTGTACATGGAGGGCGCGCGCTGGGACACGACCACCGGCGGCATCGTGGAGTCGCACATGATGGAGCTGTTCCCGCTGATGCCAGTCATCTACATCAAGGCGGTCACGCAGGACAAGCAGGACGTGCGCAACGTCTACGAGTGTCCCGTCTACAAGATACGGTAATGTCCCTTATCGTTTTTAAAATCCGGCTAGCGTTAACAAGTCTTTTTTTTCTTTATTTAAATAAATAAATAACATTCGTTTCTTATTTATACGGAATAAATGTTGTATCTTATTTATACGGAAATCGATTTTAATTAAGCATTCTCAGTAAACATAATTGTAACGCAATTGGTAATACCATATAAAACAACTTACTATATTAATATATTTTTGGTAACGATATGTATAGATATCATTAAAGGAAATAGTGTATCTTAGGCAGGCAAATTCAGGCAAAATACAGCTATTTTTATTAAAGACTTTATATAGGCATTACTTAGAACAAGACCAACTGAAGGAGTATGTTCTATATTTTCTCTATCTTCTCCACGTTAGGTACGTGATGCACATATTAAAAATAATTGAAAATAATAAAAGGGCAGATCTGGCGCAGCGGCACAAAATGTGACTGTAAAATCGACTGGTTGTCTGGCCCCCCACTCGAGAAAATGAAATGTTTATTCAAATTTATATTTTCATTTCTTCGCTCTGGTGTCGAGGCAAAGCGCGGCGTTGAGTTCTGCCACTCAACACGCAATGCCTCCAGAATTCGGCGGAAAGTGGAGAACGAAATGTCTTGACCCTTGGTTTCCTCTGCCTACCCTGCTATGTACGGGATACAGAGTGAAGCTGATAAAATGTATATTTTTATTGTTCCTGTAGAATGCGCGGCCCGACGTTCGTCTGGACGTTCAACTTAAAGACGAAGGACAAACCCACGCGCTGGACCCTCGCTGGGGTCGCGCTCCTGCTCGGCGTCTAAAATTATCACTTTTGTGTAGCTAAATTATTTATTCATATATTTGTTATACGTTATTATTTGTTGTTGTATTAGTTATGTAGTTTAGTCTTATAATATTCGAATGAATTTTGTGAATGTTTTCTCTAGTTCCTAATAAAATAGTACATTTAAAATGTCTTTTATTTTAGATACCTTGCCAATTATAATTTGCTTAAAACTTCTCTGTCTAATTGTGATAGAACATGGAGTTTATAAAGAAAATGACGCTTTTTAATAAACACAATATTTATTCAGGGCTTACAACTGCATTTGCTTAACTATTAATTTTATATAATACAAATATAATGAGGTAGTCAGTGCAAAAATTACCGACAACAAAGCGATTTCTTGGAACAATTATGAACAATGTGGTTATACCGACTCAATAATTTAAAGGTAATACCAAATTTATATTAATGTCAATTAATTGGAAAAGCTTATTTTGTTTACTTAGATAATTTATTCATTGTGCTGTAAGGTCACTGTTGCACTCACAATCTCAACATATCTTAAATGGGGCAATTTGCATTATATAAACACATTCAGCCGAAAAATTTGGGGTTGAAATTAATCGTACATTAATTACGAATGTTGACTAAATCAATATCTTAATAAAATATAATTCAAAAATGATATTTACAATTTTATTATTAGTCATTACAAACAATATAATAATAATAATAAAAATACCGCCGAAGGCATTAGACTATTATTTTTTTCAGATTCACGCTGTATCCCACATAAAGAACAACTCACAGTGTAAGCAGAGGGAACTTTAATTTAGTTTATGTTAAGACACTTAGTTCTCATTAAGTCACTTCCAATCCCCACCGAAATTCCGATTCCGCCGAATTCTGGAGGCATGCATGTGGAGTGGCGAAATCAACATGCAATGCCTTCAGAATTTCATTTATAACTTTACCTCGTTGCTAGAGCAAGGAAATAAATATATTAAATATTTAATTTCCTCGAACGTGATATCTTACTTGTATAGTTATTTTATTAAATAAACAAAATTTTCTACTGTTAAACTATTTTAAAAAGTGATTTAAAAAAAAATGTTTTTTATTGACATTTGAAATTATAAAAATTTCGTATGAAGTCAACATTCCCTTTACATTGTGAAGACGGAAGACCTTAAAATAGAGTAACTCGTGTTCTTAGATGATAAATATTTAATAACTACAAAAATATATCTTGACATTTTGCATATATCTATTACGTACTGGTTTTTAATTCGATTTTTAAAGTAAAAAAATACCACTGGCAGTGTATTTATTCTTTTTTCATAGCAATCAAAATAATTTAGTATATTATGACAGATTACTACTACCCAAAATCACAGAATTATATATAATGTATTGTATAAATATCTAAATAATATTATATTTAGTACATTTTATACCGTACCGCGAGATAGGGTATATAATATACTCCTAAGAATAATATTTTTAAATAACATTAGTTAAGCAAAATAGGTAATATTTTTAAAATGTAAGAAAAGTGTATACATAGATAAAGAAAATAGGTATCTATAATAAATAACAAATAATATTAAAAAAAATAAAGCTAAACTTAAACTTACATTCACATTAAAAATACAGTCGCATTAGTCGAGACTTCTCACTGCTTTAGACGATTTTGGAGAGGCATTGTCATTATCTGATGGTGGTTCAGATCCCTTTACAGTGAACGTAACGTAGTACCTTTTGTTTCTATCCAGTTTCTCAGCTGGTAGTGCTATCAATTGTCTTTCAGTACCATGTGATACTTCAAGTGTAACGTGAGCTTTGCCAGAAGGTGGCTTAGAATTAATTTTTGGTAGAAATCCTCTTGATTTACTCGTCCCCGCTGTGGCGGGCTTAGGCATTGTGTGATGATTCCATTTGTATGGAACTAAAGAAATATAAATAATAATTAATATTTATTATTTTAATAAATTAATTAACTATCATAATATTTTTCACTTACTGTAAGCGGAACAAGGGATCCCGGTGTACGCGTGCACTGCATGGAAGCACCGATGGGTCTTACTCGTGCACAAACATGGATTATCCGGAATAGTGCCCATTTTATATAATTCGCTTTCACCGTAATCAAAATCTATGGGTTTTTCAGGTAGCTTATCCAAGTGTTTCTTTCCACTTTTTTGTAACTTTCTCAAACTATCATATAGAAACTTTTCAAAACTGCTGAACGAGTAGTCTACACTGTTATATGATCCTAAGCCTACATTGCTTAAACTAGATTTATTGTATTCGTCGATTGCTCGTTTTACTAATACAGCCTCGTTAGCTTTGCTTGTTCTGATTTGTAAACGCTTCAGTTCCAATAAATGTTGAAAAATTTTACGTTCGCAATAGTATCTGAAAATTAAACCTCACTTTAGAATTAATTTCAAGGTACGTACTAAACATAATAATTATTTCTACAAACCTCCTCATATTCGTCTGTATTCGTTGAGTTACTGATTTCATATCTACTGCTCTCTTGTCACCAGGTTTCCTTACTGGAATTTTACTATCAGTTTTACTGATATTTCTTGCACTTTTCCGTTGTTGATAATATGCATTAAGTCTGGGACTCATAATACATCGTTGAACAGGACGAGGACTGGGTTCAAATCCAGAATCCAAGAGTCCACTGGATTCATATCCTCTTTCAGAGTTTTCACTCTTGGATCTGATTGTCATTCGACTTTTTATTCTACCTTTTTTACGAAATCTTTTTCTCCTGCCGTTCGCTTCGGAAAGACTATAATATATTTCATTATCGCTTATACTGGGAATCCTTCCTAAAGAGCTATCTCTTCGTAATCTATTATTAATATGTTCCCCATCCATCAAGCTTTTAGATTTTTTTAGTATTCCTGAACCAACATCGACAGTTTCTATAGTATCAGAAAGTACCTTATAACTTTCTGTTTCATAAATACTACTTTTTCTACTACTTGCTTGGCTATCTTTAGATAATTTACTTACGCGACTCGGAGAAATTTGATCTAAAGGTAAATCATTATCAATATGATTTTGTTCATCCTGTGAAATGGATTCTTGTAGCTCTTCATTTGTAAATAATGGGTCATCCAGTATAGTTATAATACCCTTATCAGGAATTGCATCATTTTCACTGCTAATTGATGTTTTTGACGTTTCTTGTTCCTTTTTCAAAATAGTTTCACTTTCAGCAATATTTTTAGTTTCTATATTTTCGGCATCAAGAGCACATTTATTTTCTCCTGCTAGTTGTTCTAATTCGTTTTCACAGTCTTTGATTTTAAAAATTTCATCTTTGTTCGAGAAAGACACGCTTGGAGAACTTTTATCCAAAGAAATAGCCTGTTCTTTGGTGTTTACATCTAAGTCTAAGATTATATCCGTTTTACTTTCTGTTTTATTTTCATCAGGTCCAGATAACACTTGAAATGACGTTTTCCTTTTTGTTTCTGAACTACCATTGCGACTTATTACTTTCTGTTTATCCACTTCCTCATTACTATTTGTTTTAATCTCAGTTTCTTTAAGATTTTTTTCAGATTCCTTATGTAAATCAAGCGAAAAAGATTGAGATTCATCTTTAGTTTCAATGGTATCCACGGAAGTGTCTTGATTAGTTGCCACTCTGTCATCAATGTTCTTTGGTAAATTTTCTAAAATTAATTCTTGCCTTTCACTTTCTAACGCTCCACTAGTATTCGTTATATCTTCAGGTTTTGATTGACTTTCCTCTTTTAATGTATTCTCTAAGTGAAAATCTTTTTCCTTTTCAACCACTTGTATTTTATCGTCCTCTCTTACTTCTGCATTAACATCCTTATGTGTAACAGACATATTTGATGTTTCTATTGACACATTATTAGAAGAATCCATTGTCACTGTCAATTCAGAACTTCCATGTTGTGAAGATTCACGCTCCATATGAATTTGAGCTTCGGTAATTACCATATTAGTCTTCACTGAAATAGTATCGGTTTCTGTTTCACTAAGTGTTTTCTGGTTTATCGTATTAGATGCTACTGCCTGATCTGTACTTGCTTCAAGTGGATGTTTCAAGTTTTCAACATTTTCTTTTCTCATCACCAGTTCATTGCTTTGTGTTTGTTCAACACTTTTATAATTAGTGATATTGACTCTTTGTTTAACTTCATCATTCTCAATATATATTGAAGTTTTTTTTCCTTTTCGTTTCGTAGTATGTCGGTCACTGGATTCTGAACTACTACTTGAAATTGATGATTTTTTTTGCTTTGTTCGTTTTCTATTTCGTTTACTTTTTGTTTTCTTAGAATAGCTTGATGATTCTGAAGAACTTTCAGAATAAGATCTTAAATGTCGCCGATGGTATCTAGGACTACTTTTGCTACGTCTCGACGGTTCACTTTTCGATCTACTCTTTTTTGTCCTCAATTCTTTTTTCATTTTATGTTTACGTGCTTTCTGCTTCTCTATTTCATACTCGCTGTCATAGCCATCACTAAAACTTTTTTGCTTTTCCATGGATTTTTTTCTTCTTTCAGTATGTCGATCACTATATTTCTTTTGCGTTTTTCTGTTAACTTGATCATAGTCTGATGATGAGCTACTTTTTGAATCAATATCACGTTCATTACTTACAACTTTTCTTCTATCCATAATAGGACTTGATAACTCAACAATTTCACGCTTTTCAATTCTTATTCGATCACGTACATCAATTTTAGTACTTGTTACTTTTCTCGTCGGTAAGCCTGTTATTTGCGCGCTATCTATAACAATTTGTGTATTAGTAAGTTTCGATGCGGGCAAACCACCATGCATTTGTAAATATTTTGCAGTTGAGCGATGACCTCTACTTGTTGCACAGTCTAGTGGTGTAAGCGGTTCATTTTTAGAGGACCTAGCTAATGGATTAACTTCTGCACCTCTGTCTAATAACAAACGACAGAGATCAGCGTTATCAGTAGCTGCAGCTATATGCAAAGGAGTACGCCCTTCATGATTTGTCGTGTTTACTTGCGATGGTCTTCCATCTAGTAACCATTTTACTAATTCTCTACGCCCTGATGCAACAGCCTCGTGTAGCGGTAAATCTCCCTTTGAATTCCGCAGCCATAGATTTGCTCCTCTTGCACCTAAAGAAAATATAGCACAATGATATAAATATTTGACTTTATGAAATGTATGTATGTATAAGTAGATGTAGCTAACCTAAGATGCGTACGGTTTCTATCTGTCCTTTGGCCGCTGCAGTATGTGCAGGGCTTCTCCCTCTACGATCCTGTCGATGTGAATCTGAACCATGTACCAGTAACGCTGATGTTGCATCGGCGTGACCTAAGGCAGCAGCATAATGTAAGGGAGTACAACCATGTGAATCAGCGACGTCGACTCTAGCACCACAAAGCCCCACCAAAGTCTCCAGGGCTTCCGTATGTCCTCGAGCCGCTGCACAGTGAAGTGCTGTCAAGCCATCTCTGGTTACAATGATTAATTATTAATAATGGCTATAATGTATCACTGTAAATATATAAATATTGTAATTAAATAAATAAATATTTAAAAGAATAAATAATACACCTATCTGAATCATCCACGCTGGCTCCTGCTTGATGCAATGCTAGAACAGCAGCAGCAGATCCTGCAGAAGCAGCCCACAGAAGAGGAGTGCGCCCATCTGCATCACGTACATCCACTCTTGCACCGCCTTCTCTCACTAACGCTCGAAGAACTTCCAAAGCCGCTCCCCTGCTCTAAAATATAAATAACTAGTGCCATGCGCTTAAATTTATTGCTATGTTCTACCAAGTCAAACTATATAAAATGTTTTTAAAAATTCTAGTCTGCGTGTTATTCTGATGTATTAGCTATATTAGAGTAAAGTCCATCAAAATGCGTTCATGCGTATTAGTAGTCAGTAGTTTTGTATTATGAATAACTCTTTTTATTCTTTTATATTATGTGTTTATAAAATGAAAAATATAAGAAGAATGTAATTTGTTAATATAAAAATTGTAACGTACCTGGTGATCGGTGGCGGCAGGAGCTCCGCACATCTGTGCTGCATAATGAAGCGGGTACCCACCATGCTGGTCAGGAGTAGCTGCGTCAGCTCCTACTGCTAACACAGCTCTCAACGCACCCACTTCTCCGCAAACTACATACATAAGTCAGATTTGAACATTGGTACTCTCTTTATTTATAATTTATTTTGTGAAAATTATATGTTTTCATATTCTCAATGTAAAAAAAATCCATAAGTCAAAGAATAATAAAGTATTTTTGTTGCTTAGTTTCATGTTATTATTATAATATTTTATTACTTAAGCGCAGTATGAAAAATTTCAAAATGCCAGACCTAGTTCTAGTTTATTTATCTCGCTAATCAATGACTCATTCAATTACCCTTTACGACATCACACCAAAACACTCGTTCAAAACATCATTAAATTTACACTTTCATATTAAAAGGTAAACACTTTATTCAATTGAATTATTATTTACTATTACAATTACTATCACTTTATTCAATTGAATTATTATTTACTATTTATTTGTCAGATTGACCTTTTGTTTGTTCGTGATTAAAAACCCAAGTCCGAGATAGATATACGTAATTCAATGGTTCAAGGACCTGGCCTTGTTCGTCGCTCAATAATGTAGTAACTGGACACCCCTCGCTGCCTTAACAACGACATACAAACTTTGGCCACTGCCAGACGATAATAGTATCATTATATAAAAAATACACTTTGACCTTACCAAAATCTACTTCATAAGTACCAACCCACGAACGACGAATGTTCATAGATGCGAATTAAATTGAATTTTTCTCATTAAAAATAAATTTTCGGTAAAGGTCACGACTACGAAAAGGAATGAGCAACGTTAGCCGGACATCCGGTCAATACATTATCATGAAATCATAAAATAAATTTGGTAATTTCTTTTTATTAAAATAAGTTTTTATTGTGGCTTTGAGTGGCTAAACGGCGCGTGGGTGCGTGATCCCGAGGGGGAACGAAGTGTCTAAACAAAATTCCCTCTGCACCTAAGTTCCTGAGCTTAACTTGAGTTCCTAAGTTCCTATAAGAGGGATACAGCGTAAAGCTAAAAAAAATATTTAAACATTTACAAATCTTAAGCTTTTTGCGAACCTGGTTTTCCCTCACTCAGTCTTCTTCCTCCTGACATTAACTGCATTGGCTTTCCCCACTCAGTATGATTTTAATACAGAGAAATATATTATATTACACATCGTCTATACAGTAGAAAGGCGTAATAAAAAAAATATCGAATATATGTCAAATTTATAGGATGTCGTCTTTTTACCAAATTATAAAGTTATATCGGATTCTAATAATCTTATTCCCTCGTGTGAAGCCACGATAGGTTGTTAGTTATAAACTTATAGATACATTGACATACAATTAATATAGATTGACTCGTAAGTAACAGTTCAACTGTAGGAGCAGTGACGTGCACGCAAGACGTTGATTCCACTCAAGCGATGATAATGTGAAGCCGGATCCACCGCTGAATGACATACCTACATAACAACTTACTCGCGATCGGTCTCTTTTGAAAAACACGTCACGCGCAAATCCGCTTTAATTATTACAAGGAAATTACGAACGTTGGCCTGACATAACTAAAACTGTTAAAACTTTACTATATAATATCTAGATGGTTAGTATAATATGTTTATCAACTAAATGAATATGTAATAAGCTTATATGCTTATCATACTAGCTTTGAATACGTTTTAAAATATTTTACTGTAATTAACTATTTAAAAATGAAGAAAAAAAAATCCTGCTAGATTCAATTCTAGAACATAGTACATACGCATATACTGTCAGATTGTGTCGTATAAAAATAACACGGAAATAACTCGGTAAAATTAGACTTAGCACTTGTTTAATCCCACTATTAGCATTATTTTGCCATAGAAATTATAAGTTAAACGTAGCCCTTAACCTGTTGCCCAATGCACGACAGTATGCTGTTCGTTGTCCTTAGCATTGACATCAGCGCCGGCGGCCAGCAGGGTCTGCACCAGCGGCACGTTGCCGTGCACCACAGCCAGGTGCAGGGGGGTGAGGCCGTCGGCGTCGCGCGCGTCGGCCAGCGCCGGGGCGGCCATCAGCACGCGGTCCGCGCAAGCCGCGCGCGCCGCCTGGCTCACACCAGCACCGCTCGACGCGCAGTAGTGGAGCGCGCAACGCAAACCACGGTCACGGACCCGTACTGACGACGGCTGAAAGAGAATCAAACTTTGAAGAGTCTTTTTTGTTATTATAGCGTGTAAGTATATAAACTAACTTACTCTGCCTTGATGAACATGCTCGAGAATTTCAGATCATCATTTTTTTTTTACTAATCTGATCCTTTATTCTAAACGGGCAGCCATATATAGGGTGGAAGAGGCTGCGCTTCTTTTATTGAAACTGCATATAGGGTACAATATTTCAAACCCAGAATTAAAAAAAATAATCAAGGTACCTCAACGGCTTGGACGTAGGATTTTTTTTTCATTTCACGATTTTTATCCATACCTGTATTTCGTGTCACGCACACATACGTATGCGACGTTGCCGCTTTGACAGGTAAGTGTGTGCGTGCCTATGTTATACTTTACAAATGGCGTTTTATTTTAAAACGATAATTTTATTATTTATTTTGTTTGAAAAAATAACTTTTTCATTTTTGGGAATTATTTTTTTTCCGAATTATATTAGGCTTTTATAGAGTAATTAAAACTGTGGTTTCATTTAAAGTGGCGCTGACAATTCCACCCTGTATATGGGGCTCATATTTGGTAGAAGTACTTAACCGAGTACAAGGAATCCCCCTACTTATTAAGCTTTAGTAAATCTCGAAGTCCCTATTACGGTCCCCCTACCATTATTCATTTAAATAAAATGTATAAGTTATGTAGAATTTATATAAAGAATAATTATAGAAGTTATATATAGAACAACTATTACGGATAAGACAGACATCTTATCTGTAATAGTTATACACAATACTAGAACATAAGCAAACAATTTTTTGTCTGTCTGCTTGTCTGGGCTAATCACCGGAACAGCTGAACCGATTTTTATAAGATTTGCATTGAAAGGTAGAGACGGTTGTAGAGCAAGATATAAACTACTCTTTATCCCGGAATTCCCGCAGAATCGTGATTTACACGGGAAACCACGTTTGTCGTTCGTTTCTATTTGTACCTACCGCCTACCTACATAGATATGAAATAATTAATAATTTTTCTATTACATATTAATAATTTATATAATTTATATATTACAACATTTTTTGTATCTAATATATAAAATCCCAAAAGATTTAAATTACGATATATTAAGTGTATAACAGTATAGATAATAATCGTACTAAAAGAATAAACCAATTTTCTCTAAATACATTTAAGTAATATTAAATCAATATTCGTATACAAGCAGGCGAAGCCGTGAGGCCCGCTAGTGTGTGTGTGTGTGTGTGTAAATGTTGCTTCATAAGTTCATAATGATAATGACTCATACAGGTCGTTTGCATTGATTTCTAATATATTTTCAAAGTACATGCTTAAATAAAAAAAATACTAATAACCTAATTCTGATATCAATAAGTTCTAAAATAAATATTTATTTAAATGAAATACTATACAATTTAATTTGAAAAAAAAACACAAAGATTTTATATAACATTATGACTTTTTACCGACTTACGTTGACGTATTTTTCAGCACCAAATAAATTAGTAATCGCCTTAGAAAGTTTAAAATATTTAATGCCTACGCTTGGTGAAGGCTGACTATACAATTGTAATTGTGAGCGATTAACAAAGTAAACACGTGGCGGCACGTTAAAGGGTACCAACATGAGAATTTCCGTACCATTATGGGGTTGGATATGTTACCTATTGATTGACTATATGTTCCCCGCACCCAATATTTACCCCGCTTACCCTACTACCTGGTGCATTTCCTTGAAAGCTTTCAATTTAATGGCTTTCACGTCTCACGCTACGATGTAACCATTTACGTAAGTATAATTTCAGTTTAATACTATATCTGTTTATCATTGCAAATTAAATATTCAGGAAAATAGTGTTTTAATGATTTTTAAATACACTACCGCCATACTTAATAAATTCTTGAAAGATTTTCCGTAGGTTTTCAAAGTGTATATTGTTGCGAAGGACTCTATTGACGTGAATTGTTTACAAGGCGATGCTATATCTGACAGCGCACGCCGGCGTCAGTGAGCTACATCGCGTGCTACTACTAAGTACTGGAAACAAAGCTAACATTCATATTTTAACACCATTAAAAAGTAAAAGCTAAAATTTATTTTAGATTTACATTTAAAATTTTTATATAACCGCCGAATACTGCAACAAAAAATTCCATTTCAAGTATATTATTTACTTCTTTCAGGTTATAAATGATTCTGGATTTAATAGTAGAACTTACATCTTTATTGAGAGTTTCGACAACAGATTTATAGTTTGCCTGTTGGCAGGCGTACATAAGAGGAGTGCAGCCCTGCGGCAGTGGTACGTTCACATCACCCTTTTTGTGATCATTCTTCTCCCGTTTAAGTTTCGTACTCTTATCAACGAAGTCACCAGATCGGATTTTCTTTGATTTTTTCAATATACTGGGGATGGGTTCGCCCCGACCGCTCACTGCGCGCTTTTCCATAACAAAAGGCGGTTAGAGCGGCGTGCGTGCCATGTGTCGAGGTGGGCTGCTACGACTGTGGCACTGCACTGACGACGAGCAGGCGCGGAGGGCGCGGCGCTCCGACTGACCCTTGAGACTTTCACCTGAAACACAGGCCACCTACTGCCCGCTCGGACGGAGGAGGCGACGGGCGGCGCCCTACACCCAGTCTACGGAAAGCGGGTCACCATCTCTGTTCTAAGAAAAAAATGGTACAAATAATGTAAGTTCTCGGCAAGCAAGTATATCCACTGAAGAAATGACGTGATGTACTTATGTAAAATTAAAACGTCTCCATACTTTCGATATTGCAATTTACAATAAGCAATCTGTTATAATCTTTCTTAAAACGATTTCAACCTTTTAATTGATTAATTATTATTGATATTATATTTCCACTGAAGAAATCCAACTCTCTATATCTATGAAGGGCGATTATCAATTTGACCTTAGTATTTCTTAAACAGGTACAAGGTTACAGAGAACGTGAATGTTGTGGCAGGTTCCTAGGTAACTATTATTAGTGTTATTAGGGGGTCATTATGTGGCAGAGTACGCCTTCGGCTTATCGTGTAGATGACTGATGCGTGACGTCACGCCACAATCCACGACACTCTGAAGTCTGATTGTTATCACGCTAAACTAATATTTTAACGTGACCAACATAATATAATTTGTAAAATTTCTATGTATTAAAACTTCGGCTTCGCTCTCATAAACTATTATCATCATCATTATCGACAGCCATCGATTGTCCACCGCTGGACATAGGCATTCCCCTATTTTCGCCACCACACTCAATCCTCAGTTCTTCGGACCCAACCGCTTCTCACCAACCTCTTTAGGTCGTATATACGAATATTTATTACATCATTTACTTAATTACTATTATCATCTTAGAGAAATAACTATTTATTATTATTTAAATTTATTTAGGGAAAAGTTGTTGATTTCTATTGAGTAAAATTAAAATTAATTTTAATTGTATTTCGTTACACACAAAACGCATAGTTGACCTACTACCCTTTATTTTATTTTGGCTGCTATGAGGGCCGTGTACAACATCAAACGAATTAAGTATGTCGATTCTCTATGGTCGATACGTATTGTATTTAATATTATTATAGTTCATAATGTAATAATAGCCGTAGAGGCCGCGACGGTTGTGGGTTCGATCCCCACTCGAGGAAACGAAATGTTCATTAATATTTTCATTTCTCCGCTCTGGCACCAAGGTAAAAGCGTGACGCTGAGTTCCGCCGCTCAACGCACACGCAACGCCTTGAAAATTAAGTGGAAGGTGGGGAAGGGAGTGTCCTCACATTAAGATCGGGTCCTCACATTAGGATGCGGGATACAGCGTGAAGCGTGAAAAAAAAATAGTAATAATTAACTTCCCAGATACTTTGAGTGCCGACTTAAAAAACGGGAGTTTTATTGAATGTATTTACATATATTATAACTTAAGAGATTACTCAGCCAATGAGTCACATCAATGTTTTTTGTTATCACTTATCAGTTACGTGTAATACAAGCGCTGTGAGTGGCGCGTCGTCGCTTGCTTCCATATATTTTGCCGCTTAAACGCGGTTCGCTATAAATTCAATGGTTTTTCTTATATTGATATCAACAAAGAAGAGATCAGAAATGGAGATAGAGGTGGTTATGGAGCATATATTTTTTTCCCGGAATTCCCACGAGATAGGGATTTACGCGAGAAAAACCGTGTTTCCCGGAGTCATCTAGAATAAAAACATGTACCTACCTATGCAAAGGTGGTACTATTGCTTCCAGCAATCTCTTACAGATAACCTTTAATAAAAATAAAAAGAATTGAAGTATAACAAAAGGGGAATAACGTTCACTCGTAACCTTTTCCCCGTTGTAAGATCTTGACGAACAGGGTTACTGAATAAATAACGCGCAGCGGCACAAGGGTGTGACTGTAACGCGACGGTTGTGGGTTCGATCCCCACACGAGGAAATAAAATATTTATTTACATTTATATTTTCATTTCTCTGGTGTCGAGGCAAAGGGCGGCGTTGATATCCGCCACTCAATACACAATGCCTCCAGATTTCGCCGGAAAGTGGGGAACGGAGTGTCTTAATACTAGGTTCCCCTGTCTGCTCTGTTCTATGCGTGATAACTGATACAGCCTTAAGTTGAAATAATTTGAATTAAATATTAACTAATAGATAGGCTGTGTCTATCAATTTATTAAATACATTTTTTTTATTATTTACTTTACTGTAGCGTTCATTTGCATCATGTTCACAACAGCTAAAAAATGGATTACCGTTATCGATTTAATTATCAACCAACAGAAAGGCGTGTTTGAAGTGTAAAAATAAATAGTAATTATGATAAAGTTTAAACTAAGTTATAAAGAAGGTAGGCCATTAATCGACCTAGTTTATCCTCAAGTTGTTTGCTTGTTTCAAGACGTGTGTGTTCTTTTGAAACGCGCATCGAGTAAAATGCGTTTACATTAATTTGTACTAAATTAAAATTTCTAGTACCGAAGATATGTAATACCTATATTTGTATGTAATGTGTACTCTTTGTGCGGAATATTTATATAAAAAATAATGCAATATTAAATGTTTGTAAATATATATATTTATTATTGCAAGGATTTCACTTGTTAATTTCAAAATATTATGCCGACCTTGCCGACCGCACTAGCAGTGGATTTTTTATAAGCAGTGTTATAATTAAAAACATAATAGCGAGTAAAAATTCTTCTCTAATGTTTAAGAAGGATAGCTGTATTTTAAAAGGAAAAGTATCTTTTTCACTAAATAAGTTTTGATAGAGCGTGCTTTATATAGATGTATCTACCTATATGTGTAAGTACCTATGTATTATTAAGATACGTTAGAGCACTTGGGCACAGGTAAATACCTACATATAATGTCATTTTCAGATTTACACAAGTAAGATCATGCCGTACTAAGTGATATAATATACCTAAGTATAAATGCTTTATCTTTAAAATATGCAGAAAATGGAGAAAAGAATAATATACCACCAGCCTCCTTTTGCCTAGAAAACCAATCACGAATAGCATGAGAAGATAACAAAACTACAAAATTATGAATTCAAAGAAGATTCTATGATTTAATGTTATTTCTTGTACTCTTATAAACAGGGTAAAGCGTAGCAGATATTTTATAAAAAGCCTTTGCCTTTTAAATGTACTGAGACAGTCCACAATTTGTGTTTTAGGCTATTGTTAGTGTTTATCAAGTGGTCGCTAAGCTTTTAAAGGCTTTTAATCAGCGATGGTCAACGAATGTGGGTCAGCGGTCAATCGCGATAGTGGAAAGCTCGGTCGCGATTATATGGAAATTAATCGACCTTTGGTCAGCCCCAGTGCTGCCAGGTAAATCTTACGGTGCCTATAAAGGAAACAAATTGCCAACATCCTGTATTACCGTTTATGATTTGGATCATTTGGACTGGGCCGTGACCTAAATGTCGTGGTTATTAACATACAATATTTAGATTGATCAAATACATTTTATATTACTTGTTGTATAATTAATTATAAGTTTTGTTTTATGTCTGAAATAAGTTATGAGTACACGCAATGTTTTGTTAAATAACAACTTTTGATAATGCTTAAAATATTACTTACCCATTAGATTTGCTACATCTTCAACAAATGCGCCGTATTTCTCTTATTGCTATATTTTTTATTTTAACGACGACTAATATAACACTATATTATAACACTTTGTTATATCTATAAAAAAACAGCAAACTTATTTTCGCTTATATAGATATTTTATAAGTCACAAATATTTTTTAAAAAATATTTACAATTTTCGGGGAAAACTAACGGTTGTCCACACATTTAAGTTGTCGAAAGAATCCGTAAATAACAAAACCACGTTCTGAAGTGATGCAGACGACAGTTGCCATGGAAACGGATGGGACGCTATCTGTTGCCATAGATAAATTGAACCACACCACGAGTCTCGCTTGGGGTTGATGTGAAATGAATGACTGATTCGTTTCAATTTATAATAAATATCTATATATATAAAAGGACTTGTCCTCACTGACTGAGGTAAGACGCACGCACAGCCGTAACCGCTGATGGTGGAAATGTGAAATTTGGACAGATGTTTACTTTCGTAATCTGGACATCCACTAAGAAGGGATTTTAAAAAATTTTAATCCTAAAGGGGTGAAATAGGAGTTCAAAGTTTATATGGAAAAAAATTTAATCAGCACCGATTTTTATAAAATTGTAAATTCAGACTCCTATAAATATTTAATTGAGCACGTGTTTCACGGTTTTTTAGAATTTACCCTCTAAGGGTGCCAATAAGGGGTTGAAAGTTTGTATGGAAAAATCTTTGAATCGCCACCGATTTTCATAAAATTCGAAACTTAGACACTTAAAAATATTTCATGGGACACATGTTTCGTGGTTTATTTTAATACATCCCCTAGGGGTGCAAATAAGGGGTTGAAAGTTCGTATGGAAAAGTCTCTAAATCGCCACTGATTTTTATAAGATTTGAAATTGAGACTCTTAAAAATATTTCATTGAACATGTGTCTCATGGTTTATTAGAATTTACCCCTAAGGGTATTATTACCCTATTACCCGCAGGCGGAGCTGCGCGCGTCCACTAGTATTATATATAAGCTACATATAAATTAAAAAGTCTTATTAAAGAACTGTATGGATTTTTTTATTAATCAATCATTTACTATTATTATAGTTGATACATCTTTCATCTATAGTAGTTGGTATAGCTTTTATACAACATAATACAGTGTACGTCACTGAAATAAATATATACATTTTTTTAAAAATCGATACTGTTTTTATAGTTAATTAAGTAAGATAATGTAGGTAACTAAAGTCATAACTTAATTTTATTCAGAATCATCCTTTATTTTACGCTTATAATAATTAATTCACATTTTTCATTTATTGTTACTTCAAAGATTAGTTAAATAATAAATTAAACATATTAAAAATCTATATCAGGGGTGCATGTTCCTTGGAAATGTCGTTTACACCCTAAACCGCAATTGACGATTGGTCGCACTTCAGATTCTTCATTAAATCTGTAATCGATATGGACTGGTACACATTCAATATTTAAGGTTGTTGCATTCACCCATAAACTTTTAACTGGAAAGTTATCCAAGCCACAAGCGGTGGAACTGCCCAATGGTTCACATTTCCCTTGCCACAAAACCCTCATATCGTCGACACATGGATTATTTATGCAGGTCGGTTGGACTGAATTACTTCGTAATACCAGATATTGTTTAGATGGACATGGACCTTTACGATAAGCTAACCAGCACGCGTCTGTGTTTGGATGATATATATATCCTGTAATAAAAGATTTCCTCTATTAATTTTAAAAATAACTTAGAATAATATATCGTAATATATCTGAGTGCCATTTCAATTACTTAAATTGTTATTTTTAAGCATAACGGGTTACTCTTGTTAAATAAAGTCAATTATTAAGTTACGCCACAATACATACAAAATCTCTCTTCTCTCATTAAAAATCTAAAGCCAAGACTAAAAGAGAGATTACTGATAGCCGTAATATAAAAAAATATAATAAAAATAAATAAGCTACAAATATAAAACAATAAATAGAATGCAATTTTTATTTCACTGTAGAAGAGCCAAGTAAATCTCTTTTTCTTCTCTGTTTTCACCGAAACTCGTATATTTATATATATATATATATAAATAAGACATACTATAAATTTTTTATGTAAAATGCGTACCTACCTGGTCGACAATCGCAAATCCAATCATCATCTTGGTCTCCTGGGTACAATAATTCGTTCTCCGGGCACATGGAGGGTATGAACACTGGTGTACGATTCTGAAAATTTATCGTTCTTTATTAAATAATCACTCAGGCTTACAAGGTACATAGGTTGGTGTAAAAGTTCGTGCTCAACATTCAAAACTCAATTTATTCGTGGTTTTGCTTCTTTCTTTTGAACCATTTTTTGTTGGCGAGATGTCTGAAAACGATTATGAGATAACACAGATAACAATTTTAAGAGATTTTAGAAATTTCGTAAAAAGTACATAAATATTGTAAATGTAAAATACAGATTTTTTATTTTTATTTTTATATATTTTTTTATTTTTATATGTATGCGTTGGGTGCCGAGGCTAGACACGAAAATCACAATGTCTGTAAAAAAAAGTAAAAAGCAGATATCAAAGTGTTTCAAAACAATCCAATACTGTTATATTTTTAGATTTTTATTTTTAAAAAATACAGCACTTGTAGCTTGCAACGCAAATATAAATAAATAGTTACATATCATCAACACGACAGATGTACCTAAATCAGGAAATCATTATTGAGCCCCTACTGTTCGTTATCTTAAGCGAATGGAAACAATTTTTGGATTTTTTGGAAAAATTTGGATTTTCATAAAACCCTGAGTCGTATAAGGAAAATTAATATAAATAAACTATAAGTACTTTAATAACTTGCAAAAATATATGTATTACATTTAGATACTAAAATATTATATACTTAACCATAATTTTTAAAACTTCCACTATTATGCTATTTATTTTGTTAAATTATGATACTCGTAAGCTTTCCGAAACAAATATATTATTGAATTCGTTAAACTCTTTAGTATCTTTGACCTATTACAATGTATCGTACAAGTCAAGGATATTTAACGTTTCCCATTCTTACTACACAAAAAACCTGCACCTCATTGGTACCTCTAATACGAAACATGAAATAAACTTCTATCTACTGAAGTCTCTAAATAAAAATAAAACATTCTTACCTGTTTATTCACTAACTTGGGGTTTTCTTCCATTTCAGGAAATCCAATTAAATCCTTAATGTATTTTGAGGCGGTACTTTTAATCACTATAAGATTTACAATAACTACTATAATACTATTAGAAAATATCATTGTTTATTATGTCTCTGTAAAATATATATTATATATAAATAAATAATTTAGAGCAATATGCTCTGTAATTTGCATATACGTATATTTGGTACGAATAAATAATAATAAATGATTAAAGTATATTTATACGAATACGGGCGCTTAGACGAACTGTTTATAAGTTACTAGAGATCGCGTTTAGCAAAACCAAATGAACTTGAGTTCGCAAATCAAAACAATACCTAACTGATAATTGCGGTGATAAAAAAGGATCGGAATCCAAGTTGTGGAAATCCCAATTTTATCACAAATGTATTAACAATTATTTATTTTTAGGCCGTCGTGGCGCAGCGGCACAAGGGTGTGACTGTAACGTGACGGTTGTGAGTTAGATCCCCACTCGAGGAAGTGAAATATTTATTTACATTTATATTTCCAATTCTTCGCTCTGGTGTCGAGGCAAGGCGCGGCGTCGAGTTCTGCCACTCAACAAGCAATGCCTACAGAATTCGGCGGAAAGTAGGGAACGGAGTGTCTTATCTTTACACTAGGTTCCCTCTGCCTACCCTGCTGTGTACGGGATACAGCGTGAAACTGATTTAATTTAGATTTATTTGATATTTTTATTTATTTTTAGGCGTAATTTATTTATAGGTAGGTATTTTGTAGGTACCTAAATATGAAGTGCCACTGGTAAAGCAATTGGCTGGTTAATAAATCTGGCTTTACATATTGTCTCTATAAGAACTCAGTGAGTTTAGGTATGAACAGTTCTATAGAAAGATAAGCTATAGCACTGCACATACCTAAACTCACTATCACATCACTATATTAGGTATATAAATAGACAAAAGTTATCATTTATTTCCGTTTGCTCATTTACTACTCAGAAAAAAGATATGCTCCTACAACTCTACTACTGTTATCGATGCTTTTAAAGGTCATTGTATAAATATTAAAAAGTTATATAACTTTTTATTTATATTATTGTACCGCGAAACTTGTAGTCATAGCGAAGTGGTGAAGCAGCATATAAATGACGAATACTTGATGCATACGTGATGGTTGTGGGTTCAATCCTTACTCAGGGGAAACATCAAAACAATACTTAGGTATAATTAAAAATATTGTACGTTTCTCTGTTTTTGCTTATAGCTGGGTCCGTCTGTCCCGTCCATATTATCTTCGTTTTTTTTTTCTTAAAAATAAAATCAGCTTCTCGGTGTATTCTGCACACAGCAGGGTGTTATCCTCCGTTCCCCACTTTTTGCTGAATTCTAGAGGCCAGGGCTAAGAAATGGAAATATAAACGTAAATAAATATTTTACTTCCTCGTCTGTGATCGGGAGTGGGGATCGAACCCATAAGCGTCGCGTTTCAGTCACACCCTTGCGCCGCTGCGCCACGGCCTGCAAAGTAAATAAAGAAAAAGTAAAGTTTTTAATTCAAAATTTTTTTATTATAACTTAGTTGTTTATGAACGGATTTAAATAAAATAAACACTAAATATAAAGTGAAGTTTTGCATAATACAATACTGAAAACAGCATTTAACTCAGTTAAGCCGTTTTTGAGATTAGCTTGCACAAGCGCACAGATTAAAAACATTGTTTTGTGTTCTATTACATTGATACACGCCAGACAACGATCAGTTACAATTTTATTATAATGTTTATTTTATTACATTTTATTATATAGATTTTATGTCCATAAAGTTATTTATTATAAATGAATAGTGAATCAAGTAATTTTAATAATAAGATTTCAGTGTATTCTCATTCTCATATCTCTGACTACTCCGCTAGGGATACAGAGTGAAACTAAGTTAAATCAATGAATTCATTAGTTTTAAACATATATCTAACTTAAATTATAGCTATAGCCAACTGGTGAGCATAAAAACGGCAATCCCCATTGTGTTCGACCGTCTCGGTGGCACTTTAGGCTTACGTCAACTTGTCAAGCTGTCAACTTTGAATGACTTTTGTGAAGTGAAAACTCAACGCACAGATGAAAGATATGTGCAGAGAAAACTTTACAAAAAAACAATGTGAAATTATTAGTTTTTCCTATACAATGATGAAAACTGTAATATTATAAATTGACATCAAAGTTGGCGAGATGTTTACAAAAAAATCTCATCAAGATGTTAAGAAATCTACAGTCAAAATACAAGATTCAAAGAAGGATTCTACGACGAGATTAAAACATTTAAAAATCGTTTTAGGTATACTAATATACGTTTCTTTAAAGTATTTTTAATATTATTTAATTTATCATCTTCAAAGACACTTAAATACCGTGTATGAGAGCTATTTCTTCGAATATTTGTCGCTACATTGCGTACAACATGCTAATTAGTCCAGAATAACTGTAGTTACTTCTTGATGTATTGTTGCTTTCAAAGTAATAATAGTTTTATAATTATCTTTAAGTAGGCATTGGCCAAACCGAAAATTTGTAAACTTGTTTCTTTTATATTGTAACTGGATTATATTATTTATGAACTAAACAATTTGTTGCTGTTTCAGAACATTTTGATGCAGATGAAGCCAAAAATTATTTTGAAAATAACTTTAGTCATGTATATTTTATTTTATATGACAATTTTATATTAGCAGAAAATAACCTACGGCAAAGAGGTATGTCAATATTTTATTAAAGTTACTGTAATTGATATTGTACAATAATAAAAATATAGAAAAAACTTATATAGTTATCTATCTTAAAGCATATAGATTTGGTAGTTACTAGATCTGATACATATATACAAATAGATCTATAGATTGTAACATAAAGTAATAAACTTCATTACACTAATAAAAAAGAAACTATTACTCTAATATTCTTAGTATATTTTATGATTGAATAGCAATGGTAATGATTATATTCATAAGAAACTGATTCATGTTATTTGTTCTTGTTATGTAGTTTAGAATTATTGAAACTTTATAGTACTAGAGTAGTAGAATATTAAAGTTTAAATATAAGTTAAAAGTTAAGTATAAATATTAACTTTAAACTACCATAATGAATAAAGAAACTAGTATTTGCATTTCTTTGTAGTTGGTGATCAACCATAGTTTGTTATATATTGTTAGCAATATTTTAATAACTTATTTGTAACATATTTAGATGGCACTTTGACTTATGTATCTTTTTCTGTTTCTGCCATACAGAACTTCCGTTTCACCTAGGTGAGTTATGGGTTGCAATATCATGTAAAATGCAGCATATAACATGACATAATATGGGCAGTGGGGTGTCAACGATAGAAAAATATCACACATATTCATTATTCATGAATAAAACTATTTATAACCAAGTTATTCTTTAATTAGTAAATTTTATAAGTTAAATTGGTTCATATTTTTATTGCTTTTAATTATAAACTGTAACATTTACTTTTAAAGTAGAGTTTAAGAAAGTCTATAAACTGTAACTATAATGTTTACTAAGAATCAAGGTTTTTTGTTATATAAGGTTAATAAATTGTTTTATTTATGAATAATTCTGCTACAAATTCTAAATTGATATACTCTAGATAACATTGGCATCAATTGGCATTAAGGTTTAACATGTAATTGAGAATTGATTATAATAGAAAAGCATTAATATTTCATATTATACATTTTAATCCACTGTAACATATGCTACATAAAAAAACTACTTTAATATTACTAACCATTTATTGGATTGACATTATCAATATATATGAATCAAACATTGAAGGTTGAAGAAAACACACTATAGTGAAGTATTACTTGAAAATAAATAATAACAATGATAACTTAACTAAACAGATGGCAAAAAGACAAGAATAAAAAGGCTAAAGGTTTTGGCACTATATGCATTTTTAGCAGTTTTTAAGTAATTCCACCTTTTTTTTAAATAGAGGTATAATTATGTTATTATAGTTTGTATTTTGCATGAGTCTATTTATTATTATTATATTTTAAATAAGGGCTAAAGTTTGTTTGTGAGATTCATATGCTTACTCATATACATCTGGAATAACCTCTAACCTAATGCAACAAATATTTTTTATTGTAGTTACATATATTCATAAATTCATGTTTTAGTACATAAGGCTGGCAGAGAAGAACTAGAAGGGGCTCTGTCTCTTTTGGAAAAAGTATTATGTCTTTTACCAGAATTAATTGGTAAAAGATGGCAGCTACATTCTTTGACAAGAATATTTTCAAAACTACTTCACAGTGGAAACTCTTTAAAACTGAGAGAGGAAGCCATCCGGTAATTTTATATGTTAATGTAACTTTATAAGAATAATTGATAACTATTATCATATTTGTATTATATTTTATGTTAATTATTTCAGGTATTTTTTACTATGGTATCAAGCGCTTGGCGACAATGCTCCACCAGAAGTAAACAGAATGTTTGCATCCCTAGTACCTGGATTACCTGATTCGTGTATACCACCGGTTGGGTCCCCTTTTAAAACAAAAGGTTATGAAGGAAATTTATCAAATGACTTGGGAGATTTCAAAATGGAAGATATAATGCAACATCCCAACTTTAATGCTTCAGACAATGCTAAAAAAGTTGTGGTTGAACAAATGCCTACAGGCATTATGGGGAAACTAGCAAATGTGTCTGCCTCTATTTTCCACGACACTAACGCATTGAATCCAGTTCAAAGTATTGATATCTTGCCATTACTCCCGGCTAGTACAAATGACAAGCTTGAAAATGAAACTAAATACTTTTTTGACATACTTCTTGATGCAATGGCCAAGTCAGTTACAAAAATACAATGGAAGGACCGTTCGCATACCAAAGCTATGAGAAATTTCGCGTTTCTACTTGAAAAATTTAGAATATACTACTTACCAATAATATGTCCGCAATTCAATCACAAGAACTCTCTATATAAGCCCAATCTTGGTATGTGTATAGTTTATGGCATCATATTCAATCAAAATAAGTCTTTTTTTTTTTTCTCTTGATATCCTAAATATTTAGACAAAAATATAAAACTATTTTATATTTTACTAGACCTGTGCTTTTATTTAGAGTCAAAAATTGAGCATAAAAATGTTATAATGGATTATTTCAGAGCTACCAGTGCAACATAACATATTAGAAGATGACTATGTATTATGTCGTGTGACACTCATTAAATGGGTGGCAAATTACGCACATTTTCTCAAAAAACCTGGTGGTAGTGAAGGCGGGCAGCCATCGTCTATGACCAGCACAGGTTCCCAAATGCCCCACTCGGGAACCCCTACGCCAGCCACGTCCTTACATCATGAGGAAGAAACTTCTTTCACAGTGGGCCATCCTTCTGACTCTAGTAGGGCTTCGTCACATGACTCTGCTTCTATAACACCACATCCTAGCTTAGAATCAGGTAATTTTAGTTGATATTGAGATAAATTCACACATAAATTCAATTACATGAATTTCTTTTGGACTCCGCTCTCAGCTCTCAGCTCTCAATGGGATTCTTCATCGCGTTTGCTTTACTGGATGGGGGAATAAAAATAATGTATTGCCCAAGTTATGAATTGGGGAAGTATACCGAATTCAAAATCATGGTATTTGCGTTCAAACGCCACCACTGCGCCAATGCGTCTATAAAAACAAACATCTTCACCCGTTTTCCCGCAGCAGATTAAGCAGAATTAATCTAGTGTTAAGTAAGATATCAATTCTACACTTTCGTTTAATATTCGTCCACGAGACATTACGTGTTGAATGCACGCCGCTCACTTAAGTACACAATGTATTAAACATAGTCCCAATTTCAGCAGGGTCAGGTATATACGAAGAACTGAGTTCAGAACAAGTGGTACGCGATGTGCTCTGTTGCTGGTCGCGGGAGCACGTGGATTTTACCGTAGAAGTGTTGCGTCAAGCCTTCCTCCTGCCGTTCTCGCACGCGGCTGCCATACGACGCGTCATTGCGTTATACAAGGATTGGATACAGATGAATGTATGTATTTGTTATATGTAAACCATTTATTTTGATTAGAGAAATTTGTTAATTTTTTTCCTACATATAGAAGGGTAGGCAGAGGGAACTAAAGGTTAATATATTGCATGCATACCATACCTTACTTTACCTTACCCATACCTTACTTTCCTTACCTTACTTTCCCCCCAATTTTCAACGACGCTCTTGAAAATGATTCTAATTATTACACTAGGGTAGGAATCGAACCCACAAATTTCGCGTTTTTCAGTTAGTTGCTGAGCCTTCGCGTAATAATAGCACATCAAAACTTAATAATAAAAAAAAACAAATAATGTAGCCATTGATTTATCACTATATCACAGCGGTAATTATAACTTTATAATACACTTTTCACGTTCTTAAAACACGTTCTTGAATATACATAAATATACTCTTCAGTAAATTCAAGAACCCTTCAATATATTACAAATAGTGTAATGTAATTATTTCATCTTTATTTTATATTAATTCAAAAGGATGACTGTGGTTAAGTAATATTTACATTTTATTTGCATAAATAAATATAGAATTACAACTTTATTTTATTTAATTTAATTATATAAGATTAATATAATTATATAAGATCATCAGTATTAAACATAAATTATTGATACCTATTAAGTATTAAAAAAGAGAATTTAAAAATCATATATATGTCATATACAAAATGTGTCATAACATACAAAATGTTTTCCTAAAATAATTATTTTTTGTTATTTAATTGCGAGTTGATTACAGTACACATGTAATCAAGAGATCTAGCTAGTTACGTTGCCTCATGGCGTGAGAACGGTACCGGTAAACGCCTAATCAGCGTTCGGCGTATGTAACGCGAATCCCCTCATGCCATGGGAAACAAACGTAGTGTTTTAGTATTAATTATTCTATATTTTATTCTTTAGTCGATTAGAGCATGCACTTCTGCTCGGTCGATTCACTAGTTAAGTTAATTTTAAGTTAGTTATAAGAACATAAAACATTGTTCTTATTTTAATTAAAATAAATGTAAATATAACTTTCTTAGCTATTTTTAAAAGCCCACTCGCGCTCCCGTAAACATGTCTAGCTACACAAGAATTTGTATATTTTATAAAATTTATTTTTTTATAAAAGTTATTTTTAGTCTTAATTAGTCTATTTGAATAAAGAATACTTAAAAATTAAATCTGAATTCGATATATTTCTAGGTGGCGGAAATTCCACCATTCCTAATGGAGAGTATCTATGAGCAACAGCTAAATCAAGGCGGCGAGCCGCTAGCGCCTCCTCGACGACTGCGCAATGATTCGTATTTGGGCGCCATAGGAAGAGATAACATTATGGTCCGGGCTGGAATGCAGGTAAATGTTATATTTGTTTATACATTTAATTATGCAAGTGTATTAGCTATGGGTATAGCATAGCTTTCATATACGCATTGAATAAAGAACTGTTAAAGAAATTTTTTGTCGGTAAAAAAGTTACATTTCCGCCTAATTCTCAAACAACTGCCGAAAAGTGTTGAATTGCGGGGAAAGGAAAAAATATGTAATATTTTCATTTCTCTGTGGTGACAAAGCGCGGCATTGATTTCGGCCACAAAATTTTTAAATCAAACCTACATACGTCGCGTTTTCAGTCACACATTTCTCAAAACCACTGAAATAAAAGATATAATTAACCTGTAACACCACACATGTCCACAGAACGTACTGCAAGTGTTCATGACGCAAGCGGCGAACGTGTTCGTGGCGGGCGCGAGCCCCGTGGCGCCGCCGGGCGCGCTCGGCCCGCACCTCGACGAGCAGACAGACACGTGCAAGCGCGTGCTCAACATATACCGGTATATGGTTATGCATGTGGCCATGGACGCAGCGTCCTGGTGAGTACATCCATAGAACGATGTATGTTGGGATATAAAAAAATATTTTTTTATATCCCAACATACAAAAGTATTTAGTGAGGTAAAAATACGAAATGTGATGATCAAAACTATGACTACATACATTTTTCATATATTATGCTTAAATTTATAAATATTTTGTTTTCATTGGATTTTATTTCAGGGAACAATTATTATTGGTGTTACTACAAATAACATCATTGGTTCTGACAAAAGTACCACCCAAAAGGAAACAAGACACATTAGGTAAGTTATAGCATAATATTTAATGAATTTAATAATATTTTACCAAGAAAATTCCGCCCCTCAACATGTATGTCGTGAAATTTTGGGGAACGGAGTGTGCAATAACACTAGGTTCCCTCTGTCTATTCTGGCGCGGGATACAGCGTGAAACAATACGAAATGAATAAAATGGTGTATATATTTCTAAATTTACTTTCATATTGCAGGTGGTTTTCTGGCTCCAGCGTTATTCCAAACGTTAATTGTGACGTGGATTAAAGCTAATCTGAATGTAGCCGTAAAACCGGAACTGTGGCAAAACTTCATGGAGCTGCTAACTCGTCTCACACATTGGGAAGATCTGATTAAAGAATGGGCGGTATGTTATATTCATTTTTTTTTTCCCTTAATTTTAGTTTTTTTATAATTTATTTAATGCTTAATAAGTAGAAATGAACTATAGATAGTTAGCAGTATAAAATTATGATACAAATAAAACATAACTTTTAACCAAAATTTGTATTTTTTATATAACACTCAATGGTTAACAAAATAAGTATTACTTCCCAGAAAACAATGGAAACGCTAACACGTGTGCTAGCACGGCACGTATACTCGCTGGAACTGTCGGAGACGAACACGGCGCCGGAGGGCAGGGGCCGCGGCCGCCGCCCTGCCCCTGCACCCGCACCCCGCCCCGTGCCTCTCCGCCGCCCCACGCTGCCCTCTAGCGATTCTAGGACACCTGGTTAGTTTGTTTTAAGTTCGACGTTTGTTTTAAGTTCGACGTTTTTTAGTTCGACGCTCTTCGCTCGCATAACAGGGTACTCAGTTACCACCCAATTTTAAAGGAGATAAGCCCTATTGATCTAAGAATTCAATGCTGCGCTATGTCTTAATACCAAAGCAAGGGAATGAAAATGATCTATTTTTCAGAAGGGAAATCAAACTTGCAACCGCCGCGTTTACAGTCAGACTTTGTGCCATTGCGTCACGATGACTTATAATTATATTTTAGCGTTTTCAAATTTTAAAGCTAAAGTTAAATTAAAGTGAAAAAAGCATAAATTCCCAATAAAAGGTTATTAAATTTGTCACAATGATAACTTTTTTTAACAAAAAAAATAATACAAAGTCTAAATTTAAAAATACAATATATTTACCAAATTCCATTTTGAAATCGTTTCAACATATTGGTTTTAAAACTAGGCAAGTCCCCCCGCACGAGCCACGAGTCGCACCCGCGCAAGGAGGCGGCGCGGCGACCGCTTGCGCGCTGTCGCAGCGACCCGCACCTAGCGAGGAATGCGCACGCGCAGATACAACCACCCACTGGTATGTTTGTTTTTATATATATATTTCATATATATTTTTATGTTATAGCCAATATTTATTATTCTGATGGATAAGCTATACTACTAGAAATTTTCATCTAAAATTAGACTATTAACCGTGAATATGTTCTATTTCTTAGAGTATTATAACTTTTATACTAATTGAATTATACAGGGTGGAAGAGGCAGCGCTTCTTTTACTGAAACTGCATATAGGGTAAAATATTTCAAACCCAGAATTAAAAAAAATAATCAAGGTACCTCAACGGTTTGGACGTAGGATTTTTTTTTCATTTCACGATTTTTATCCATACCTGTATTTCGTGTGACGCACACATACGTATGCGACGTTGCCGCTTTGACAGGTAAGTGTGTGCGTGCCTATGTTATACTTTACAAATGGCGTTTTATTTTAAAACGATAATTTTATTATTTATTTTGTTTGAAAAAAAAACTTTTTCATATTCGAGAATATTTTTTTTTCCGAATTATATTAGGCTTTTATAGAGTAGTTAAAACTGTGGTTTCATTTAAAGTGGCGCTGACAATTCCACCCTGTATATATTTTATAAATCAGTACGTGCATCTTTATTAAAATTGCAAAAAAATATTATGATAATGGTGTTTCATTTTAAACTAATAATTTATTTATTTGCAGAAGAAACCAAAGAAATTACCAGTAACAAGCCAAGACGATGGTACTCCCTTGATTCACTGAGACAATCATCACAACAGGAGGAGAGGGACTCTGCTAGTGGTAAATATTTTTATACAAATTAATATACACTACAAAACTCGATTAACTGGTCTAGTTATTATCGGCATTCCGATAATCGAATATGAGGAGAAAAGCTGGTTTTGTGGTTATACAGTACAAAAAGCTATGTGCTTATTAAAATCAACCAATAAATAGCAAGGAAAATCAATGTTTGTTAAATAATTAATAGACATAATTTCCAACACACGTTATATACACTTATTTACGATCATATAATTAGTCGTGGTAGTTAGTAATCTGTGCAACTAAGAGCCGGAAAATCGAGTTTCTACTGTCTTATATGTATATTTCATAAGTTAAGTTACATTTAGTTTGCGTAATTGTGTATTTACACAATTTGTTTCAAGTCCATATTTTTTTAAAAAAGTCAGTATAATATCCTAAATAAATATAAAATACACTAAATGTTTGGCAAACAATAATTAATATTTTTTATAGGATCACGTTCCCCTTCCCCGGCACCCTCCAGTGGTGTTGAAAGCAGCTCCATCAAGGATTCCCCTTTACAAATTGATCTGGCTTCCGACGGCGGAAATGTCGGTAAGTTTTATTAAGTTTTATTATCATTTAATTGTAAAATTATTATAAAAATTGTTTATTGTTTACATAAAGTGATTGTAAAACGATTATTCAAACACAAAAATTTAAAATAATTACCTTGGGCGGGATGTGAGTAAAGTAATATTTTAA
This sequence comes from Heliconius numata, assembly GCA_016802625.1. Taxonomy (NCBI): domain Eukaryota; kingdom Metazoa; phylum Arthropoda; class Insecta; order Lepidoptera; family Nymphalidae; genus Heliconius; species Heliconius numata. The sequence continues at coordinate 780,298 of JAEBDU010013284.1, read as the reverse complement.
CTCTTGAATTAAAATAGTTATGTGCTATGTTACGTGTCCGAAGTATCGGAATTTGAGTATAATTAAAAGATATCATGGTCGTCCGAAAACCCGACGCTTTCTGAAATTTTGAAAATCCTAAAATTAAATGCGTGCCCAGCCATTTACAGCTAACTTCAGGGCGGCTACTACTCGTCGATCTTACTTTAACTGTCAGAACAATTTAAAAAAAGAATGAAGCGTTCCACCATCCTTTAGAATGGTCAGAGACAGACGGCACGGTGAGCGCGGCGGGCGTGGGTGGCGCGGGGACGGGGGCCGGCGTGGGCGTGGTGCTGGGCGGCGCTGCGCGCGGCTGGCTGCCAGACGTGGCGTGCGTGCTGTGGCGCCGCATGCTGGCTGCGCTCGGCGACCCCAACGCGCTGAAGGACCCGCACGCGCACCACCATCTCTTCAACTATCTCGTGCATCTCAACGCTACGCTTATTAAGGTTACTTTCATTTTTTTTTATTTGCTTTAATAATGGATTAAACAAAATACAGTTGTCGCTATAATATGACGCCGCATGCATAGACGCTAATAGGGTACGGGATCGGCGTGTGCTTATCATTAGTTTTTTTTAGTATATAATATTACAGCTAGTTAGCGCTTATTAAAACTTATAAGACTTGTTAAGTTACCCATTAAATTAAGTTAATCGTAATTAAATGAAACTTTGTTTTAATTTTGTTTATGTATTGTTTGGCATTTCCTTAAGTTGTTGTTATAATCAATGAAATCCTTTTAGTTCGTAATGACTTATAATGGACATTGATGCTGGGTTTTACTAACGTTTTCGTCTCCAACCTAAGTGTTGGTTATTTAACGCAACCACCGGAATAGAGCTAATAATAAGAAATTAAAAGTTCAATCCTTTTGTTGTGTGAAGGAATATACTGTAATAAAAATTTTAAAAAGTCAAAATCAAACAAAAAGACAAAGTCAAAAGAGCAGAAAAGGGCACGGACCACCAATGTCCGTGTTTGTTTTATACAATAAAACAAAATAAAAAGAAATACGTGATAACATAACAAAAGGGAGTAATGGATAATCTTATTAATATATCTTTAGCAAGTAAAAATAAATAAAAATAAATGTCTAATATAAGTGTTTTTAAAAATTAATAAAATAAATGCCACAGACTTTTTTTGTTCTGCAGTGTAATTAATTGAAAATTGAGTCGTCATTGATACTACAAATGTACTATTGTAGTACATACAAATAAATATACAGATTATTGAGAATTCCACAGCATTTTTTTCTACATTGTGCTCGTAATATTACTTATTCAAAATGTAATAGCCACTAGCAAACCAAATCAAATAAATAAATAAATTATTAGTCAAAATGGTAAGCTATTTTATCAACATCGATTTGACAAACGACAGTAGTCAATAGTCATTATTTTTATTATTCTAACCCATGAACAAAAATTGTACCTTTTTAGCTGCACACTGTATCACGCACATAGTAAAGTAGGCAGAGGGAACCTGAAGACCTTTTTTTTTTTCTGTTTATTGGTCCACAAAACAAAATACATTGACATAATGAAAAAAAATCATAAACATAGTAATTACACGTGATTGTATTTTTCTAGATGTAGACACAGCATGCATTTTAGTAAACAAAAATAGCCTAATTTATGGTAACAGTGAAAAAAAAAACTAATACACATAAAAAAAAATAAAAAAAAAATTTTAAATCTTAACAACTTTAAAACGTAAATACAAAGACTAATTTGACAACTTAAATAATAGTTACAACTAAAATTACATTAATTTTAAAATCTAAACAATTTCTTTTAACATACGACGTAGAGAAGATATAGACATATGATTGAAAATGTCTAACTTAAAGCATATAGCATTATATGAAGCAGTTATGCGATGCAGGGGTGAGTGGCTTAAAACATTGGTTCTAGTGAGAGGAAGGCAAAATGTTTTTCTATTTCGCAAACGACTGCTAGGCCGTGGTACACAGAAATTTAAGCGATACAAGAAACCTAATGTTAAGACACTCCATTCCCATTAGAACACTTCCATCCCCCGCTTTTCGCCTAATTTGGGGGCATTGCGTGTTAAATGGCAGAATTCAACGCCGCGCATTGCCTCGACACCAGAGCGAAGAAATGGTAATATAAACGTAAATAAATATTTCAATTCGTCGAGTGGGGATCGAACCCACAACCGTCGCGATGCAGTCACACCTTTGTGCCGGTGCTCCACAACGGCCTCTAAAATATTTATAAAAATAAGTATAGAAACAATAAACGTAATAGTATCTATAGGCACGTGTAATACAATGTTTATTTAGAAAGTAACCTTCAACAAAATCAATCGGTCATACTTCATTGATTTCACGGATATTTGCATAATATGCGCTTTAAGCCATAAAGTTTAATTAAATAGTGTGATTTATATCCTAACAGTGATAACTTAAATAGTGCGCCCAATACTTGTTTTTTAAATAATTTTCAAAAGAAATAAATTGTTTTGCTTAAAATCTAATATACTAAAATCTACTTAAATTCTAATATATTTTATAGTAAAAAATATATAAAAATACTAAAATATTTCGTATAGTAAAAAATATATCATAATATCGAATCTTTTCTTATGTGTAATAGTTGAAGTTAAAAGTGTGTGAATATTGGACCTATATACTTACCTATTTAGATATAACCCAATTCATATTATTAGAAGCAATATCAAGATTTACTATACTATTATTTTAACGTTACCGTGAAAAACCTACGCAATAAAATACATGCTTCCATACGGCATTTGTTAATTGTTATCGCAAATATGGCAGCGAGTGATTTATCACACGATATCTGGCTCTCTTCAACACATGTTGAAATTAGATATCTTTTATTCATCCTTTATCTCAATTATTGGATCGTGTTTTGTTTTTTAAATCTTTTTGTTATTTTTTAAAAATAACTCCGGGAGGTCGTGCCTCGCGTTGTTTACGTGCATGGTTCTATTAAGGTTGTGCGAACTGTTCTCCAACACAAAGCTCTTTAAAGACTGCCAATGCGAAAGAGGACCAGGAAAAAGAAGGCTCTTACGAGGGCGTCGAAAGAGAGAGGTAGTCTACTATATTTTTAAAATTTCTTAATGAGGGTACCTGCTCCTTTTTTACTTTAAAACGAGTGTCAATATTAACTTGTCATTGCTAATTTTAATGTCTGTTTAGTGTTGTTTATTTTATTTTACACATTTTTTTATCTTTTTTATATATTTTGTGGAATTCTATTCTATTTTATTGTATGTTAAAGAAGAAATGCTTCAGTCGTTCTTAGATACGTTATTACGCATCGATCTTGATAACGCAGAAATATCAACGGATTCTAACAACAACATTAAGGAAAGTAAATGTTTAGTTATATTGTGGAAATTATTAAAAACGTACCCTAGGTACATTTAATCTCTGAATTTAGTTATAAAAATGCTTTAGTTTAACACAATTACAATAAACCGAGAAATAAAAATATTTCGCAATTACATTTTAAACAGGATATCTTTAATGATTATTATGTTCTAAATATTTTATAGCGATTTTATTCTATCTATATCTGAATTTGTTTTTATTTTTAACTTTTTGTATTGACGAAGGTAGTGTAGTTTGGAGGATATTGTAGTTGTTATCTAGAAATTACACTTTTATATTTGTCAATTTCAATTTAGATTGAATATTTTAACAGATAAGTGCCAATCAAACTCTCAATGGCAACACGGAAATCCACGTACCTTTCAATCTGGTGGCAGGATGGTGTCTTGAAGCTGAGGCCCTACCGTCGTCGCATAGGTATTTTTATTGTATTTGTTTCATTTTATTAGTATGAATGTTAAATATTACTTTTTTTTATCAGGTTCACTCTGTATCCCGCACACAGCAGGGTAAGCAGAGGGAACCTAGTGTTAAGACTTTCCGTTCTCCACCGAATTTTTCGGGGCATTGCGTGTTGAGTGCCGGAACTCAACGTCGGGCTTTTGCCTTGGTGCTAGAACAAAGAAATTAATATTACTTGCACTTTATTATTTGTTGTACCAAAAGGATTGAAGTCGTATAATGTCCAGATATTAATACTAACGAATTTCATGTGAGTGACACCTTAAAATATGAAAAAAAATATTTAATTTTATTTTTTAAAGATTATTGTAATTTGTATCATAGTAATATTTGATGTGTATTATAATATAATTTAAATATAACTTCGTTATTTGTAAGAGCTGGCAAGTTACTAGCGCTCCGTTTGCTATGCGAGTCGACGACGGCGCAGGCGCAGGGCCAGGGTGCGCCCTCCATTTGCAATGGACGACCGCACCTCGCTCACCTGCATTTGTATCTACGAGCGTTGCATCATGGTATTTATTAAATTTTATATTAATTATAATATTTATACGTCATAGTTTTTATTTTGATTTAAATCAGGTTCACGTAATAAAGAGTCACGTGGATAAAGAGAAACTAATACACTCTGTCGCAATACGCCACAACGTTTAGTCTTATTTTTAAATATTTTTAAATTTGAGGGTCATTTAAAATGTAAAACTCTCGTTGTGTTTCTACAAACGGACCAAATCTGTAAGTGTCTATACATATTATAGATAAACGTATGTAACAAAAACTTTATGAAAGAAATTTTGAACTCACAACCGAGGAGTAAAGTAAGTCTGCATTCAATAATAATTTACTAAGAATATAATTACTATGTCAGGCTTAACGGGCGAGGACAGATCAGTAGTGGACGTGCTGGTCGAGCACGCGGCGCCGCGCTACCTGTCGCTGGCGTTGGAGGGGCATTCCCTATTACTGTTGGACTTCGTGCATGCCTCCACTGTTGTTCTCAATTCATCTGATATGGGACCTTCGGTTTGTATTGTTATGGATATATAATATTAGATTATTAATAATTGTTACCTGTCTCGTCAGATATACATTATAGTTTGATTGATTGAGTTATTTGTTACTCGTTTAGTATATAACTTTATAACTTTAAATTTATTTATAAATATAAATACTATCGTAATTAATATACACTGGATGTTAGCTATGTGTTGAGGTTCTTAAACATTTTTCATATGTATGTTCATTTTGTAGGGTCATAAAATGTTAAATAATATAAGTAAATTCTTTCAGTGCCCGCGTACAGCCGCAGTAACATTTCTCGGATCTCTATTGGCACTGCCTGATGGTATGATGAATGCTCCGATGCTACAGCCCTACCCACACCAGTATAATACTGTTTCTTGTCCAGATTTAAAGGCAAGTTGTCAATGTCACGTTCTAAATAATATTTTTTTTCTGCCTATCCTGCTGTTTATCCCTTAATCTTTTGTACAATTTAAATTAGAACCTAATAGATGAAAATATGCTTCCACGTGGTAAACGGTGAAGTGTTGAACAAATGAACGGTACAATCATGAGTATTTTTATACTTTGCTTGTCGAAAGGGAGTTCTTACTCAATACGAACACACAAAGTACCTGTTGTACCACATACCTATAACAAAATTAAACATATATCTATTGTAAACAGGAGCACGTCCTCAACATAGTGGTGCGCGTGTGCCGGAGAGAGGGCGCGGCGGCGGCGCGGTGCGCGGGCGCGTGCGCGCTGACGGCGCACTGCGCGCACTTGTTGGCCTCCCGCGCCGTGTGCGCGCGCCTGCCCGCATACGTCACCTGCCTGCTGCATATGCTTATGGTGAGAGCATAGACTAATACTCTATGAAGGACGTACAGTCGTGTGCGTAATATTCGACCGGTTTGTGTCTTATGTTAATGACACTTACCGTCGCGCTCTGTTGTACTTTAGTGTTGTGAGTTTTTGTTGTGTTCGGGGGTAGTGAAGTGAAGCCAAAGTGTGTCTTGGCTTATATTTTTTATTAGGAAATATTATTAAAAAATATAAGTAGAGAGCTCAAGTAAAAGTGTAACTCGCACTACTGATGCACGTTATTTGTACTGTCTAACAATTTAAAGTCTCATAATGATTACTGTCAAGTACTGTCAGTCAACCCCTTAAATTATATCAGGAACTTGTTTATTATTCTCTAACTAGTAGGCTTATGGAGCGTCCTATTCTTCATAAAGATACCGTCATGTACCGATTTTTTTTTCTCATATAGGAAAAACTATAACTCCCTTACCCTTTGGGATATTACTACATTGAATGAAAAGCAATATAAATATGGTTAAAACGATTCATTAGAAAGCACTGCAGTTTCATGTACTTGATAGTGTCTTTCATAATATTTTTTTATTTGAAATAAAATTTTAATTCACATTTCCAAATTAAAATGTTATATTGTATTGCGTTTTAAATTAAAAATCGAATTATTATTGTTTCAGATGAAAAATAAAACAATAGCCAAAGTAGTGAGCGATGCAGTTCTAGTATTGGCTGACTATACCGACCGCATAGTTGAACTGTATCCCGGGTTAGCGGGTATGTTATACTGTACAGTGTACACACTTAAAAAAAACATATATTTCCTATTTGTAACACTATTTCTTTTTTACCGTTTTAAATGTAAATATTCTGATTAATAAAGTTTTAACGAATAATCCTATTTGTGAGCATATTAATAGAATGTACAGATTATTATTATTCTTTTTTGATCAACTTCACGCTGTATCCCGCACACAGTAGGGTAGGCAAAGGTAACCTAATGTTAAGACACTCCCTGTTTCTCGTCTTTATTGTTAGTTATTTAACATAACTAATACGCTAGAAGCTATGAAGAAGCTAAAATGATTTTTTTTTATATAAATAATAAAACACTCAGTTCTCCACTCACCGTTTTTGAGACATTGCTTGTTAAGTGGCGGAACTCAACGTTGTGGTGTCTTGTTACCAGAGCGAGAGAATGATTAAATTGAATTATTTTGTACCTGTCACACAGAAAAAATAATAAAATGGATCTGCGCATGCCTCGCCCAAATATCGAACAGCAGTAATCGGGAATCAGTGAAGCCGCTGGCGGGTTCCCTGCTACTGAGCTTAGCGGAGTTCGCGGTGCGCTGCGGGCCCGCACGCCTTATGGAGGCACAGGAGAACGGACAGACGTTGCTGCTTATTATATTTAAGGTGAGATTCATGGTGTCTAAATATCGAGACTTTATTTTCAAGAGATTGCGAGAGAAGTGATGATTCGACGAGTTTAATGTATGAAATAAAAATCTTTATGTGAATTATTTTATCCATACTAAAGTGTTACCGCGAAACATTAAAAGAGCCGGCAAGAAACTGTAAAACGAACTGTTCAAATGATCAATAATTTTACAACTTCCAATTGCAATTTTTTGGGTAGTAAAAATTTAAAATACAAGTTAATTAATAAAAAATATATTCAAAATCATAAACAAACATACAAAAAGTGTTCAAATGGCTAATAAAAACGAATCCTAGGCAATATTTACAATATTTCACACATTTAAAAAAAAATCGAGTCCACTAAACTGTCTTTGTAAGTTTTGGAAAATACGAATAATTTTTTAAACATATGTATTCCTTATAAAAAAGTTAAATTATAATACCGATTTTCAATAAAAATACAAAGAAAAACAGTAAAATAAGAAATATTTGCTAGTTTGCCTATTGACCAGGATGTTCTACGCGTTCCTGGGGTTGGAAGCCGTGCTCGTCCGCGACATAAGTAACAGTGTAAATGAGGCCGTCCGGAGCGGTGTACTTGTAGCTACCTTGCACTTCGATGGCTTTGTGGTCTTCAGAGATTTGCTTTAGGGAACCTTGTTCCTGGCGGGAGATGCCATCGCTGGTTTCGAAGCTGGTTGGAATTAAGTTGTCGTTAGTTTTGTAGTGGAAAAGAGATTTTTTGAAATATATTTCTTTTTGTTTATACTTACTCAAAGTGGTAACCTTCTGGGTTCACGTCAGAGTCATGTTTAAGGATGTAAGCTGGTTGGCTGGGATCTTGAGGAGCAGCTGCAGCAAGGGCCACCATGGCGAATGCGCACAATACCTATGAAAAAAAATAATTAAATCTATATATATACATAATAAAATTGTAACCGATATCATATTAATCAATCATCTATCAATTTAATAGAAACGGCTTAACGGATTTAAAGGCAGCTTAAACTATTATATTTTGGACAACTTGCTCTAACATTTAGTCTTTGTTTGATTATTGAAATCGGTTCATAAATAAAAAAGCTATATTAGTATAAAATATTTAGTTCTCCAAATTGCTATAAATAATTTTTAAAATGATAATGTTATCAGAATACAAAAGTTATTCAGATTGGTAAGTAAATAATTATGTAGTTCAAGCGAGTCGCTAGTTTAAAATGAAAATCAAAATTTAGACAGTTTTTATGAAGCAGTAAAAATAAACTACGAAATCTGAAACTTTCATTTCAATTATATCAGCATGTTAGAAAGTATGGTTGCCAATGCCGTTAGCATTTTACATATATTATTATTATTATTGAAAAAAAATCGAATTTAAATTGAATTCATGAAAATACTACTTACGAATTTTTGCATGTTGGGAAGACAAGTTGATTTTGAATGTAGGTGAAAGTGGTGTTTTCGCTGAAATCAGCCGTTGAACTGTACGGATCGAGGGAAGCGGTGGCGTTTTAAATGCAAACTCTAATTGATGACAAAACACTCATCTCCGCTGCTCGTCCTACGTAACACAGTGCTAATGAGAAAGAATATATGAAAAAATGTCAATCGACGAATCATAGTACTTTCGTACTTTTTGCGTAAGACCATTGTCTATTAGGACGAATGTACGAAAAGCCTTGGCATATTTTCTCTTTCTGTTCCGGAATTGTTAACTATGTATGTTTTTCATACTATAGTAGTAATAATATTTTTGGCGCTCTTTTTTGGTGAAAAAGTAAGGTTCTGCGCATAGTAAAAATATGAGTTAATTGTAGGTGCATATTTCACAACATCCATTTCCGGTCCAATTAGTACCGTTCCGTCCGTAGTTAGTTTATTGTAATTTTTAGCTTTACTCTTTGAGGGTGGTGAGGTCTTTTAATTTAATTTGATAATTATATTTAAAGAAACAAAATTTGTATTGACTAATTTATACACAAATGCGATTGATTTCTGTCTGTCTGAGATTTGAAAATTTAAATTGTAACTAAGTATATAGTTGTTCGTAAGTCAATTAAGATTTTCAAATTTTATTAATTAGATACATTAAAAATTAGCTTACAATATTTATAGCCTTCTTAATCATAATAGTCTTAATCAATCTTAAATGATATTTTTTGTCAATTAAATTCTTGCTAGCTATAAGTAACGAAAAAACTTAAGTTTAAAGTAAACTATTTTGCAGGTACTATACGCAGTTATGAATGGAACAAATGGATCTGATATAGAAGGGCTATCATTGCCAATTGATGAAGACTTTGACCCTAATATCCAACTAGATAATTTGGCACCAAAATCTACACCAGCCTCCACTATTGATGTTAAACTTTGGGCCCAAACGGTATGTAATTATTGAAACTTTTCATAACTGTCTACTTACCTATAGTTTTATAGAGGGATATGTTTTTCTTCATGACAGATAAATCAGAAAAACTATTAATTTTAAATTGTCTGTTTGTCTGCCCGTCTAAACCGATTTAAGTGCAGTTTACATTATTTTGTTTTGGCAAACTTTCCTTAAAATTTAGGGGTTTTTTTAATTTACATCGGTTCATAAATAAAAAAGCTGTAACGATAAAGACTATTTAGTTCGACTAAAATTGCTACAAAATAATTTTATTATTGAATTGGCTTAAAACGTTATTAGAATACGTATATAGTTCAGATTAGTAAATAAAAAATTGTGTAGTTCTAGTGGGCGAAGCGGCGAGCAAATCGCTAATTTATAATAAGTGTGTTATAGTTATCGCATTAACCGAACTAAAACTATTAAGTTCGTTGGATCCTTTCAAGCCTTCAAACCTGTCGTGGTGTAGGGCCACAAACGAGCGACTGTAAGCGCTACAGGTTGTGGGTTCGATTCTCCCTCGAGAATATGGAAAATTCAATATTTTTATTTCCTCACTCAGATAACGAAGTAAAGTGCGGCGGTGAGTTCCACGTATTCACATTTTTTCATACTAACTCTCGCCAAACCTAAAATATAAACCTAATTTATAATCTAGATTTAAGAACTATGAAACTTTACGAACTATGAACTGTTGAATTTCAAACTGTAAAGGTTGTAGGAAATGAATCATTTTCATTTACCTGACCTTGTAGGTAAGTGCGACATTAAGCTCTGCAATTCAACATCCAACAATGTCTCGAAAATTAAGCTGATAGTCAAGTAAGTGCTGAGCACAAAAAAATATATAATAAAATGTGTCTAACGTGCAGTATTAACAATTCGTCGTAGATATGCTCACAACTGGTGCTATACCTGGGGCACTGGCCGCTGTGGGGCGGCTGCGCGGTGTCGTCGAGCGTGGGCGAGCAGCACGACAGCGGGCTGGGCGCGGAGCTGGGCGCCGCCGTGCTGGCTGCGCACCACGTGCAGCTGCTGCGTCTCAGTGACGCCACGCTCGCCAGCTTCGTGGAGCTGCCCGCGCTGCCCGGCCACGCGTGCGGGGCCACCACGCCAGGTGCGTGTGCTCTGGTAGTAAGACAGCACGGCGTTGAATACCGTTTATGGACAAGTGCGAAGTGTCTAAACGATCATACAGCAGGATAAGCAGAGGGAACCTAGAATTAAGATACTCAGTTCCCCAATTTCCGCCGCTCGAAAAATTGTGTGTTGACTAGCGAAACTAAACGTCATCCTTTGCCTGTTACCAGAATGAAAAAATGAAAATATTTCATTTCCCTAGTGACTATCATATATCTCAATAACTTTGCTATATTTATACTTGAATACTTGAAACTATAAATAATTGAAATACTTTCAGGTCTAATGACATCAGATCGTCAAGTGCGTGTGTTGTTGCGCGATATCTGCGGCAAAGCGTGCTGGGACGCCTCCGCCTTGTACTATGACCCCTCTGTCGCCTCCTCCGAACCACTTGAGCCGCTGCCATTGCCCACTATGTGAGTTATTTTGTTGTATATATTTTTTTCTTGTTTCGTCAAAAACCCACAAGCCAAGATATCAGTTCAAATTTAAAATCAACAAAATAGTTTTATTTGTAACCGTTTTTTTAAACATTTTACAGCACTGATTGTCCAAGAGATACAACATTATCATCACTGCCACCACCTTTGCCGCCTGATCTTTTGCCAGATTATAAAAGTTCACCGCCAGACAAACATCAGTTGGATCATGTATGAATGTATTGTATATTATTGAATTGTCTGGTAAACTTTAAAACGAAATATTAAAATATATACTAGACAAAAATTTTAAAAATAATGCAATATAATTTAACTGTTATAATTTAATCTAACAAGTATTCAATGACCATGTTTCCTTTTAAATCAAATTCCGCACATAGCAGGGTAGGCAGAGGGAATCTAGTGGTAAGACTCTACGTTCCCCACTTTCCGCCGTATTCTGGAGGCATTGCGTGTTGAGTGGCGATACTCACCGTATAAATATTACATAAATTAAAAAAAATCATTCATCTCTCAACAGTGGTGATCGGACCCACAACTAGTCGATTTTACACTTACGCTTTGTGCCCCTGCGTCACTGACCTCCTTCGGTAGGTAGGTTTCCTTTTCTTATTTGTTTTATAACCAATTTGATTTCCTACCAGATCCTGGCCTACATCGGTCACACGTCCCCCGAGGTGACATGCGGGCGGCGCCTGGACGAAGCGGGCGCGTCGCCGCTGCCGCCCGGCGACGAGGACGAGCTCGTGTGCGCGCTGGTGGCGCATCGCAACGCCGAACGACACTATTTGAACAACCGGGACAGGTTAGTTGTGGACATTGAGAATTGATTGATTTGATTTTATTTAATATTTTAATTTCTTCGCTTTGGTAACAATTCAAAAAGTGGCGTTGAGTTCCGCCAAATATGCATTGCCACGAAAACTGTGCCTAAAGTGGGGAAAACAATGTTTTAATACTAAATTCCCTCTGCATCCTCTGCTATATGCGGGATATTAGATTATAAGCGTAAAGTTTCCAAGAGGGGGCAGATTGAAACATCGCTACGTTCAAATGACACAATACAAGAATGTTTAACATACATATTTATAATACAAACGCAGTGACGAAGAGTGCGAGGAGAGCGGCTGGGAGCCGGCGGCGGGCGGCTCGGTGGGCGCAGGAGGCGCAGGGAGCCCGGGAAGCGCGGGGGGCGCGGTGGCGCGTAGCCGCGTGCTGATCGCGCAGTTGGGTACGCTAGGCGCGTCCCGGCGCGCCCACGCGCAGTTACTGCGGCGCTCTGACCGCCTGCTGCGTGAGCTGCGGAACCTTGATCAGCAGCGGTATGTTGTAATGAAACTGGTTATTTTGTTTCTTCTCTGCTTACAGTACCTAGAGTTGTTATCTTAAAACTAAATTACTTTCTGTTTTCAATGTTACGCGGGAAAAACGTGAAGCTGCATTTTTTAATTTATTATTAAATACAGGTGCCGAGAGACCCACAAAGTGGCTGTAATTTACGTGGGCAAGGGCCAGGAGACGCGTAATGAAATACTGTCGAATCGTTGCGGTAGTCCTGCATACGAGGCCTTCTTAGCCGCTCTGGCGTGGGAGGTGAGTTAATTCATTCTTACTTATATAGAAAATTAAATTGTCTTAACATATAATTACAGAAATATAAAAATTAATGTGTCTCATAAAAAATATATCTATAATATGTCATAGGCTAATATGTTCTCATACTGAAAGGCGTGAGTACAAAACGGAGGCACAAGCGTCCAAATGTAAAAGCGACGGTTGTGAGTTCAATTCCCACTCCGATGTATTATATATTTAATATTTTAATTTCATCACTATAATAACGAAACAAAGAACTGAGTTCCGCCTCTCAACACAACTCAAGAATTTGGCGGAAAGTGGGGAACGGCTTGTCTTAACACTAGGAACCTGAGTATGTTCCCTCGGCCCATCCTGCTATATACAGAATACAGTTTGAAACTAAAAACATATAGTTTATATTGTATTTCCTTTTTTTATGTCACCACAATAAAGTTTTTTTTTCTTTTAAATGACAGATTTTAACACAGTATTTTCATTTCTGTATCACAGCAAAATATAAATTCTTTAGTTATTCGTTACAATAGAATTACGTATCTTCTGTTTCTTATATTTAACCTATGTTAGTTAAATAAATAAATAATTCAGGTGGAACTGGAGAGCCACGTCGGCTTCACCGGCGGGCTCCGCGGGGGCGGGGGTGGCGGTGTCAGCGCTCCTTATATAGCAACATTGACGCTGGAGGCGCTGTTCCACGTGGCCACTCGTATGCCCGCTGACTCGCCCGATGCTATACTTAATAAGGTATACTTCATTTGAGATTTTGTTTTATTATGTCTATTTTTGTAGCTGTTTGTTTTTTTTATCATAGCTTACCGGCTCAGCGTCTGTCTATATTGTTGTAGATTCGATTGCCGCTTGGAAGAATAAATTATTTACATTTCTTTGCTCTGGAACATGGAATCACGCAAGTTTTTGAAAATTATGCGGTTGTTGTTCAAGTAGATGTCGTGTAAATCTTTTAAAAGTCGTTCATTACACCTGAAGAATTGGTCGCACATTACCCAGAATTGGTCGCACATTACAATATTTTTACGTCAGATTTTTGGTAATAAATAACCTTTTAGAATTTTGGTTTCCTCGCTCTGATGACGAGACAAAATGTGGCGTCCCGTCACTCAACATGTAATTTCTTGAAAATTCAACAGGCTTTTTAGATTTCCTCAGTGTCATATATAAAGTAATGAATTGTTTAAATGTAGGTACTTATTTGCTTTATTAAATAATAAAGTAAATTCAAGTGGCTATGTTGGAATTTTGTATGACAAGTTTAGTTCATGTCAAGCTACCTAGCCAATACAATACTTATTATGAACTCTAGCGTTTTATTTACGTTACATATATAATACTCAGCTTACCCTTTTATATGCGGAATACCGTATGAAGTTTAAATAAAATATAACAATTAAATGTTCTTAGACGCGTCACCTCGGCAACGACGAGGTGCACGTGGTGTGGAGCGAGCACTGGCGGCCCTACAAGCGCGACACGCTGCCCACGCAGTTCTGTGACGTGCTCATCGTGCTGTACCCGCTGCCCGGCGGCCTGCTGCGCTGCACTGTCTCCAGGAAACCAGATGTGAGTAGATGATTGTAATCAATGCTATATAAATTGCATTTGCCATAAATCAGCCTCCCCTTATTATATATTCCCACTCCAGGTAGCAGTATTCGGGCCCCTCTGGGAGGAGTGCGTGGTGGGCGCGGCGTGCGGCGCGGCGCTAGTGCGTGGCGCGGCGTTCGCGGGTGGGCGGGCAGTACGCGCCACCATGCCGCTGTACCAGCACGCGTGCTCCGAGCGCGCCCGCGACCTGGACGCACTCGTGCACCACCACACGCTTCCCGCCACCTTCGAGACCTTCGTAACCCGCATCAGGGAGCCCGTCGCCGTTGCCCCCGCCCCGCAGACCTGCACCACTGGTATGTACTTTATATAATCATACTAGATAAATTATCAGCTTCACACTCAGCAGGGTAGGCAGAGGGATTATTGGTGGTCCTAATACTAGGACACTCCGTTCCCCACTTTCCACCAAATTCTGGAGGCATTGCGTGTTGAGTGACGGAACTCAACGCCGCGCTTTTGCCTCGACACAGAGTAAAGAAACGGAAATATAAATTAAAATAAATATTTTGTATCCTCGAGGGATAGAACCCACAATCAGTCGCTTTTACAGTCACACTTTGTAAAAAATAAAATATTAAATATATTTATAGACATATTTCCCAAGTGACAATTTTAGTTCCATTTCAATATATCATTATTTTCACATTTTATACGGCATTATTTGAATAACAATTTGCAGATCAGAACAGCGGTCGACTAGCAAACGCTCTCATAGACCACGGTGCATCATCGTGGAGCTCCAACGAGCCGCACTCAGTGTCCCCACGACCTACCAAGCGCTTGGGACCCTTCAAACGTCCCCCACAGACACAGAACCGATGAGCACCCCCCATATAAGCATGAGCGTAAGAAGGGGGGAACGGATTGAGACTTGCCTACCTTAGAATAGTGTGGTCCCTGTATCAAAATTATTGCTAACAAAAATTTAAGGCTGAAGAATATGGAATTTTCTAAAAAAAAATATTTAAATTGCATATTTTTATTTTAAAGTTAAAATCATTTTAGCCCTGACTTGAAAAAATATTTATGTAGGCACTTAGTGTTGCTACATTATAAAATAATTGTTACTACGTACGTTAAACATTGCTTTCAAAAGCCTTTTATAAATTGATACCGGTTCCCCCCTGGAAAACATACTATACCATACCAGATACTCCCATTCATATAAATAGAAAACTGTTAATTTCTATTAAATATCACTGACAGAATCTGTGACCTAACTTTAATTTAATTGCAAACATATATTAATAATTTATATTTAATAGCGGTGCCTGAAGAACGGAGTGTCTTGACACTGTGAAGTTAAAAAAATATATAATAATGTTAGGTCACTTGCGCTGTCCCTTGAACTATAACTATATACTGTAAATATACGATGTAGATAATAAGATCACAGAACGATATTGATGGTTATATAATTATATAGATATTTAATACTTTAAATGAATATACAAGTAAACAGTAAAGTAAATACTTACAAATTACGCAAATACACATTTTATATATTCAAATTCAAAATGCTGTTAATCAAAAACTGAGGCCAGTTGTGGCGCAGGGGCACAAAGTGTGCTGCAAAATCGACTGGTTGTGGGTTCGGGGAAAGTCCCCATTCGAGGAAAGGAAATATTTATTTAATATTTTCATGTCAAGTGGGGAACGGAATGTCTTAACACGAGGTCCCCTCTGCCTACCTGCTATGCTGTCTGCGGGATACAGCGTGAAAATGATTTGATTTTTTTTTTTATTTGATGCTTAATTGTTATATTGATTATAATTATTTATAAAAATATTATTTGCATTATTGTATATAATAGTTTGTGTATGCGTAATACTTAATATAATAACTAAACCTTAAAGAGATTACAACATTTTAGTTTATACCATTGTTTTAACGATATAATTTTAATTGTTATTTTAAATAATTAATTGCTTAACTTGTACACAAAAGGGATTTGATTAATATGTTATATATAGTCAGTGTAACAAAAGTCGTCCATGATGAGATTGTTAGCACTAAACAAACGGACTTATTTGGAATTTTATGTACTTAATAATTTATTATTTAAGATGTAAGTTAACATAAGCATAGATTTATATTGCATTTAAATTTTAATATAAACAGTATTTATAATTTCAACAGTTTTTTGTGGGAATATTTTGATTAATTCTTAAACCAAAAAAAATGCAGTTTTTAGATCTAGCTTATAATAAAATATGACTTCATTATTATATTACAATGGATTCAGTTGATATTTTTCTGAACTTACTGAAACTTGACTTGGTATTGTTATTATTTAAAATATTTTATTTAGCTTAAAACATTTGAGTTCTCAATTTTAATGGTTAGTTTTAACAAAAATATATTGTTTGTATTAATTTAATTTAATTAAACAATATATCATGATAAATTTCTGATTAGTCTTTTTACATTGTGCATATTATATATTATAATGATGGATGTTCTCAGAAAATATCTAATACTGGTTTGTCTGTACATATGTAAACTACTTGTAGAGCTTTATCTATTGTAGGCTATACTATTTATTTATGTACTGTGATGGAATCTTTTTTATTCAAATGTGGCTCTAATATAAAGCATCGGCTTATTTTACGATGTCTCAACTAGTTGTGAAATATTTTACATCTTGTTATACTCTAATACGCCATTGGGATGCTGATATGTCTGTAGTAGAAACTGTTGAAAAAGCTGTTTGCAATGTATTTAAGTATTTGAAGCTAATAACAATACAAACTAAGGTCTGCCAATGTGACAGAGACTTTTTAATCTAAATTTTATTTAATGATAATTGCTTTAATATAATTCATCCTTGCAAACTCATTGCTTATACATAGTTGGTTAGTATAGTTCACATGTAGATTTTGTTGTAGGGTGACCACTATTCAAATATTAGTAATTTATGTTGTCGAAGTAAATAAGTAAAATTTCAACTTGGTTTTGCGCACTGTCTGTTTTTATTTGTTGCATGATATTCTACTTCTGTTGATATATAACAGAGATCTTATGGATGTAACATTTCATATCTGTATACGGACATAAGAAAAATCCTACATCGGTTTCGGTAATTGTTATTAGATTTTTAATGTATTTTTTTTTATTTATCGCCCCTTCACCAAAATCCAGGATATGTCTCGTTAAAAATAAATGATTCGAAATTTTAATATCAGATTCTGGTATGGTTAATCGAAGCTATGGATAGTTTTATTTCAGATATCCAATAGTTTTGATTACGATTGCAGTATTCCATAATATACCTGCTGTTTATATGAATTGGTTAAAACATTCCAAAAAATTCGAAAGCCCCTAAATTATTTGAGATTAACATTTTACAGTATCTTGATCTGCTTGTATTTTATTATTATGTTAGTCTTGTCCTTTATTTATGCATTCCATAAATTTATTTGCTTTATATTTTTAGCAACACCTGTATCAAAATTTTATTATTATTTGATTATTTACGGTATTTCCAATCTAACAGTATTTTATAGACATTAAGACTGACAACATATATGTATTAGATCATTTAGTATTAAATATAATTTATATTTTACACATTGGCGGTATTGTAGGCTAATATTTTTTGTTCACAATAAACTAAGGCTTTGTAATTGTCACATATTGTTAACAATAACTGTCCCAGATATTAACCCCACAGACATTATTATAACCAAATTTTATATATATAAAAAAATAAAGTTTGTTAAACTTTAATAACTTGTGTTTTTTTACCATCTTATGATAAAATGCCAATTGCTCTAACTTCCTTGTTAGGCTAGACCAAACCAGAAAAAACATTTTGTTTATTGAACATTGTAATGGCACTGTGGTGACTTTTGACTGAACAACTTATCTGTAGATATAAATCTTAGAGAAGAGAGAAAGGATACTACAACAAAGACGAAAATATTCTTCCATAGATTAACATCGTTTAATTTATTTTACAATTTATTATATAATTTTAAAATGAATACACAGCATTTACTAAGATTTAGGTAATTTATACATGCCAGCCTGAAAAATTAGCTGATGAGTACGGACTTTAGTATCTAAAAATTGCCTTAGTTCCTGAAGACTGCACTCTGTACCAGGTGCTTGGGATGCAAACATTTTGAGCATCTGATGTATTCGCTCTAAAGGTAAAGAATCTAAATTTGTCAACATGCCCACTATGTATGACCAAAAGACTTGCAACTCCCCTTCTCTTTGATCATGCGCCGATGCCATTACACTCTCAGTCTCTTCATCTTCACATATCATCTCTTGTACTTGATTAGTTGCTCCGTGAGATTTATTTGCATTTGATCCTTCCACTAATATATAATAATCTGTACTTTTTTCTGATAAAATACCCATTGATTGCCAGTATGATATTTTTCTTCTCAAAATGGTAATGGGTACTTTCATAATTTGATGCAATTCTTCAAGGGACCAATCAGGCTTGTTTTGAAAATGCATAATTAGAGTGGCATTGAATGGCGATACTACTAAATCTAACTTTTTACCACCTATTTCTATTTCAATATTAACATTACCTAAATGTGGTTTCCAACTGAGAGTCCTATTTCCTTTCAATGCCTCATATGATTTTGTATATGCATCAAAATGTTGTTTAATTTCTCCTGGTAGTTCTAAGCTTTCATCTTTAAATGGGGGCCAAAATTGTGCAGATAAAATCATAGCATTCGATGAGAATTTATCACTCAATGCTTCAAAATTTTTGTCTTGCTGTATTAGAGCATTAATTCTTTTTGAGTCAGACACATCTTTCAACATGACTTCACAAAAATGTAATTGGGATTCTCCAAATCTTAACTTAAGGAGCTCTAAATATCTGATCTCCTTTTCTGTATTTATAACATTTTGAGCTAATAATCTATCTGCCAAGAGTGTTCTATATTCATTAACAAACAACTCTTTACTACCGTAAACATTAACAAGCATAGATATGATGTCATTTGCTTTTCTATCATTGGAATTCACTTTAGGATCAGCATCTACAGGATCAGGAACCCATTCATCCCATGCTTCCTCCTTTTCATTTTCATTATCAGTTTCTGCAGCAAATTTAGCTAGTTCCTCAGCCAATTCACTTCCAGCGCCCTCTTCAGTTAAGCTACTAACAACGCTGCGTACTGTCTCTTCTCTATTTCTTAAATAGCTACGTACTGGCTTTGTAACTGTTTCTAAAATTACACCAGATGGATCTAAATGTCTTAGAGCCCTTATTGTAGAAACATATGCTGTAAGTATGTCAGGAGTGTTGACACCAGGGTGTAACAATCTTGTTTCTAAGGCATTTTGTAATTTTTTACTTAAAGTTGAACGTAAATCTGTTTTGTCTAAACACAACTTAATATCATCAATAGCAGGCTGAGAGTCAGGATATTCAATAATAATATTAAACAATTGATCAATTCTCAATTTAGTATAGCTGTGATATAAATAATAGCTCAACTTTTGTTTAAATTTCGAAATAGCATTCAATATATTTTTATCATCTGGTGGAGGTTTGGATGAACCTGCACAATATATTCTTATTAACCATGACATGACAGTTGTATCTAACCAATTTTCCAAAAAGTTTATATGAGAGACGTCAAAGGTACCTGTACATAGTTTCTGTATATGGCTTTCAATTCTTATTTGAATGAAATTTGTCAAAACCTGACCAGTCAGTCTCTCTAGAAGTTGTAGCTCCATAAGTTTACGATTTGTACTATGAAACACTTTTACTATATATGCACAATTGCAGTCAGAGTAATCATTAAAGCAGCCAGAACACATAACATCTTCACCCATATCAGAATTGTCATATTCATTATCAAAGACATTAAAAGAGACTTTATAGAAATGATTTATTATAACATGAAAATCAAGAGGTAGTTGTGATAGAAGTGTAGCTCGCAACAATTGTTTAAAGCCTAACACAACATCTAGCTCCCCAAATATTGGCTTGTTATCGCAGCAAACATTGTTCAAATTAGTTAAATTAGACAATATAAGAGAAAAATTTGACACAAATTCATATAGATCATTTACTGCAGATTTAAATAATTGAAATCCTTTCACTTCTTCCTCTATTTTTGTAAATTTTGCCCAGAATGATGGAGCAACGTGTTGTCGTATATATTTTTCAATATGAACTAAAATAAGATCTCGTACCTTTATTTGAATTCCTAGCCCTGTAATTATTTGTTGAATTTCCTCGTATTCGCTTTCAGTACAATCGGTAAATAAAGTATCATTTAAAATTGGAAAAGCGTAATTAATTTTATTCCAATAAAGCTTTAAATCATCCCTTTTATTGCTCATTGCGAGAATTGATCTAAATTCTAAACAGTAATATTTCTTATAGATATTCAATATTCAAAAGGTCCCTCTTTTTGAAATATTTAAGTCCGCTTCAGTGTTTAAAGAAGAAAGCTGAAAGAGTATTCAAAGTATTCAATTCTCATTATAATGGATTCAAATCCATTAACAATTTTATTGTAAAAGTAATAATTACTTGGTTGTTCTACCGATTATAATACAAACTAAACGAATACTATAAAAGTATAAATATTAAATAATATAATGGAAAATTGAATTTTAAATGTTTTCTGTGGTTAACAATTATTAGTCGGGTTAATTGTCATTAACACTTTGACACTCAAATTTAAAAAAAAAAGCACAGAACATATATACCCTCGTAATTACAATAAGTGACATGTATCACTCAATAACACTACACACTGGATACATTCCAATCAGGGCTTCCGCCTTCAAGCAATTCTACTGCTTTTATTGTCTTTTTTTCACCTAAATCTACCCACTTTTACACTTGTACGCTAACAATATCTAACCTTTAAAATTTTATATATTATAATGTCTGATTTTGATAACCTGTGATAAAAAAAGTAAAAAGTCTCGTATATAATTTTATTGTCTATGAAGTTATTTGTCATTAACCACAATCCACATAAGTATTAAATATATCTGAATTAGTTTTATTGCAAGAAACTTTGTACATTGTTCTCTATAGTTTCTAGTGTTTTCTTATATTTGATTCAAATATTGGTTCTCGTGTAGTTATAAAAGTTATAAATACTTAAATATGGCTACAAATTATCCTCCGAACACTTCTATTCCAATTGGAAATCCAAATGATCTTCCTCCACCATATTCCGCTGTTGTAGGCAACCCTCAATACGGTTTCGTAGCTCCTGCTGGTGAATCGTACCCTGGTAATGAAGGAGCTTTCCCACAGCCAAAACAATTCACTGCTACCGGAGTTTATCCACACCCCACAGTTGTTACTACTTCTCAACCTCAAACAGGTGACATTCCACCTCCTCCTCCTGGTATGTCAGTACCTGTAGGAGTGATAATACCCCCTGCTGTTGGAACTGAACCTACAACTGTTACATGTTATAACTGTGGGAAAGTTGTCACAACAAGAGTTACTTACACCACTGCTTGGCATACTCATTTTGTGGCTGGATCTATTTGTGTGATAACAATGTATGTATTACTTTCCTAATATTTTTTGTTGCTTTGATGATATGAGATTAGTAATGTTTTGTTTTTATTAATTTTCAGGGTGTGTTCACTTTGCTGTCTTGGACTTGTACCTTACTGCTTTGATACATTTAAGGATGCTGAGCATTATTGTCCGAATTGCAGTACATTTATAGGCAAAAGCAACAAATGTTAATAATGACCCATAATGACTATAAAAATGTCTCTGTTAAAATGTCTCCACAAAATATTTATTATATAAGAAGGTATATAATTACAACAAATGTTGCACACATTTATTGTACAAAAATGTAATATTTATTTTGAATAAATTTTATCGATGTAAACTAGACGTAATAATAATCAGGCATTAGGCCAGGATTCTGAGGATGACAATAGTTTGAATATATTAATTTCAGAACAATTAATTTTGCAATACTATAACAGAGAGTTTTGTAGCTCAAATATGTTAGTGCCTAAAGTATTTCATTGATGTATGTATATTTTCATGATAAGACCATAGGGGTGGTGGCCCTGTTTTTCTTATTGATACACTATTTAAATTATTTATATATGTGTTTTTTTAAGGTTTGTAGGTATTAGTTAAATAAGATGATATTTTTGTATAGCAAAGTAAGCAATTAACAACTTAAATGTTTAAATTATATGTATTCTTATAATTTTTACCTTATAATCTATTCTAATCCAACATATTATATCTGTAAAATCAAACACCTGCAATGTTAAAAATAATTGCTATTTTATACTCCATTTTACTCTTTTTATAATAAATATGTTTCTAAAATGATTGCATGTTAAGAAATTAGTTGGACATAGAAAACAAATTTAATAATAATTGGCAAGCATTCCATCCAAAAAAAATAAAAATGCTTTGTAGGTTTAGAGGTATTCAGTTCATATAATCCTAATATGTATATTATTAATATAAAAACTGTGATATTGTCCTGAATATTTAAATCTGTTATTATTGGAATTCAAGCCTATATTTATAAATTGTTCTCAAATTTCAGTGATGTTTTGTATACTTTTGTGTCATAAAAATGTACAAAAAATATTTTCTTTGTAAATTTTATATACTTCATTAAAATGTAATTTGATTGATGATATTTAAACATCAAGTATAATTTACCCAATTTATTATGGCAGCTAAAATATTATTTTTAATTCCAATTCTTATATATAGGTCTAACTCAACTAAATATTAGAATTAGTTTTTAATTATTTATGGTGACTATTTTATATGATGATATTTTTATACATGCTTCATAATAGTTTTTTTGGGCATACATTTTTACAACGTTGCAAAGGTGGCTAGAAATTAATTTACATTATCTAGAGTTATCACAAATTATAAAAATCTTAATCAATATAAATGTCACTAATCACTTTTCATGTATTTACATTGCAGTTCCTTGCAAATATTGTGTCTTCATTAAATAAAAAAAAATTGTTATTGTTTTGCTATTTCCCTTATAAGCTTACTATGTTATATCTTAAAAAAATATTAGTCATAAGTACTCCAGTACTTACATTTATACTTATAATAAAATGATAAATATATCATATCTCTTTGACATGATAAGATAACATGTGTGACAGATAAAGTAATGTTCTGAGCCATAACTAATCAATAAAATATCATATGTGACTTTTTTAGTAACAATTATACGTATATTAAAAACAATGAGTAATAGAGGTGTTAGTAATATAAGTTCAGATATTGGACAAACAGGTGTACAAATTCAGACAATACATCTACCACAAGAGCCTCCGCCTCCATATTCACCAATTGATACAATAGCTGACTCACTAGTGGTTAACCAACCTGTGATACATCAAACAGTTATAGTTCATCAGACATTAAAAGATGTACCTATATACACTGACTGCCCGAGTTGTCACAAGAGAACTCTAACAACTGTGCAATTTGTTAATTCTCAAAAAACTCATTTGTTGGCCGGATTTATTTGTGGATTAACATTGTAAGTATTCAAACTTAATAGCAATTATTAATTTTTTCCTACTAATAAAATTTATTTAATTCTAATAAATATACAAAAAAAAGAAAATGCTTATTATTATGATGAAATTATACGACTCATAAATTAAGAACATAATTCTGATTTTCTCCAGGTGGTGCATGATTTGTTGTTTATCAGCGCTTCCATATATGACAACAACATTCAAAACAGCTGATCATTATTGTTCGAACTGTAATTATTATTTAGGAAGTTATTCTAAATTTTAAATAGTATGGTAATATTATATTTTTTCTGAGGTGGCTAGTTTTATTATTAAGTATTAACTTAAAGTTGCGTAAAATTATGTTTTTTCATATTGTTAGGTATTTTATTCGAAATAAAAATAATTAATTGTCATGTAATTTTATTTAATAACAAAAATATATCAGCTTATCCTATTTTATTACTATTTCCATATCAAACTATATACTAAGGATTGTATGGCACCTGCAATCTGAAACAATCTGACGCTATTTTCCATTTGCCATCAACAGCTACAATCAAAAATGTTTGTTGAAATGGTTTTTTCACATCGTCGTTTTGATAAATAACATCTCCACAAGCTTGGATCATATAAGTCAATTTATTAGCAACTAGGTTTTCAGATATCGGTTGAGCATCCAAAGTTTTTAAAATATGGTTGCTAGCTGGCAGGTCCATGAGAAACTTTTGAATATTGTCACTTCCATTAATTCCATTTCCATTCCACACTAAAAGTCCAGTATCAAGGTATAACTTTGAGGTTAGATGTCTACTGTTATCGACTTGCTTGTAGAAAACTTTAGTAAACTCCTCTGCAGTTTCACACGCATTGTCTACGTTTTTTAAAGCAACTTCACTTGCCATAGTATAATATTATAAATAAATATTAATTTCCGATAACGGGTTGAATGCCAAAAAGTTCCTTTAATTGTTATTATTTACTTGTGTTGTATCATATATGTATATAATTATATTCTATAGTCTATGACTTATGAAGTTATCTACTAACTTCAGTCATGTGTCAAATTGTATTTGTTTCACACTTCAGTTCAGTATACTTATACAGCAAACAAAATATGCAATGGGATTATAAGAGATGTTTACCTTTATAAAATCGATAAATTATCGTTAATATTAATTAGACTTATATTTTTTTTGAACCATATAGTACAATTTCACATAATTTTAATTACAGTAGCAGTAGTAAATATATAAAAATTTAATAGAGATTGTCTAGATATGTTTGACTCCATCCAATACATAGTGGATCAATACATATACGTGACCATTTTTCGGTCGGTTCAAAACAGGATATTGTAGGATTGCTTTCATTTTTAAGACTTCCGTACCTTTTAAGGAAAGAAGGAACCCTGATAAGATCACTCATTTGTTCGTCTGTCAAGACCCTTTATCTCAGGAACGTTTGAAGATATCACGTTGAAATTCAAACCATATACTCTGAGTATACGGCCCCATATTTCCCAATAAAAAACATATTTCTATATTTACTTAGAAAAAAGATATGGCCGTTTATTTCGCAAAAAACGCGTATTTCGACACTATAAAGGTAGGGTAAAATATTTCAAACCCATACCTAAAGAAATTAATCAAGATACGTCAACAGTTTGGACGTAGGATTTTTTTTCATTTCACGATGTTTATCCTTCATATCACTTGTATATTGTGTGATACTAATTACCAATAACGTCAACACCTACGACTCGATTTCGGAATGAGGCGTGTGCGGCGGTGTCCCTTTAAATTTAATGGCGTTTTATTTTATAACGATAATTTTATTATTTATTTTGTTTGAAAAACACCTTTTTTATTTTTGAGAAAAAAATTGTATTAAGCTTTTACAGACTAATTAAAAGTGTGGTTTCATTTAAAGTGGTGCTAACAAAAACATTCTGTATAAAACATTGTTTTTCCGTGGGAGTAATATCTTTCATATTACATCAACTTATTTTCGTAATTTTTTGTCGTCTATCTTAAACAAAAACCTTAAGCGTCCTTTGAAGTATTTTTTCAACTGAAATATTGCCGTCCGTACACCGCACCGCAATATTATTGGTAATAACGCTGCATCCCCCCGAAATCGTTATGGCAAAAACTAGTTGTGACAAAAACTAAAAGAATTTGTTGAAATCGACAAGTATTCCATGTTTTTTAATTTCATGCTGGAATTTGAATAAGTACAACAAATATTTTGTTATTATTAAACAAGTGAAATAAAACATAAACATAGAAATATTTATTTAATAATGTCTTTATCTATCCTATATATGAATTCTTATACAAATTGCCTTAAATATATTACTACAGCTAATATAATTCAGGAGATTTGACACGGTCTTATCAAATATAGGTTTGCACATACATAATATATCAAAAGCATGAATATTAAGTCAATAAAATTTTTAAAAAATACAATTATTAATTTTTACAATTTAAAATATCGATTTTATTTATTCATACTAAACTGAGATGGCCAAATCGAAATAAAAATTAAACAAAAATTGACATAATTATTGCATTATAACTAGTAAATAAAACAGTCAGCTTATTAAATTCAATCTTATCCTAAGGCACTGACAGAAATGATTATGCACTAGTATAAAAATTAATTATAAATAATATGAGCTAACCGATAAATAACATTCCCTTAAATCAAATATTACACTCATTTTTTTTATAATTCGGAATCATCAAAAAGCCAACAAAATCATTGATGTATTTCATACAATTATGTTTATAAATCATTTTAGGAAAAGCAACAGGAATCTTTTTAATTATAAATTAGTTAAAATAATTTTATTTTTCTTAACCTAAATCGATTATATTGATCACAATTGTAATTTATTTAAAAAAAACCAGAAGTCATAACATATATGGGGGCTTGTAGGACAAATGTATTTATTATTTATAAACTGAGAAAAAATATTTTAATTTCAAAAGTATAACACTAAAGTATTGCAACTACCTTGTCCGTCTGTGAACAGCATTCTATAATATACTTAAAAAAAAGAAATAATTAGCTGTTTAGTTAATCATTAGTTCAAATAGACTAATGCAGCCCAAACATTACTTCAATCATCAATGTTATATTTACTAGGAATTAAAATTTCATGTCATTTACAATTATTTATTATAAAAGCCAAAGTTATGATAAATTTATATATAACTTTAAGCAATTTCCATTTTATTATATTGTACAAATATGATTATTAGTACTACATCTGTTTATTTCCTTAAATTAAGTATTAATTTAGAAACGTTATATCTAAATTTCAATTTGAAAAAAGTATTTGCATGGTCAGATTATTTATACAAAAATAGTAGTGATATCGGTTTGTGTAATAAAATGGAAATTTAAAAGTTAGACTTTAAAATCCACATCACTTTAAAATAATTCAGTACAATTTCACATATCATGTTATACATATACATATTAAATAAGACACTACACTTAAAAAGCGTTTTATATACAACGTGTTTGATTTGTAGACGATTAAGAATAATATAATAAATAATACAAAGTACATATTATGAAATTGAAACTCTAACTCTACTTGAGTAGAGCTTGAGTTTTCGATGACCTCCATGTTAACACCAACTAAACACTTTATAAATCGATGCGAGGAAAATTAATTAATAGAATAAAATAAAAATAAATAGATTAAAATTGATTAATAGTATAAATTGATAATTATCTCGTTTTCCATATATATATAATCATTCGTAATCGTCTGTGTATTCGTCTAACGTAAAATCTTAACATAAGCGGCAGTGCGCGCTAGTGCGTTGGTTTACGCCATCTATTTGTACCTCACATTATGTTTCTTATAATCCATTTAATCCAATCTGAAAATATATAATATCAGTTATTAGTTATAATTTAAAATACATATCTAATGTTAAAATGTTAGTTATTTCTTACTCTTTAAGGTTAGAACATTATAGATATGATTACATCGTCATGAGGTAGTTCAGACGCGACTGACAGTACGTACAATACGGTCGAAGAATAAAGTTACGCTTTCCGAACTTTTGTGCATTGATCACTCGGGAAGTAAAAGACTAAGCCGGAGTTCCCTCTGCTGGCTAACTTCAGACAGAGGGAAGTAGAACTCTGACTTAGTTGCTTATTTAGAGAATCTATTTGTTTAGTATAGAACAGTCCAGTGTAAAATGTTACTTACGTGACCTGTAGAGGGCCGTTACGTACATCGACGTCGAGTTTGTCCGTTATACCCGCCATTAATCTTTCCTGTGGAGCAAAAAGTTTACATAAGCTAAAAAATAAAATAATAATGATAAAAACAATGTGTAGGAGTTTACTAAATAAAAATATTACATATTTGTATTAATAGAGCGCATTGTAGCGCTTTTTCTCTAAGAGATAAATTGGAACTGAATGTTTTACACTAGGCTCCCTCTGCCTCCCCGTTATATGGGACATACAGGATGATGATGATGATTATATAATATTCACCTCAGTTAGTCTTTCAGCATCTGCAAAGCTGTTGCTGTGACTTTTTGCCTGCAAATTCTGTATCTCCGCTTGCAATGAATCTATTTTACTCTGCATCTGTTAACAAAATATAAACACAATAGTTAGATTACTTCCTTAGCTGTATTTCTATGTGTTTAACACGGACCATCACCGTAATGTGTTCATTAAATTTAAAAAAAATCAATTTGATTTAACATTCATAATACATAATATGAACATATTTATATTATATTAATTTAACTTATTGGACATGACACCAAATAACAATGCTTTTACATAAAATACTCCGCCAGAGTCCACCAATGACAACATGTAGAAACATGTAACGATTACGACACAAATCTTTGAAGAGATAACAAACAAAACTTTATCATTGCACCTGAATTGTAACAAGAGGGTTATAGGTTATAAAGGTCATAAAATAATACCTTAGACATGGTTTTTAAGTTACCGCTGTGCGTAGGAACTCAACGCGGTAGACAGAGGCAACCAAATGTTAAGATATTCTGTTCCCTAGGCATATTATATTTTTGCGTGTTGAGTGGCAGATCAACGACGTGCTTTCTTTTGTTAGGTAAATGAAATAATTCATTGGAATTGAATCAATAACCGTTGTGATAAAAATCAGACACTGCGTCATGACGGCTTCTATTTTAAATTTAAACTTAAACTTTTAAATAGACTTATAATATAATAAGTTATATTATAAGTATTTGAGGCCGTCGTGGCGCCAGGGCAAGCTTGCGACTGTAAATGCGACGATTGTGGATTCGATATCCACTAGGGGGAATGAAATTCAGTAGAAACTCGATTAACCGGACTAATTGTTGTCTTTAGTCATTCGGATACTCGAAAATCCGGATAATCGAATCTATAAAGAAAAGCTGGTTTTATGCATATGTAGCACAAAATTGTTATATGTCTATTAAAAACAACAAGTATATATCAACGAAAATCATCAGTTTATTAAGAAATTATTAATATTTTCCAACATACCACATATAAATTGTGTATGCATTTACGTACATATAAATTTTCTTAGGTGTCATTGTATAAAATAATAATCGCGGTTGATAGTCTCGCGAGATAATCGGGAATCCATATAACTGAGGCCCAGATTATTTTTATTTCCTCGATCTAGTAACATGGTAGATTCCACGACTCAACACGCAATGCTTTGAGATTTCGGCCAAAATAGTGATCTATCGGCGTGTCTTAACACTAGGTTCCCTCTGCCTACTCCGCTATATGCGGGATACATCGTGAAGGTAAAAAAACACAATAAGGCGACATGTAAGGCAGTGAAAACGCGTGTACGACCACCTCTGACCTCTTCTACGATGGCGGGCAACGACCTCTCAATGCAGGAATATGCAAACGCCAGAGGTTCCTATGTAAAAATATTTTAAAGCCATGTAGCTAATACAATATTAATTAGTATTGACACATTTTGTTTATATTATTAAGTTAAAATGGAATTAATACAGCCTTTATGTGATGTGTGTGTGAATCAATACGAAAAATAAAGATAAAAATATGAAGAAAAAAATAAGTAAAATATATAAAGAAGTTAGTAAATCAATTAAAACAGACTACAGACAATACAGAAAAAATATAATTACCAAAAATTTGAAGAAATATAGGAGCACAAAGAAAGCATTTAAAAAGTTAAACTTAAGTAAAGATTGGATTCAGAAATTACAATATGATAATAAAGAAACTAAGTCAAGAAATGATATCATAGAACTAGCAACAAAATTTTACCAGGACTTATACAAAAGAAGAGACAAAGAAGACACATCCAAAGAGCACACAAACATTGCAAATAACATTCATACAATAGAAAAGATAGAAGAACTTGAAGTATATAATCAAATAAAACAACTTAAAACAGATAGAAGTCCAGGTTCTGATGGAATAACGAATGAAGCGATAAAACTAGGAGCTCCTCTACTAACGAGTCATTTTACACGTTTGTTTAATATGGTACTCGACATAGAAACTGTCCCAAAACAATGGGGCTCATCAGATATAATTCTCCTGTACAAAAAAGGCAACCCGTTGGACATTAAAAATTATAGACCAATTAGTTTAATCTCTAACATATACAAATTGTTTGCATCAATAATATTAGGCCGCATCAGAGATAAAATAGACAGCAAACAACCAATCGAACAAGCAGGCTTCCGATCTGGCTTTAGCACAACAGACCATATACAAACACTCGACCAAGTTATCGAAAAATATAGGGAATACGATCAGCCACTATACTTAGGGTTTATCGATTATAACAAAGCTTTCGATACTATAAGCCACCAGTCCATTTGGAATGCTTTAAAAATGTCTGAGGTACATCCAAAATATTTAAACACCATAAAAAGTATATATGCTAACTGTACAAGTGCAATAAAACTGGAAACGAGAGGAAAACAAATAAACATAGAAAGAGGAGTGAGACAAGGGGATCCACTGTCATCAAAGTTATTTATTGCTGTATTAGAGAATGTGTTCAAAAATATACATTGGGAATTCCAAGGGATCTACGTAAACGGCCGTTTTCTGACTCACCTAAGATTTGCAGATGACATTGTTCTCCTAGCGGAAAGACCAAAACAATTACAAAGCATGTTAAACACATTAGACAGAGAAAGTAACAAAGTAGGACTGGAAATGAACGCCTCTAAAACAAAAATAATGACGAATAGCGCCAAAATACCCATTAAAACTAAGGATTGTAGTATTGAATATGTTGACAGCTATTTATATTTAGGCAAACGGGTATCATTTGATAAAGTAAATAATGAAGAAGAAATAGAAAGGAGAATAAATATAACTTGGAAGAAGTTTTGGTCATTTAAAGAAATTTTGAAAGGTGATTATTCCATAAATCTGAAGAAAACAGTATTTGATATCTGTCTTCTTCCTTGCTTATTGTACGCTAGCCAAACATGGATTTTTACGAAAAAACTAAGACAAAAAATTCAGGTAACACAACGAGCTATGGAAAGAAGCATATTAAAAATAAAAAAAATACATAAAATAAGAAACGAAGTAATTAGAAGTAAGACTAAACTAACAGACGCGTTATCTCAAGCCCTAAAACTTAAGTGGCAATGGGCAGGACATATATCACGCTACTCTGATCATCGCTGGACCATACAAGCTACAAAGTGGAAAGGTCCTATAGGAAAGAGAAAGGTAGGCAGGCCAACAAGACGGTGGGCTGATGACATTAAAGAAATTGCAGGAATAAATTGGACGACAACAGCAAAAAATAGAGAGGAATGGAAGAGGATGGAGGAGGCCTTCACCCAAACAGGGGTTCACATCCAAGAATTAGATAACTAACAGTACTAACACTAACATTAAATTAATTTCATACTAACATTAATAAGATTAACATCAATTGAATTGTAAACATTTGGTTGTGAAATAAATGGGCTTAATTATTATTATTATAATTATTATTATGTGATGTGAACATACATAATATGTATTTTCATTAGTATAAAATATGACATGTCGATGATATAAAATTGTTAAATAGAATGATTTAAGCATATGAAAAATTTGTACTGAATTATAAATTTATAATTAGTTCTTACTACTTAATAATAAGGTTTATGCAAATTATTATTATATAGTTTAGTCTACGAAACTATTTAATATTTTGAACCTAGTTTTTGTTTGCATGTTATGCTAGGTTTTAGGTGAGTGTGAAAAAGTTGCATAATCCACTTTATAATTAGATAGATTTGAAAGTACAGAAATGAAGTCTAAATAGATGAATAAATAATACAATAATAAAAGTGCCACTTGATAAGTGCATCAATGTCAAATTTTAGTTATACGTGCAGCACAGTAACAAAATTAATTAAAAAATTGAGACGCTTTTAAAAATTTTTCAATTTTACGAGTATGTGTATTTTAAGTACGAAAAAAAGAAACCTCTATGATCTGACGTCATACGGTGTTGTAAACAAGAGTTCAAATGATCAATGCTTTTGTCTATACATAGCTTATTATTATCAAGATCAGTGAATTTATTTACAAGACCAATTAGCATTTTAGTAAAAACGAAAATAAGAATACCGTAAAGAGTTTTTAACAATTTTAAAGTGTTACTCCAACATTTTCGACGTAGCTTGATGAGAACCTATGCCTTAGGGGTCAGAAAGCTTGGACGGTTTCCAAGAGGCGCGAGTTGAAATCCCGCTAAATTCAAATATTTATACGTTTTCTAAAAACTATATTTCTAAAAAGTACAATAAAGAAATATAACGAAATTTTAACAATGAATAT
The DNA here is from genome assembly GCA_016802625.1 of Heliconius numata. NCBI lineage: Eukaryota > Metazoa > Arthropoda > Insecta > Lepidoptera > Nymphalidae > Heliconius > Heliconius numata. Next base: position 747,623 of record JAEBDU010013284.1, on the reverse strand, counting down.
AATGAAATAGTGGTAGTAAAGTCAGGTGGGGTTTTGGGTACCTGCAGCCGCGTGTGCTGCTGCAGCGCGTCCAGCTGCTGCTGCTTGTCGGCTAGCGCCGCCGCCCAGCGCGCCTCCTCGCGCGACACGTCCGCCTGCAGCTGGCCCAGCACGCCTTCCTGTAAAACACACCTTATGTGTTTATACCAGGGAGAACAACTATAGATGATACTAAATTGAGTTCATATCGGAGAGAATATCTATAGGTAACTTTTTTTTATCATCTTCGCGCTGTATCCCACACACCGCAGGGTAGGCAGAGGGAGCCTAGTGTTAAGACACTCCGTCCCCACTTTCCGCCGAATTTTGGAGGTATTGCGTGTCGAGTGGCGGAACTCAACACCGCGTTTTGCCTCGACGCCAGAGCGAAGAAATGAAAATATAAATTTAAATAAATATTTCCTTTCCTCGAGTGGGGATCGAACTCACAATCAGTCCATTTTGCAGCCAGCATGTTCCTTCTTTCGTCCTTCATTCTCTCTGGCTACTCCGTTGGATATAAAACTTAACAATATATGAATAGGGAAAGCCGTAGTGTGATTTCCCACCAATAGTAATTTATTGTTGTTAACTTTGCGACATTTATGTTTAGTTTTAATTCATTAAGTGGTTCTGTAATTAACTAATACTAATATTCACTAAAATTTGAATTGACAAATTGACAACATTAAAAATAAATATACTGGGAGATTAACTTAGTATCCTTTATGTAAATATCATTAAACATTATATGTAGTAGAAGATAACGACACGACATGCTTCATTTTTTTGTATAAGGTCAAAATAAGAAGTTACAAGCTTCATTTTTTGAATGTCAATAAATTTATCACCAGTTCACTAAGGTTAATGCCTCAGACCTGAGAAGAACCGGCGCTAGAAACTCAGCGGGACTTTTTTAAAATTTAACATTTTAATATTTCTGACCATGATACTTTGAAACAGACTGGAGCGAGCATTTCATTCCCAAGGCGTGTTATCATCATCATTTATTTGGTAGTTACTAGTTACCTTTAACACACAAACATCTTTTTACAACACTTTTAAATTGTGATACAGATTTGTGGGATCTTATTGTAAAAGCGTACACGTTGTCCCATAAAAGAATTACGGGATGCACAACTATCAATATATTAATTAATGAACTGTTATATAAAAATAATATTTCAACTATGTATTACCATAAAAAAACTTTCAAATTACCGTATCAGCAATTATCCTCTTATATTTGTCGACATATTGTTGTAATTGTTCGTTTTGAACTTCTAAATCCTTTACCCGCGAGTCATCTACGCCTTTTTCAACAACTTTAGCTTGTAACTCATTCTCCAGTTGCTTCTTAACAACCGCTTCTTCTTTTACTTTCTTCTGTAATTCACTTTCAAGTTTCGCCTTCGCTAATTCCTTTTCAGTTATCTGCTGTTGCAATTTGTTCTCAATTTCTTTGGCTATTAACTCTTTCTCTTTTAGTTTTTGTTGTAAATCACTTTCTAATTGATGTCTTTCTTTGTCTTTTTGCGTTAGCTTTGATGACAATTCATTTTGGATCAGTTTCTTGTCAGCATCTTTTGCATCTAATTCCTTTTTGAGGTTTTCGGCGAATGTTTGAAGCCATTCATTTGAAGCAGGCGAGGTAGGTGCGGCGGACGGACACACTTTACGAAGTACATTTGCAACTTCGGTAAAATGTTCTTCTTGAGCCTTCACTAGAGCTACCTGTAAAAAATATTGATTTTAAATTGATATCATTGTATATAAATGGAGAGTGCAAGAAGATTCTTCTATAATTGTACTACAGGATGATATAAATACAAGTATAGTCTGACACACGTGTTATTGCATATGAGAAGCACGCGCGCAAATTGCGCAGAACGCGTATCTTGATGTCTGCACATAGACGCCCGCTCACGCCACACCTACGGGTATGACCGGGCGGTCACTACACTACGGTACAGTCGAGCGCAACACTGTCAGTTCATTACTTTGAAATATAATAGCATCATACATACAAAATGGCGTAATAGGACATATTTATCTAGTAATATTATAATAATTAGTGTGTCAGCTTAAGCAACATGCAAAATCAAGTTATGGATAAGCGAATTGAAAAATTAAATGAAAAACTGAATTGAAATTAGTATAATGGGGCCACATACAAATCTTCTTCAATCCAAATTTAATAAAAAAGTAAAATTTTAAAAGTAATTTTAATAAGGTATTAATTACATAAAAGAATAAATGTTATAATACAACTAAAAAAACTGTAAATGATAAAGTTTAATTAAATAAAAATGTCAAATATAAAAGCAAACAATTAAAGAAATAGCATTTTTGTTTACAATTAATTATATTCTTGTTTGAACCATATAGTGTGAGCTCGATTGAACCTATAAAGATGTGTGGGTGCGAATTTCCTGTAAGAACGTAGCGCTCACACTGACGCACAGTAACTTGCATGGCAAAGGGATACCAGGCTCTCATTTTTTGTACCTCAAAATTGATTGAAATAATTTACCTAATATATATATTTTTTTCATATAATCTTTAAGAAATTTAAATATTGCCAGATATTTCTTTATCCATATTGCATAGTTTATAAGCTTGTATTACGCATAATGAATATTTATGTTATATAAGCAGAAGTTTAGAATTGATTAATTATTTATTTACAAAAAAAAATATTATACTTTTCGGGCTAGTCTTGATTTTATTCTCGACAACGTTGTATGGGACAGCTGATTATTTTTCGATATTTAGATATCCTCATAAAATTTTGGTTTTGTATAATTTACTACAACATAAAGATGATCAGATATTTTAATTATCGTATAGGTAAATATGATTTGCTAAGCATGGGGTAAAACAACATAACAACTGATCGAACGTTCTCTGCACATACGTATACTGCGCAAGTTTACGCGAGTACTTCTCATTATCGATAACATGTTTGCCAGACTATAGCATAAGAACAAGCGAAGACGGCCAGAGTCAACTAAATACATTGCGGTATGTTTATAGTCCGTTTCAATCCAATGTGCAAAATAATATAAGCTTTGATTACAAAGGACAGACTATGTAAATTATATATAAATTTCACTAGGAAATAGCATAAATAAAATATTTTATTTTAAACAACCAAAAAACAAATAAAAAAATTACTTAGGAGACAGTCATGTAAAAGGTGCGTACATTTATTTATACAATTATATTATGCATTATTTATGACACAATGCATAAAATACTTTGCTTTATACAATAACATTGGGTAATCAGCTGCATTTGTATACGTAATCTACAAATATATACATGTATATGTATAAATTAAAAGTGGCCTTACTTACACATTGTTTAAAAATTTCGAGATTGTAAATAATTTAGTACGTTATATTAATAAAAGTATTAAAGTTTTTGGATATATAAATATTATTAATTCAATGGTGAATTTATACGCTTGGTAAGGCTCGGCAAGCGTCCAAACACAGGTGTGTAAGTGGTTTTATAGGCTTTGCTTACAAGACTGCGAAATCTTGTCGGTTTGGGTTTGTTTGCCAAAGCAAAGGAAGCTTGCGACTCATGTACCTTTCTTTGGGTGTTCAGAACACACTAAAAGTTTGTAAAAGCTTGAGACTTGTTAAGGATTACCAAGCTTTGCTAATCATGGTAATACACCAGAAGATGCATAAGTTAAGCCATTTAATTTACAAATTGGATTGAAGCAGTACAGGCACTTACGCGCGCGTCCCGGGCCGGCACCGCGGGCGGCGCTCGCGCGAGGGCCCTTTCCGTTTGTAACGCCTCCATTACTTTCCAGTTTTTAGTTCGCAACTCCTGGCGTCGTTGGAAGTTATCACACAGTTAATTATTGTGATCATTTAAAAATTATTATGTTTTTAGCTTCACGCTATATCCCGTATATAACAGGAAATGCCTAGGCAACCTAACTCAAAGTGCGAACCAAATTCACAACTATCGTGTTTGTCAGAATCTGTGCCACTGCGCCAATACACATACTTCAAAATATTATTGTCTTATTATATTTATTATGTTATTTGTAATTATTTTAATTGTTTTACATAGTTCAAACACGCCATGCATATTAATAATGAGAAAACAGTTTATTGCAAAAAAACTTGTTTTCGTGTTTCGTAAAGATAATTAAGACAAGAGCAAGTAGAAGAAACAATGAAAATAACTTACATGAAGCCATCGTGACACAGGTTGTCGTTGTGTGTTCGACTCCTACCCGGGGAATGAAATATTTAATGTTTTCATTTCCTCGCTCTTATAACGAGGCAAAGCGCAGCGTTTAGCTCCGCCACTCAATACACAATGCCTCAAGAATTTGGCGGAAAGTGGGAAACGGAGATGTCTTAATTGGAAATGGACTGTCTTCAGACCTGTCTATCTCTGAATGGATATGCGGCATAAACAAACTAACAAATAAACTTACATTATTTTTATCCTTGTAGTGTGCCAGTTGTTCCTGTAAACTAGCCAATTGTTCCTTTTGTTCGGTGCTGCTCTTTTGGGCTGTGACCAGTTCGTTGCGGAGTGCTTCTACTACACTTTCAACTTTGGCAAGTTCCGCTGCCTGGGAGGAAATTTTATGATTAGCAAAAATATTAATTTAAATATTTATACCTATGTTTATAGATATAAAAAAATATTTCAATGCATTATTTTAGTTATATTAATTCTAAACATACTATAGTTTATTGATATATATATAAAGAAATATTTAATAGATTTAAAATTTGATATCTAATGTATAAAAAAAATGCGGTTAAAAAGTATCATTAAAAATTTGTAAAAATGGCGAAAATTCAAATATTTCACTATTTACCTTAAAATCATCATTACTATTGGGCGGTGGCAAGCCATTCTGTGCGGGCGTCGCTTTCAACTGCTTGAGTTCAGCCAGCTCCGATTCACTGGCCGCTAACATTTCTCGGAGTGACGCGACCTCTTTAGATAACTGGAAAAAGGATATTAGTTAGACTAAATGTTTTTTTAAATAGAATTACATTTAAGGAATTAATGTGATAACTATAGCCTTCCTCTATAAACGGACTATCAAATAGAAAATATTTTGTCAATTTATATGAAAATACATGCTTCTACTATTAGTCTTCCTAAGATTCAAACTTTGTTATTTTTCTGTAATATTAAATTTTCTTTAGTTACATTTTATTTTAGATAAATTTTGGTAATTTTGCATTATAAAAATAGTTATATAGTTTTACCTCTTGCTTTTCTTTCTCCGCGTCTTCTTTAAGTTTCTCGACGTTGCTTTCAGCGGCCTGCGCACGGCTCGTCAAACGCTGTACCTCATTCTGAAGTTCAGTGAGACCTATATATATAATAATAGCATATTAAAATAAAGTTTTTAGAAAATAAACTTAATAGTTTATTTTCTGATAACATTATTTTAATATTCTTAATAGAACATTTTCTGTTTTAAAAATAAACCAAAAGCGATAGTGAAATAAACAAACTCTTATACTAACTCGTATTAAATGTCCTAAAGTGGTATTTTATTTATAGCTCCATGTTGTATTCTGCAATAAGCAGGATAGGCAAATGGAACCCAGAATTAAGTCGCCCTATTACCTACTTTTCATTCCATTTCATTCCGTCTTCCATTTTCAAAACAATGCCGCGCTTTGTCTTGTTACCAAATCTTGGAAAATAAAAATCACTCATTCCTTCGAGTGGAGATCAAACCCACAACCATTGCTTTTACAGATTACAGACACTATGACACTGCCATATATATATATATATATATAACAATTTTCCCAGTGTTTACCTGTGAGGCGCGCCTGCAACTGTCGCAGCTCCTGTTGCGCGAGCGACTCCGCGTGGACTGCGCATGCGCGTTGCTGCTCTAGCTCTGTGTACACTCGGTTCAGTTCCTGTTATGTTGTTAGTTTTTTTATTATTAAATTAGTCATTATAATAGACGAATTTTATTTCTATAATTCAAATGTGAAAAACAGTTTTAACACTTTTATCTACCATCCATTATCTATATCTCTAAAATGAATGACAATTTATATACTCGTTTTTTTCCCCACATATACATAGGTGCAGAGTAAGTGAAAAGAATCTAGCGTTAAAATATTCCATTTTCCACTTTCCACTCAGATTCTATCGCGTGTTAAGCGAACGAAGCTCTGAACGCCGCCCACGAACATGATTTATCCCTCCAAAATTAAAAGTGCAATATACAGGATGGAATTGTCAGCACCACTTTAAATGAAACCACAGTTTTAACTACTCTTTAAAAGCCTAATATAATTCAGAAAAAAAAAATTCCCAAAAATGTAAAAGTTATTTTTTTCAATCAAAATAAATACATAATAAAATTATCGTTTTAAAATAAAACGTCATTTACAAAGTATAACAAAGCGGCAACGTCGCACACGTATGTGTGCGTTACACGAAATACAGGTATGGATAAAAATCGTGAAATGAAAAAAAAATCCTGCGTCAAAATTGTTGAGGTACCTTGATTCATTTCTTTAGTTCTGGGTTTGAAATATTTTACCCTATATGCAGTTTCAGTAAAAGAAGCGCTGCCTCTTCCACTCTGTATAAAGTACAAGGGTAGATTCACACTTTAATGTCAGTCACGGTGCTAAAAATGGAATATTTTAACAGACCGAGATCGGTTCGAGAAGTAACCGTGACAAGACTGACCTGCAGCTGCTGCGCGAGCTCGGCGGCGTGCTGCTGCGCGAGCGCGGCATCGCAGCGCGCCTGCCCCGCTTCCGCCTGCAGCGCACCCAGCTGCCCCATCAGCGCCACCTCCGACTGGAGCACATACACGGTAATCAAACATACACGCTTTGCCTTCTTAGCAGGACGAGAAAATGTAAATATTAAAGAATTCATTCCCCCAAGTGGGAATTGAACCCACAACTGGGGCGTTTAGAGTTACTCGCTTGTCGACGATCTTTTGTTTTTTTACCGAAGCGAGGAAATAAAAATAATTCACTCCCACGAGTGGAAATCGAACCGACAATCGTCGCTTATACAGCTGTACCACTGTATCACGACAGCTTTTAATATTTTTATTAAGATCTCTAGTCTACTTATATTTAAACAATATAACAAAACCCCATGACTTTTACGCATTATATAAAAAAATAAGTAATAATAACCAAGTGAAAATAATAACCAGATGAAAGAAAATATTACATTACAATTAAAAAAAATATGTATTAAGCTTCCAATTTTTTTCTACCAATTTTATTTATTTGTGACTTTTTTAAATAACGAAATCATCAGTAAAATATAAAGCAAACAAAAGAAAATTACCTCTGAAAGTCTTTGAATATGCATTTCCATTTGTACGCGTTGCGCTTGAACTTCACTTTCTTCACTCAGTTTAGCTTGAAGCTGTAACAAAAAAGACAAATATATGTGAGTAAACAAACTTCTTAACGTTGCATGGACCGATATTCCAGTCAGCTTGGAGTAGTGCGTAGGACTTGCGAGTCTAGTTTAGAGTAGGTTTGGCGAGTTGTGATCACTCTAAAGTTAGCTATAGATGGCTGTGTAGCTTTGATTTTTCTTACTTTTGACAATTTTCTTTCTGGGTGAACAATGTACAAAAGTGTAAAAAACTAACTTCAGGGCGGCCACGACTGGTCGTCTGTAGTATAAGTTAAGGCTCATTTAAATGCTCAGTACTGTAAGTTTAGGAGGCCCATTTCAATGCATATTAATAATGCTCACCTTCACTGTCCACGCTCCTCTCGCCTGCTTAACCAAATTCGAAATAATTATACTAGTAGTTCCTGCGATATACGTTCTAGAAATTAATGAAAGTTCTAGAACGATCCAGATATTTTAACAAACTATACAGAGATCATGTGATTTTATCGTGTATTTATTGAGGGCGCAAACAAACTTGATTCAGAAAAAGAGCAAGCACAAGTGATTAGTGGTTGCAACATTATGTCATCTCTGTCTATCTTTTTAAATATGTCAATAAGAAAATAAATCGGCGTGTTCTTGAGATTATTCATATCACTACTAATGTCTGTAAAGACCGTCGACGTGGCGCAACATCCGTCTGTAATAGCGACGGTTGTTCCCACTCGGATAATGAATTATTTTCATTTTCCTATTTTGGTGTGAAAATAAAGATAGAATTTTATGCACTACGCAGCAATACATAAGCAAAATTTTAGAAAGTGAGTGTCGAGTGGATAAAGGGTTTCGTAGCACACTCACCGCGTGCGTCTCTTTGGCGAGCGCGTGCTTGTCATCGAGGGCGCGCTGCAGCCGCGCCTGCAGCTGCTGCAGCTCGGCGCGCCCCGCCGCCGCTGCGCCCGTCGCCTGCTCTGCCGCCCGCGCCGCCGAAGTTGCGCGCTCGCGCTCCGCCGTCAGCGAGGATCTGCGGGTCAAATGTATTATTTTAAATTTAACTATTTTTCCGGTTTCATCGCGTACATTTTAGAGTTATACAAGTCTTAAAAATATTATAAAATACGAAGTATACGAACATTTTGAAGTAGTCTGTTATCACAAATAATTCACGTCCTAATTTCAATAGAAACAAATATTTGAAGCTAACGTATAATAGGTCGTGACCTTTGAACTTTGAAATCTTAAAACCCACTAAACTGCAGACTAAGATATAAATCAGCTTTACGCTGTATACAGCACACAGCAGGGTAGGCAGAGGGAATCTAATGTTAAGACACTCCGTTTCTTACTTTCCGCCGTATTCTGGATTCTTTTCATTTCTTCCCTCAGGTGTCGAGGCAAAGCGCGGCGTTGAGTTCCGCTACTCAACAGGCAATGCCTCAAAAATTTTGGCGGAAAGTGAGGAAAGACTGTCTTTTACACTATGTTTCCTCTACCTATACTCGGGATACAGTTTGAAACTGATTTAGCTTAAAACTTAGAACTATTAAATTATTTTCTGTAAATGTAAAAGCGTAGATATTTTGATATTTAAGAAACTAGTAAGCATAAACTGTGTATTAAGTTTATGTATTGGGATAAAATATTATTTAAGTATGAATGTTTATTTGCACCACCCACTATATATTTTTAATTTTATAACCTAACCTCAAAGTTGTCTGGAAGAAATCGCAAATTAGCGATAAGACCGCCTTTTGTACTTCACACAATGTAATGTGCATTCACTAGATGTAAGTTGTAACTTTGCTTGCTTTCTATTTATATATAATAAAATTTATATAAATAAATAAAAAAAATTATGAACAATACAATACAAAAATATATAATATAAAGAATTATGTAAACATAAAGTGGAACACCAATTGAGTACACACTATCGTTAGATTGCGATTATTATCTCTTAAGATAGTGTTAACTGTAGTTTACTTTTATATCTAAGTTTAATGCACTTACCTCAGTTCCTTTATAGAGGCTTGAAATGCTTGAGAGGCTTCTAAAGATTCGGCGAAGGCTTTTTCCTTAGCGGCGAGTTGTTTCTTAAGCTTTTGCATGGGGTCATTTGGACCCTAGAAAAATAAAAAAAGAATATATCAGTTTTCACATTTATATTTTTCTGAATTCTGAATTATATAAAAAAACAATGTTTTTTTCACTTAATATCAACGTGTTTGACGTACCAATCATTTAATATTCTTAACCAATAGCGTTATAACCAATAAGTTAGACATATGTAAGAAGTGGGCATAGCCGAAAATGGTGAGAATTATTATTGGTGTTATTTCAACGTATGTAGTATACAATATATTTTATTAATTTAAAAGTTAATGTCCTAGTTTCGATAATAATTCAAGATTTAATTAATCATAGCACAAAATAAACATAGTTTAGAATATATATTTGTTCAATTAGTTCCTTTTATTGTTAAGTGAACACACTTATCTCAGGCTAGCTGTATGCATGTATAATAATTAATAATGTATAGAATTAAAAGGCAAATAAGAATGAAATCCATTCAATAATAGTTATAGCTACAATTTTAAAATGTATTATGTAGGGTAATCAGAATATAACCGTAACCCCTGATAGTAGAAACGTGAAATTTGGGCAGATGTTTACTTTTATAATCTGGACATCCACTATGAAGGGATTTTGAAAAATTTTAACCCTAAAGGGGCGAAATAGGGGTTGAATGTTTGTATGGAAAAAAAATTAAATCGGCACCAATTTTTATAAAATTTAAAATTTAGATTTTTAAAAGTATTTAATTGAACACGTGTTTCATCGTTTTCTAGAATTCTCCTCATAAGAGTGCAAATAAGGGGTTGAAAGTTTGTATAGATTTTTTTTTAAATGTGCACCAATTTTTATAAAATTAAATTCAGGCTCTTAAAAGTATTTAATTGAACACATGTTTCATGGTTTTCTTAAATTCTTCCCCTAAGGGTGCAAATAAAGGGTTGAAAATTTGTATAGAAAAATCTTTAAAACGCCACCGATTATTATAAATTTTAAAATTTAGACATTTCATTGAACACGTGTTTTATGGTATATTATAATTTACCCCTAAGGGTACAAATAAGCAGGCGAAGCTGCGCGCGTCCGCTAGTTAGTAATTAATTATTTCATTTTCCATTTTCTGATATTTTAAGAGGTTCAAGTATTGATCATGTAATATTATAAAAAATAGACAAATTCGTGTCGAAAATGTAATAAACAGTAGCTAGAGTTCGTGTGTTCGATCCTCACACGAGGGAAGAAAAGGCGAATTGTTAAGTTTTAGCACTCAACAGGCAATTTCACGGTAATCGGGCAGTACGTGGGGACCACCTCTTAACACCAGGTTTCCTCTGCGTACAAACAAAAGTGAAACGTGTTTTTTAACAATACCTCAGTCCAATCCGAGTGCTCGGGCAGCTGGTCATGGTGCTTATTGAGGAGCGTGTCGGTGAGAATCTGTATCTCGTTGCGTGATAGCGTCGCCTCGCGCACCACGCGCACTAACTCGTTGACAGCCACGCCTCCATTATCACTTGCTGTAATACAAAAACATTTATTTCTAGCTTCCACGCTCTATCCCGCATTTGCTCTATGAGTAGGTAAATAGTGGGAACGTAGTGTTAACACACTCCGTACCCCACGCACCGATCAGTTTTTGAGAAATTTTGTGTTGAGTGTCGGAACTTAACACCGTGCTTTGTCTTGTTACCAAACAAAGAAAATAATTTCTTTCGAGTGACAATCGATACCACAATACTCGTGTATAAAAAAGTCGCGTCTAATATAAATAACAGTAAGTTAGAGATACTTATTGTAAACAAGACAGATTACTATTTAAATTTCATAAAGCTTATATTAGAATATACGTAGTTATACTTTTTTGACGTCACTTCTTGCTACTATATTCATTTAACAAGAAATATACGTTTTAATCATATTATTCGTACATTTTATATAATTTATTTCGTAATCGTGAGCATATTTAATGCTTACTTTTAATTTTTTTACACACATTAGTGGTTAGTCTCAAATGAAATCACCTTACGCTATCAATAAAAGCTGTAGAGGATTATCTTTCAATACAGCATTTGATATCTATAAATATGTTCGAGTTTCGAGGCTGACATTTGAGCAGGTTTGAGTTACAACTGGATTCAACCCCCACTAACGTCCGCGCGGCTAATAGTTTCAAAACGTTTCAAAATGGAAAACAGTTTTATTTTCTGAACTCCATTCAGTAATCTAAGCATTATTTTGTTAAAACTAGTTGGTATATGTTATACAAATTTTTAATTAATTTAAAATTGTGTTAAACGCATGCCTAATCAAATGACCTCATAAGAAAAGAAAAGAAATGAATTGTTGTTTTCATTGACTTCATAAAATTTATTTAATATGTTAAAAATATCATCCCACAATCCCGAAATCATCATACGCCCGGCCTAATATATTTTGGAAAAACCCATAATATGATTAATATATATTTTTATAAGGTAATGTATGGTATACGTGTACACATTATATAATGCAATGAAAAAGCTAAATATGCGAATATATTAACTGTGTAATCTTATCGCATTAAATAGTCCTAATGACGTAAGAAGTATATAATATTATTTACCTTTATTCGATTTTTAAATACTAAGACTATCATCATTGCACAGAGTGAAACGGTATTGATTGTACGTAATAGGATTAAAGTCCAATGAACTAGCGCGGTCGGACCTATATATTATGCATATAAATATAGCGTATAGCGAGTTATTAATTTGTGTGTGATTAATATTTTATTAAATATTAAGCATAAAAATGCTACATTTGTTTCTATAGTTTTCTTAATAATTTAAAACTCGAAAATTTCTGCAGCGTTAAAAAAAAATCCTACCTTTATTTACGTAGGTACGTGAAAGTATATAAGAAAAAATATTCGTTGTAGTATTAATATTATCGATATTTTAGATTAGTAAAAGTAAAATTTTCTTCAGACTATATTTTCCGGGGAAAAAAGTAGTTTCTAAAAATAAATAAAACAATTATACTTGTGTAAAAAATATTTTGTTACTGTCTGTGTGTTTTAATGAAACAAGGCTATAATATTTGATTGCTACCGTCTTGTGTTATACAATCGCGACGACATCCTTCACGTGGACGCGCCGTTAATATTGCAGTCTCCCCCTTCGGGCAGCGACGAAGATTATTTTAATTTAGTCTCAAGATAACTATATATATTTGTAATATATAAATTAAGTGCTAGATATTATAAATATGATTTTAAATAATTATATAAAATGCTAAAACCTACTAAAATTATATGTGAGAGATATGTGAGAATTATATGTAAAATTGTATGTGTGATATCAACCAACAACCAGTACTGTTAGGCTGAAAATGAATAAGAATTTTTATGATTGATTATATCAATTACGTTTTACATGATATATACCTAATCAATATTTTCTTATTTTATAAGATAAATATAATTTTGTAATAATTTTTCACATAAATATATCATATAAAGAAGTATATAAATTTATTTATTTTATTAATAGGTCGTGACGTGTGTGATAGTTATAGCCAAGACACGATGCAGATAATTAAATAAATGTATCGATTTTATGTTTCTGCTATTAAATATATACATTTAATAGCAGAAGACGATATAATTTCAATGCTTATGAAATCATAAAAAATAATCTATTTGTCCAATTTTATCTCGTCGTTGAGGATTATATGCTTCCTTTATATTATTTTTGTGATTCAAAAATTTTATATCACGCTCAGACCTAATCAATTAGCATTAAGTATTTTAATAAAATATGTTAAATAAATTCTCACGTTATTGTTTTAAATATTTGTGTATATGAAAAAAATTTTTATAATGCAATAAATAACATCGATTTGATAATAGGTACGATAGACGACCTCAACTCTCGCATGAAACATTCGACTTATTGAAAAACACCATTACTCATTTTATTTTATTTTAGAGGAATCATATAAAATACCGTACTTTATATAAAATACTAAGCTTAAAGTAGGTTCCGATAATTTCGGATATATAATAAGGATATTTCTAAATGAGATAGATCTTTTTCTTTTTTTATATTCTTCTTATAATAAACAAAAAATATCAAAAACCAATAGACAATCTGAAATAATATTACATTCATAGCCGAAATCGATATAGTATTTTTTTTTATATCTGTATAGATCCCAAACGTTACACCCGTAACAACCCTGGTCAAAGCAAAGAAAAAGAAGCACTTACCAATAAGAGACAGAACATTCTGTTCGGCTTTCTTCTTCTTTCCTTTAGATGGTGGTGACGATGTCTGCACTTGTTTGAGCAACTTGTCAGTAGTTAATTCGCTAGGCTGGGGCACGTTGAGCGGCAGCACTACTTCTGGAACTTTCTTTTCGGGTTCCGAAACTACTTCTGGAACTTTCTTCTCTACTTTTTTTGCTGTTATTTTGAAAATATGAATAGCTTGTTGTAAAAAGTTTTTTAGGGGGAACCTAGTGTTAAGACACTCCGAACAAAAGTGGCTTAATGGGAGATAAAAAAACTCCCATTAAGCTGCTTTTGTTTCCCACCTTCCGCCGAATCCTGGAGGCATTGCGTATTGAGTGGCGGACTTGAACAACGCGCTTTGTTTTGCTACCAAAGGAAATGAAAATATTGAATATTTAATTTTCTCGAGTGGGAATCGAACCCACAACGTGTTGCTCTTAAACGATTAGGCTTAAAAAAAGGTGGGTACCCGAAATTTATATCGGTACTAAAGATTTTTAATTTTAAGTTTAAATATTTTTAGATATTTTTACCAAATTATATGTTGTATTTCTAAATTTTTTGTTATATTTCAATGTGTTATTTTTACATATATTTTTATTGATCATTTTATAGGTTGTGGGTTCGATCCTCACTCGGAACAATGACTTATTGTCATTTTCTTCGGGCTAATATCAAGACAAACCGCGGCACAGAGATCGAAAATCAGGCCAAAGAAAAGGTAAATTATAAACAAATAAATTGAAAAATTACAAACCTTTACGTTGCTCTAATGGCGCTTCGATTACATTGCGTACTTCGCGAATCTCTTCTTTGACGGACTCCGGATTGCTCTGCTTTTGAGAAGTTTTAACACCTTTTCCTTGCTTTGCATGTTTAGCATCTTTCTTTTCAACAGCCTCTGATTTCTTTTCAGCTTGTTGGACCTACGTTAAACATATATATTGTATTTATCTGTTTCAATAAAGAATCTATGATAAACAAACGCATAAAACCAACTTGAGTCAGAATAAGTTGTTAATGTAATACATGCATGTTTTAAGACATGTTTTTTTATATAGTATTTTGTATAAATAATATAAACAATACTAAAATAATCACATCAACGGTATTAATACAATTATATTTCACAACTATGAAAAATCTGTAAGCAAGATTCAAAAGCATACCAAATGCAAATTAAAACAATGATCCCCACCCACATGTAGAAATGATTGAAGTTTAAAAAGCATCAAAGTTTTCAGAATGCATGGATCATGAGAAGGCATAAATCAGGATGAGAAAGATGTTCATCTAACAAATATAATATAAACCAACACCATTATTTATATAAATGTAAATATTACCAAGCTATTGGAGTAATGTGTAAATTTGAATTTTTGTGTTACTAAAGTGTTCCTAAATATAAAACTACTTCTACTACTTTAGATATTACTACTACTACTTCAGATATAGCTTCAAAAATATTATATTACTCAATATTAGTTATTGAGTTATAGTTCTATTACTTTAATAAATTTTTATTAAAGCATATTCATGCTTTTATAATAATTTTAAGTAGCAGAACTGAGAAATAAGAAATATATCTAGTACATTTTACCATTTCATCCTAAGGAAAGGAAAATAACAAGAAAATTTAAATGAACAGGTTGATCATATGTAAAAACAAAATAAGGTATTGTCAACTTAAATGTTTATTTATAACCATAATGGTTATACTGTATTCTAGTAGATTGATAATTTTTGTTTTAATTTTTAATATTTATAATCAATGGACAATTTTAGTAAAATTAAAAAATGTGATTATAGTTTAACGTCCACGATCAATAGTATCCAAATTATAATTTTCATTTATTGAAAAAATATATACGCATTTCTCATAAAGTTGACAACATAGCGGACATGTGATGTAACTCACTTTTTCTAGTGTGGCGTGCAACAATTCAAATTCGTCCTTCGGATGCATTTCCTCAAAATGGTTAGATACTTCCGAGACCGGAGTGGCCGCCGTGCTTAGGTCGCTAACGCAGCTCGGATCCGCTTTGTTAACTAATATCGGCTTTACTTTAGGATCTTTGCCGCGTTTGCGAATCTGTACACACAGTAATTCTACCATAGTACCTTTGTCTTTCTATTATTTTATTTTAAAAATTTAAACTCAATCTTATTGTGATTAATATATAAAATAAGAGAAAAATGTTATTTTGTTTGTACATCCATATTTACAGTACAGTATATACTGCAATATATTGTGCAATATACCTATTTAAATTTATTGTTATATATGTTTATTTTTATCAAATATCAAAACATAATATGCCCAAATAATTCCATGTGTATACAATAAATATATAATATAATACAGTTAATTTATACATTTTTATATATAGAAACATTCTAGAAAACTAACAATGAGGGTTATCAATATGAAACATGGAAATCTATACATTTAGCAAGCAGATATTAAAAATAATCCATGCAAATAATTGACCCAAGATATGAGTTATTTTTAAATATGTAATCTGTGATAACTACCAATCTGTGAACCCACCATATTCAGACAACATTTAATTCTACTGTATGTAATGAAAACATCTTAAAGTAGTTTAAAAAACAATTTTGGGACCATTTTTGTGTTGCAGTGTTTGACTGAAAATGTGGCGAATGCAAGGAATGTGAGATAGACTCCGACTAGAATGAATGAGTAAATGTATTTTGCCTAGTAAAAAGGCAAAATACTGTTATGAGTTCCCCACTCAACATGCAGTGTCTTGAAGATTGAGTAGAAAGTAAAGAACTGAGTGTCCTAACACTGCTACTCTGCTACATGATAGTGTAGTGAATAAATATTAAAAATGTTACAGTACCGTGATGTTGGGTGGTGTGTCAGAAGGAAGCTCCACAACCACTGGTGGACTAAACTCAACGTGAGGTTTAGCGGGCACGCTGTCATCTTCTACACCACTTTCTGCTGGTGCCTCGCTCTCAAGATCACTGCCAGTAGTTGTGGTAGCATTTTCCTTTTTTTCTTTTTTAGCCAACTTTACAAAGAAGAAATAATAATATATTTTATTTATTATTAATATATTTTAATATAATGTAAAAGATAAATGGCAGTAGAACTATTAATGTAAGTAATCACTTCACATCACTTTTCATTTAATCAAATGCAAAAACCTCATGTATAATAAAATACTATCATAAAATATATTTTAACATAGAATATTGAATTCTCTGTCTCTTCTCTTCAATGTAAAAAATATACTGTGTCTAGCAACAAACCTACATTACCATTTACATGAATATATTAAATGATGACCATAATTAATTACTTGATTTTACTAATATTGAACATCACAAATTTAAAAAACATTACATATATATATTATTATAAAAAAAGTAATACTTCACCTTCTTATTAGCTTTCTTATTGTTTTTTTTAGACTTGTTTTTATTATCTGCTAAAGCAAGTAATTCACTTGTGGCTCGGCGTTGTTGGGCAATAGCCTCTTCATAGCTTGTACCAGAAGATGAGAATAAACTCATAAGGAGAAGCACAGCTGCACCTGCTACTCCAACTCCGCATAGTACCAAAATGGCTTGCAGCTCCATTGCATATACCGCAAGCTGAATTCTCTATCCAAAAATACTATGTTTCAAATATGTATCAAATACAATGTTTACAGAAAACCATTGTTTTAATACCATAAGTATGGACTGTAGTATTAATTGTAAGAAAACAATATATATCATATTTTTAAGCAAATAATAATTAAAGTGAATTTATTTTATTTGCTATCACACAACCAATGTTTGTTCCAAGCTTTTATGGTCAATTATTTGTACAGGAAATGTATAAGTACTATGACATTGGTGTATAACTACAATGAAATATTTAAAATTACTTACTCTTATATGCTTTACACTAATAAGAATTCAC
The DNA here is from genome assembly GCA_016802625.1 of Heliconius numata. Taxonomy (NCBI): domain Eukaryota; kingdom Metazoa; phylum Arthropoda; class Insecta; order Lepidoptera; family Nymphalidae; genus Heliconius; species Heliconius numata. The sequence goes on along the minus strand of JAEBDU010013284.1, from coordinate 729,918 downwards.
GGTAAAAGCTCGTTCCAATGAGAATCGGCTGACACGTAAGCAATGACACATGTCAAAGGTTATTGACAGTACTCGAATGTTTTAGTATTGCTTTTATTTAAGTATTTCCCATAATATAACCACAATAGTTACTTTAATAGGAAAATAACATTAAAAACAACTTAAAACTGTAATCAGATTCATAAAAGCGGACATAATTCAGCAACAGTAATAATGATGTTATAAATTAACAGTTAAGACTTACCTACAAATTAAAGTGGTAATATGATATGAAAATATTATTAATCCGGTTGAGGTTCATACGTTTTAACTTTTATAACGTAGAAATTACAAAAATAAACAGAAAAAACAATTAAAAAGTGCTACCGCTACTGAACTGCCGACCGACATGGAATTGTTAAAGAAAAGCGAAGACGACAGCGTTAGTGATGGTGTTGCCAATGTGTTTCCTCTTTCCTACAAATTATTTAAAGCAAATAGCTTGCTTTTGAAATTATATATATTTAAATATGCGTAGAGATCGTTATTATGTTTTAATTACTATAATAATACACTTAGTAGCTAAATCTTAGTAAGAGAATAAAATAACTTCTGACTATTCAGATCCAGTGTCTATAGCCCCAAAAAAAATCAAACATGGCTGCATGACATGACAGCTGGGCCGTCAGTTGTTGTCCTACAAAAGTTGTCAATTATAATGAACAGCTGTCCGTGATATAAAGTTTCATATTCTTAATCGAGATTTAATTATTTGTATGTTCAAGCTTATGTCTTGATATATTTAACTTTTACGTGGCTAAAGACATAGTCGAAATTTTATATTTGCTTGCACCAAATAATGTCGATTCCTCCACTTGTATGCAGCACTCCGCCACCACCCGAGCAATGTGAAGACGATAAAGACCCTGAAGACTTTGATTTAACGTATAATCGTGAGTGCCAGTGATTAAATAATAATTCCATTACTATATTTTAACACATTAATTTTCTTTGTTACTATATACTAAGTCATGAGACTGTACGATATTAAGTATTTATAACAAACCTATTTGTATACAATTAGAGATCATACTTATTGATAAGTAGTAATAACTTTTATATTTATGTTTAACTTTTTTGAGTGCAAACTATACTCAGTGCACAGTACAGTTTTTCATTGTTTTGTACATATACATTGAATATTGATTGTAATCAATTGTTAATTTTTCAGTTTCACAAGACGACGATGATGATGAGAACACTGAATACAATTATGGAAATTATTCCTCATATAGTATTTATACAGCAAAATCTGAAGAAACAGACGCTGAAAAATGGCAGTCATGCAAAAATTTGGAAAATACAAAAGAAGATCAAATTAAATCTGAAGATATCACAAATCCTGATAATTTTATATCACATAATATATTTGATAAAAATGTATCCAAATTCGAAGAAAATATTTTGGAAGACTTAAACTTGAAAGTTGAAGCAGAGGTTGAACATTCCAATGATATTCATATTAAAGAATATGAGACTGAATCTGATATTTATAACACTGAAGAACTCTCTGACAAAGATACAAGAATACAAGATCAAGGTGGTACAGATATTAAAATTGATGCAGTAAATACAACTATAGAAGATATCACAAATGAAGTGAATACAACTATAGAAGATATCACAAGTGAAGTGAATACAACTATAGAAGATATCACAAGTGAAGTGAATACAACTATAGAAGATATCACAAGTGAAGTGAATCATATAATTAACCCGGGCAATGAACAACTAGATTTTGAAATTGATAGATCTGTAAATAATGTGTTCAGAGAACTGCCCGAAACATATATTAATAATGAAACTATAAATAATAATGACAAGCTCCTAATTTCTTCAGAAAATGAAATAATTATAAAAGATAAGGAATCTGATATACTGAATAACAGAGTCATAGTGGAAGATGAAAACAAACAGTTGAGTGATGATGACTTTGGAGATTTTGAAGATTTTCAAATTAAGAATGCAAATGATAGCCCAGTTGTGCCAATAAGTGATAGTCCATGGGATAATAATACTAATGTAAACTCTGAGTTTGGTGCATTTACAGCAAACTTTGATTCAAGTCCACAAGAACCTGATAAACCTTTAGATAACAAAGAAAATGACAAAAGTGGTGTTGCAAAAAGTTTAAATGATGATGATTTTGGGGACTTTGATGACTACAAATCTTCTACTAATGATGCCGATGATAAAGAAGTCATAAACAATATAAATGCTGCATCAAATGTTCCTGTCTTAAATTTTCAATCACACGATAATGAAATACAAGTTGTGGATACTTTAAATAATGTACTGACTTCAATATTTTCAAATGAAATACCTGAATCTGATAATAGTTTTGATGACAAACTTGAACTGTATCTAAGTGAAACTTGGGGTCATTTAATTGATATTGATGTTAGACAGCCCTATATAGTTAACTGGAACAACTCCTTAGGACAGAAAACTCTTTTGAAAGCTTTGTGCATTGATTCCAGAAATATTGTAAGATAATTTACCTAAAATAATAAAAATAAATATTTTTTTAGTCTTTACACTGTATCCGGCATATAGCCCTGTGACTTTACATTTTAAGGACATTGCATTTTGAGTGGTAAAACTCAACGCTATACTTTATTCCCCTAAGTGGGAATCAAACTCACAACTATCACTTTTACAGACAGATAAAGAATGTCATAAGAGCCTCAATATGTTTTTTTAGTTACAATTTATTGATTTTCTCTGTAAAATTTACATTTCAAAATTCAAATTTTCAAAATGTCAAAATTTCATAATGTTCAAATTATGTTATTTTTCAGTTATTTGGACACAAATGGAACTATAGTATGCCTAAATATGCAGCCAATTTAACTACTGCTCCACTACAACCACAAAAGCAACAATCACAGCCCACTGCTTCAAATACTGATATTACAGAAAAGCCTGTTAGTGCTGAAGTTGGTGCATGGGGTGATCCTTTTACTCCTGATGGTCAAGAATGTAAGTTTAAATCATATAATAAACTTCTTAATTATATGATAAACTACATATAATATTTTATTTTCCACATTTACTATTTGAAATTTAATGCAGCATAATTTTTCTCATTTTATTGTAAAGTTCAGTGACCAAGAGTCGAAATATGTACATAAATTAAGCGAAGATTAACATAATGCTCTTTAATTTGACACTGTATAATTGGTTCTTTTGCATGTCTTGCACATGGATTAATACATACACCTTTGCAATCTGCTTCTTTCCAAATCCTATATTCCTTCCAATTAGACACCTATGCTGAAGCTCTACTCCTAGATTTAGAGCACCTAATGGCCACTTTAGATCAAATGGCTCATAAACATTCCACATTAAAAATATCTGAGCTATTATCACATGGTAAGTTTGTAGTATGTAGTTATGTCAAGCACCTTCGTAAAAATGTGAATTATGATTGATTTATATAAAAAAAAAGATGAAGTTAAAATTTTCTAAAGTATAATGTACAATTAATTGTATATAAATAGTATGTTAGTTATTATGAAAGTTAAAATTTCTTTATATATAGATTTCAAAACCGCATTTAATAACTATAGTTTTTGGTACATTACAGCTTGCAGTGGTGAAAACCAAGATTCAAAAGTTGAATTACCTAAAAGACCAACAGATTTAGATGTGTTTGGAAGCAACACATCTGCAAATATGAATAAAATTTACTCAAATACCATTGGCGTGCAGCCGCTGCGACAAATCAATTTACCTGATACTCATATATTTACACCAACTGATTCTGAAACACCTAGATCGAAAACAATACATTATGACGATGGCCTAGTGCTAGTTCCTAATGCTGTTCGGGAGAAAAACAAAAGTGAACTAGAATCTACGGTTATTCAAGCCGAGGAAAATAATAGTAAATATTGGGAATTTCAGGATTTTAAAGGAACTAATGCTGATGTTTCTATTGTACATTCTTCTAGTCAGGAAGTGCAGCAAACAACAAATACTGACACAGCATCAAAACCTAGTGTTACATATCAAACACAAATATTACAACCTATTAAAATGGAACCAATTATACCCACACTCAATTGGCCTGATCCTGGAGAAGTCAAAGAGACTTTTGATGACTTTTCTGATTTCATATCAAGCACCTCATGGAATAATGACAAAAAAGATATTGACATTCCAGATATAATCAATAAAGAACCCGAGAAAAATAAACAAAATGAAGCAAATCTTAAAACAGCAAGCAATGATGATGACTTTGAAACATTCCAGTCGGCTCCAATAAAAATGTTAGTTTTGGATAATAATTTAAGTGACAATAAAACTGAAATAACGGAAAGTTCGAGCAGAAGTATTGTGGGTATTGTTGATAAGATAAGAATAACCAAGTTTAAAGAACAAAGTGATGTGCCAGTGGAAACATCAATTTCGTCTATACCAAATAATGTGACAGTATTACAAAATTTAAATAGTGTACCTACGTCTAGTGGAAATTCTGTAAATTGTCTTGTAAATAGTAATAATATTTTACAACCAACTAGTTCTGGCGTTATTGGACCAGCACGTTCCCAACATAGTACTGGACAAATACTACAACCACTATCCTTAGAAAGCTATTCTCAAATTAATTGGCCTAACCCTGGTATTGATTTGCAAGATCTATCAAGATTTAATCCAGTAAACAGCCTTCAATCGTTAAAATGTGATATAAATCCAAGTAATAGTAAAGGTGCATCACCAGCACACAACTCTGTGAAAGTTAGTGAAGTATCAGATGATGATATTTGGGGAGAGTTTGTGTCAAGTATGCCTAAACCACAGACTTCACCGAAAAAACCAGCTACATTTGCCGATGATGATGAGTGGACTGATTTTGTCTCAAGTCCAAGTATTAGACCACAAAATGGATTGAATACAATTAGTTTAAATGTTCATACAAATTTAAGTATGCAGAAATCTACTAATCACAATAAAATATCTTCTAGGAGCAATCAAATGTCAATCGATATACCAACGTTAAATTATATCACACCTAAATCAAACAATCGCGGAATGTATACGGACAGACACTTCCAAAATTTATAACAGTATGGCTGTAATTTTTCTTATATATACATATTATAAAGTACTTAAACTTCAAAGTGCGGCATTGAGTTCTGCCACTCAACACGCAATGCCTCCTGTATTTAGCAGAAAGTGGGGAACGGATTGTCTTAACACTAGGTTCCGCCTGTCTCATGAGAAAAAATCAACCCTGCTGTATGCAGGATACAGCATGAAGCAAATTTTTTTTTAATGTACTTAACTTAGATGTATGTGTAAATAATATGGTGGTGGGTTGTCTTTATTATTTATATTACCAAATTATTTTTAATAATTGTTAAACATATTCATATATTAGAATATTCATATTTATCATTGAAATTATCATTAAACGACATTGAAATTAATTTAGACAAGACATGTTTCAAAACATAATGCCTTGAGAATCAGGCAGAAAATGGCGAACATACATGTTCTAACTAATGAAGTATCTTAATATGTTTCCCAGGTTCTCTTTGCCTACCTACCCTATGTGTAGGACACTACATGAAGCTAAAAAAGACATATTTAAAGATGGATAGTATATATAATAAAAGAATATCAGTCCCGTCCCTTGTAGTTACACAGATAAAAACATAAATTTACTCTTAATAATGATTTAATTTATATTATTTTGTATATTTGAATATATGTAAAATTACAATTGTATTAGTAATTTAATTTCATGAAAGCAATATTTATAATTTAGATCTTCTGATAAAAAGTATTATATTGTTTGTATATAAAGATAAAATGTATAAAATGTAAAAAATAAGTAATTATATCATCACATTAAACAATATGACATATTATTGTTTTTACTCTATTTTTTTTATGTTTTGTAACCATAATATAAGTAATGATATTCGTCATAGTCATTGTGGTACAGAACGTGTGACAGTAAATGCGATGGTGGTGGGTATGATTTTGGCCCACGAGGGAGGTGACAATGGTAATAAGTGTATAGTGCAGAAGGAGGAGTGCTTTTATAATAGGCAAATTATGCATATAAAATTACTATCGAGGCCGTCGTAGCGCAAGGACGCAAGCGTGCGCCTCTAAACGCCGTTTGTGGGTTCGCTTCCAGATAGGGATAGGATAGGAAATGAAATATTTGATATTTTCCACTCTTGCCTCTGGTAACGAGGCAAAGGGCGGTGCCGCCGCTCAACACATCCAGACCGTAATAATTCTGCGGAAAGTGGGTAACGGACGTGTCTAATTAATGGAGTGTCTTAACACTTGCCAGCTATGTGAGGGATACAGCGAGCAGCTAAAATAATAAATAGATTTCTTTCAATTTAGGCTCTTTTCTCATTCCTTTGTTGCTCTCTAGACAATTACATTTTATACTTTTCATTTGAATATACTGATTGTAAAGGTTGGAATAAAACTATATTTATTTTTACAATTATTTATCAAACATTATCAGTTTCTATTTCAGTATCAGAACTATCTATGTCATCTAAATGGGCACCAATAGTAGCCTCACCATCCATATCTGTTGATGCTAATTTTGGTAAATTATTTTCCATGGTCACTCTAAATGGGCAGTGTTCAAATTCTGGCCAAGAAATAAACCTGAAAAGTATTAAAATTTATATTTCATAATTTATACTTATTCTAAATAATACACAGCATAATTCTCAATACTGAAAATTAAATTTTCAGTACTAATTTAATGCCCATCTGAGGGAATTAAAATTATTGTGTGGCTAGTTAATAAAATAATATATAATAGTTCCGCCACTTAAAACAATGTCTAGAAATCAAGTGGATAATGGGAATGGGGTGTATTGACACTATGTTCTCTGCCTGCCCTGCTATATGTAGGATACAGTTTGAAGAAAAAAGAACACATGTATGTTACTAATATAATATAGGTAATGTATGTTTCTAACTACTACTGTATGTTACTGAGGCCGGTCATGGCGCAGGAGCACAAAGTGTGCTTGTAAAATCGACTGGTTGTAGGTTTGACCCGCAATTGAGATTTTTATTTTTTTTATTTATTGTATATTGGGAAACAAATAGCTTTTACAATACTTTAATTGAGCATACTACATATCTATACTACATTTGCCAATAAAGTTTTCACTTTTACATAAAACATCGAAAATTAAATATTTATTTAAATTTATATTTCCATTTCTTTGCTCTGTAGAGACAAAGCGCGGCGTTGGGAACACGCAATGCCTCCAGAATTCGGCGGAAATTGGGGTATGGAGTGTCTTAACACTAGGTTCCCTCTGCCTACCCTGCTGTGTGCGAGATACAGCATGTAGCTGAAAAAAAAAATGTTACAACTACCTTTTAAAAACAGTAACTTTTTGCTGTAAATTTAAATCACCAAATTCAGTAAATATAGTCATGTGTGGCAATTTTGCATCAGACTCATTTGGAGATAACCTTTTATTCGTGTTTGGTGGATCTTGTCCTGTTATTAGCCAAACTCCACATCCTGGGATCCATTGCCTAAATTTATATTATTTATTATTTATTTTATTTTGCATGTAGCATTATTCCACTCTTCTCTTTTTATATTTTAAGTCCTTTGTTTTTATCAAAGGGTGCCTGTAAGAAATTGCTTGAAGCAATAAGGCCGTCTTTGCACAACTACTTGTTTTTATTTATTTCTTTTCGGTACTATTTGTATTATTCTTTTTCTATTATTTGTGTGCAATAAAGAATAAACTAAACTAAAAAATATTTTCACATTGCCCTAAAGTTAATGATATTTTTTTTTTTTTTTTATATTATAGGTAAAATAAGATAGATACTGTTGCAGCACAGAAGCAACTGTAAATATGGTGGTTGAGGGTTAATTGCCACTCAGGGAAATTAATTATTTTCATTTCATTGTTTTAGTATTGTCACTCACTAAATATAGTCTCCAAATTTGGGCAGAAAGTGGGATACAGTGTTAAGCTAAAAAGAAAAAGGACTACATACTCCAGCATTGGAATAACTCTGGTTGATTTAGAGAATGTATGAGGCTTGAAAAAGTACCAGAGTAGTGGTAAGTATTCTGGCAAACAGGGCAATTTTGCCTTTTGTGTTATCCTTACAAAGTACAAGCAATATTCATCCATCTGTTAAGAAAAAAATATATATTACTAATCATAATTATTAGTTAATATTAATTATTATAAATAACTGTATACAGTAGTATTATACATCAACAAAGTGTATGATTCTATAGTTATACACAGAAAAAATAAAAATAAAATTGTGTTAATTCTGTATGACCAAATGAACACTGAAGTTAAAAGTATGTAGTCGCTACTTATTTATTAGGGACTTACCATAGATATTTTTTTAGTTGATGGAGTATATGTCCAAGGTAAAAAGTGAGCTTTCGGTATTTTATCTAATACCTTATAATCAAAGAGTAATTGGAATAAAGCTGGAACTGATTTGTGTTTACCCATTTGAATACCACTATCTACAAGAAGCTAAAGCAAATTAGTGTTCGATTTTTATATTTATCAATTATAAATTTAGAAATATAGTCATACCTCATAATGATGGCCTGGCATGGCAATGTATAAATCGGGTCTTCCTAAATTGTTTGTATCATTATGAAAGACAATAGTGTTTATTAAATGTCTTACAAATGATAAGCTTGGCATTGCACCTATTATAGTCAATAATCTATCTGAAATATTTTATTCAATTACTGTATTAATTATACTTCAAAAAATAAATTAGTTTAAAAATGATGAATATTTTAAACTGTTTTTGTCTTACTGATGTTTCATATCAAAGGAAGTTACTAAATAAAAAGAAAATGGTTTATAAAATTGGTAGGATTGGTGGAACCATATTCTTCTCAACATAAAAAAAAATCTATTTAAATATATATACCATTGCTACAAGTACTTAAGTCGCCTAATAATTCATGAATTCTATTTCCTTGATCAATTTTATCTTTGAAAGCCAGCCTCCACATTCCGAAAAAATCCGCTATTTTATAGTTTATTCTCTCGGGATTTTGTTTTTTAATTTCCTAGAAAAGAAAAAGGCACATATTCATATCAATATATTATTAAACTGTACTTCATGAAATTATAACAACAAAACTCACACTCAAAAATTGCGTAAAATTATGAGAAATTTCATATAAATAAATAGGATTATCTTGGGACTGAATGAGTTCTTGCGTTAGAAAACCAAAACCTGGATTAACTTCAACTAAAGGAGCACCTTTATTTATATATCCTAATAGTGTATTTGTAATATTTTTTGCAGTTTTTTTGTTAATTAAATACATAGACTCAGGTGTTTTATATTTCTTTAAAAGATTCTTTGGTATTTCAGTAATAATATTTTTGTATTCTGGGGAACTCTCTAAATAATTTAAAACATCTTGGGCTACTTTGGGGCTTTGTTTGATTTCGTTTTCTTTATTTGCTACATGGCATAAGCGACTAGTAATATTTTGTGTAGGCCGAATTTTTAATATTGTTGTTCTACTTTTGCTTAGCATTATGAAATAATTGAAAATATAACTTTTACATTAATAATTAACAAGCAATAGTAAACGATCCTGATCCAGCATGCGAACGAATGACATTTGTTAGTGTGACATATCATATGTCATATGATTAGGGATCGAAACAGTGCTGCCAACCTCAGGAAAACAAAAAACAGCATAATTATGGAAGTTAAAAAAACAATAAAATATAGCAATTGATTAAAAATAATACAAATACTTTTACATTTTTAAAGAAAATAAAGTTAAACTGCTAATATTTAACAAAAATATTATAAATTTTATTAAAATAATTTTATCAACATTTTCAATTTTGCGACTTTCAATGTACAGGTAGTAAATTTAGAGTTACGTACATACAAAAATTTAATCCTTATATTAAATTTCGTTTTTATTTCTCTCTAGACTGCTTATCTCGAGATCGAGTATCGGATATGTTAAGCTGAAATTGATATCAAAAAACCAGATTTACGGTCTCTTGGAAATCAGAAAATAAAAAGTTACGCATTCGAAAAGTACGAGCGAATATAGTTTTTGCTGCATTTTGTATAAAATTCACCGCATGCAAACTCTTTATGGTACTTCTTGTGGAATTTTAGTCCACACTTAAAAAGTGGAAAGAAAAATACTTTTAAGAAAGCCTCTAAAAATTTTAACGTAGGGAAATTTGAATCCGCGCCTCTAAGAACCCGTCCAAGCGCTCTGACGGTTACGCCGTACGTTCTCATCAAGCTACGTCGTAATTCTCATTCGCTTGTTACAACTTATTTATGTTGTTAGTATCTCTGTAGGGAGATTTTCATTTCCTTGAGTGGGGATAGAAGCTACAACTATCGTGCTACAGTCACAAGATTTTTAACTTTACTAAATGATTGCACGCTCAATACAAATAGTCACAATATCACGTTCCTTTACTTGTACAATATATTTTTTATTTATTCAGCTCGTTAACTTTGTCATGTTAATTATCACTAACAATTATCACCTTCCTCTAATGCATCAGAATTCCAGTAGTGACGATGTTATCTCATCCGATAGGTAATCGCCAGGGCCCATTTGATATATTTCAGTGAGAAATTAAATGCGATCAAGTATGATTTATGCAATCATTTAGTAAAGTACGAATGTTATTTTTGTACTTAGTGTGGCCTTTAGTTTTTGTAGCCACCCGCGCCTCTGTTGTTTTTGAGGATTGCGGTAAGTACATTACATAAACTATACCTAAATATTTCGTAAAATATCCATATATATATATATTTCATTGTTGTCAGTCATTCTGGTAACTAAAATCGCACATCGCTTATTATTTATGTAGGTAGGCACTTATTCATATTATGTTAAAAAATAAAATTAGAGATAGATATTTAATGTTAACTCATTGTACGTTTTTTTCCCTTGATGTTCACTACAATAAAAACCGGTTAAGTGCGAGTCGGATTCGCCCACCGAGGCTTCCGTACCAATTTCAGGATTGCAGTTCAACAGAAAGTAAAACTTAGTTAAAAGTTCATAAGCTTTAGTTTGCGGGCATATGCACTCATTTTGTTTGAAATGAACCACAAATAAAAGTTTATAAATATTTTTTTCTATGAAATAGATCTACCTATACATTTTCGTTTTTTTTTCCTTTATTTGTATCGTAAATTTTCACTTCGTGCCAAATTTCATAACTGTAGGTTACACGGGAAGAATTTCATAGGTACAAAATGCAGCAAAATCGATGCATAAATTTGCTGAAGCTTGTACCAATCTTTTGATTACGCTGCGCGCAAGGAACCATAGACCCTAATATTTGATATTAATTTGACCGTGATACCTCCACGCGATCTCGAGATAAATGGTCTTGACAGACGGACAAACGGGCGACGAAGTTAATCTATAAGGGTTCCGTTTATACCCTTAGGAGGAACCTTACCTTACGGAACCCGAAACATCAATAAAGCTTTTTTGACAACTACAAATTTACAACATCAATACGTCAAAGTAGTCGACAATAGATTATGAAACTTTTGACTAGGAAAATATAAATTGCGATTTCCCTCACTTCACATTTTTTTGTTAATAATTAATTACCCTTAATAACTTTACTTTTTACCAGTGTTATCTCAAGCCGATACAACGATAAATATTTAATCCATGTAGGTATTTACAGCTGTAAATTAAACACAATATTTAAGTAGGTATATTATACACATAATATGGTCTATGCATATAAACAAAGAACATTATTCACAAAGTCATTCATTCATTTTAATTGTGTTGTAAATCAATGGGTTTACGAATAGATAGGACAGAATTAGTAATCGTACCTATAGAGATAGCGCTACGTATATATAATCTTGTATTTATTTTTAAATCAAAACATATAGACGGCCATAAACCAATATTTTTCTTATTATAACAATAAAATGTGATAAGCCCGCTGTATAAATATATTTATAACATATTTTATAAGCTTAGATAAGAAACAGTGATTTGGATTAACCGAAATTAATAAATTTATAATATTTTAATCATTTATTAAAAAATATCTTAGTACTGAATAAGTAATAATAATAAAAAACTCATTACAGTCCAGCAATTTGATTATATATTATTTATAATCCATAAAATGAAAAACTGAAAACCGGCGTGCGTGTCGGACTCGCGCATGAAGGGTTATTACCATTATTTATAAAAACGGCAAAATAATACGACATACTGTACGGGAGCCCCCTTAAATATTAATTTAATTTACTTAAATTTACCATTTACATTTACAATACCATGTATATTATCTGTTGATTCAATGTTTACTGTTGATATTATCTAGAATTAAATCATTTATGGCTTTAAAATTAATCCTAAAGTGATTTATTGTTATTTTATAACCGTAAGACGGTAAGTTTATAGTAGTGACGCTGTTGAGGCACAGTTGGTAAGTGTCTAAAATCTCCGGACTCCTTGTATGCTACTGGGGCCCCCTGAGGGTCCGTAGAGTACACTTTGGAAACCACTGATCTAATTTAACAGAATTACGCCACGATGACCTCTATGTGTATAAGGTAACTTTTATATGCGTTTATATAAATAAGATTATACAGGGTGGAAGAGCCAGCGCTCCTTTTACTGAAACTGCATATAGGGTAAAATATTTCAAACCCAAAATTAAAAAAAATAATCAAGGTACTTCAACGGTTTGGACGTAGGATTTTTTTTTCGTTTCACGATTTTTATCCATACCTGTATTTCGTGTCACGCACACATACGTATGCGACGTTGCCGCTTTGACAGGTAAGTGTGTGCGTGCCTATGTTATACTTTACAAATGGTGTTTTATTTTAAAACGATAATTTTATTATTTATTTTGTTTGAAAAAAATCTTTTTCATTTTTGAGAATTTTTTTTTTTTCGAATTATATTAGGCTTTTATAGAGTAGTTAAAACTGTGGTTTCATTTAAAGTGGCGCTGACAATTCCACCCTGTATATAGAGGCGATACTCTAAATAAGCTTGATAAGAACATATTAGGATATTATTTAGGCTTATATTATTGTCAAATCATAGAGTCAAAGTTCATTGGCGCCTAATCCATTTATTCTTTCGTCCAATTATATGTATACATAGATATACATAATCCAAGTGATCCTAATAATCTAAAAAGTACGTAATCATAACTTATGATAACCTCGTTAAAATTATTATAGGCAAATATAATAACGCTGTATGCTGCGGGATACCGCACACAACAGAGTAGACAGAGGAAATCTAGTCTTAAAACACTCCGTTCTCTATTTTTACGCCGAATTCTGGAGGCATTGTGTGTTGAGTGGCGGAACTCAACGACGCGCTTTATCTCGACACCAGCGCGACGAATTAAAAATATAAATGTAAATAAAAAATTAATTTCCTCAAATGTAATATTTCATTTACTCAATAAATACCTACCAAACAAAATATATCAGCATGATACAGCAAGATATAGTGTTTCCCACCTAATTTTAGGTATAAGTAATTGGAAACTGTTATTCTGAAAAAAAAACGGGGAAAAGGGTAAAAATCGCTGCTATATTTTTAATCGAATTTTTCGACTTTCGAGAACATGTTGGCACATAAGATGACGTAATGTTAATATTACAATTAAAATACCATATGATCACTAAGCTTTAATTCTAAATTAATGCTACTTGACTGATTATGAGATAAACTTCAATTATAGGTATTATAATATTATGATACACAATTTTATAAATAAAAATTAAAGGTATACATGCACCTACTTTAAAAAAAGTAAGCAAAATGTTGATTTTAAATAGATATGTATTTAAATAAATTGATACTTACATACATAGTAGATATATCATACATATTACAAAGTCATATTTACAATAATATTTTTAATAGTATTTTTGAGTTGCACTGCATGCATATTATCTCCTTATTTTTAACCGACTTCTGTAAGAAAAGGAGGTTATCAATTCGACTGTATTTTTTTTTTCATTTAATTTCGCGTTACACTCCTACTGGAGTAGCCAGAGAGGACGGTACGCTAAACGCTACAGTTTTTACAACTTCCGCTTTCATTAACCTCTTCATACATGCCAAACGGGGAGTGTTCATGCTTTTTAAGTGACCCCCAGCATTATAGGTTCATAGGTATAGTGTTCTAGAAGTCCCTGCCTCTCTTACCACTTCCCCTTGCTTCAAATAATTCTCTCACGTGCCCAAACCACCTTAGCTTCTTACTACATAGATTTGTAATGAAGACTGAAAAGGCTAAATATACGACGGATTATATTTTATTACGGGTTAAAGTATATGGTGTTACATAAATAATTATATTGATTGAATTGGGCCATACTATTTTATATAAGACCCAGATGTTTTAATTAAAACTTAGATACATTTTGAAATAAAATGATATAAATATTATATATTTGTGTATATTCCTGATTCCAGGGTCGGCTTACGATTTAAAAACTGTGCACATCGAGGGATGCGGCCTCAGACTACCATGCTACGTTACTTTGGGAGATGAAATTGCTGTTAACGTTCAATTTTATGCTGGTAATATTTTTAGTATATTTAATTGATTGCTAATATATGCCTGCTCATTTATATATATATCGTCTTATTTTTTATCTATTTTTGAACATAAGTATGTTTATAATAATTTATCATAAAAATGAGTGATTCATAAAACGTTATCAACCTGCATTATTACTTATTGTTAGTTATTTTACCGGGCATTATATTTAAAAATATATATAATATGGAAATATAAACGTAAATAAATAGTTCGCTTCTTCGAGTGGGAATCGAACCCACAACCGTCGTGTTACAGTCACACCATTGTGCCGCTGCGCCACGACGGCTTCGATCACCGTCTTTAAAACTATAAAATTAAGATATTTATTTTATTAAGGCTAATGTTAAATTCCGTCCTTTTGTTACTTTTATGTAGAAATTATTATACAATCATATACAAATTTAACGTGTTTAATATTGTTCCAGATTTTGCTTCAAAGAAACTTGATCAAGATGTAGTTCTAGATATTAACTTTATTCATGCTTCGACACCAGTGACGCCTGGTGTGTATATAATTTATTCTTTATTCAAAAAATAATAATACAATTCTCATTATCTAAATCACTTTTAAAATAGACATTTGAATTTAGTGTAACCAGATGTTTTTTATATTTAAAATTTTAAATTTAATATTAAGAAACTATCGATTGATATTGATATTTATTTATTTTGCATATTGCTAATACTTATAATAATAGATTTAAATGCTAATAGATGACAAACTTTCATTGAAAACTAATTTGTACTTATCGTAAAATAATTTAATAATTTTTTAGAACCGTGTGTCTCGGTCATGTGCCCGGTGCGGACGGATGCTGTTACTTCTTTCACTAGCGTCATGTCAGTGCCCAATAACATGGCTCTGGTAAGTTAATAAAAAAAGCTTCACGCACACAGCAGGTTAGGCCTAGTGTTAAGACACTCCGTTTCCCATTTTCTGCCGAATTCTGGAGCCGCCTCAACGCCGCGCTTTACCTCAACTCTAGAGCGAAGATATGAAAGCATAAATTTAAATTAATATTACATTTCCTCGAGTGGGGATCGAACCCACAGCCCAGTCGCGCGTCTGGGCCACGACTGGTGTCAATAATATTAATTATTTATGGAACCTTGTAATTGTAAAACAGGTAAAATCGTCATTGTTACTATTTATACAATAAGTCTAATCAGCATTAATTACACGCAGAGATAAGGGACATATATCAGCACGCTTCCGTTAGTTCGTATTTCATAAATATTCATACCCTGTGTGGACGGAACTAGAAGTCATGACTTGATGAAGATGAAGTATTTCATTATTTCGATGTGAGAAATATTTCAGATTATGATTACTTAACGTAATCTTGGGACATCTTCTCTTCCTCCTGACATTAATCCCGGCTATTGAAAGAGTCTGCCTTCCTACTCACTACTATGCCTTAATTTTAGCCATTTTAGATAGTCATCGCAACAATCTTTTAAATCATATAAATTTTTTAATTCTTACATTATAAAGTTGATAGCAAAAGGTATAAAGGAAATCTGTATTTTATACTTTTGGCGCATTTTTATCAAAGGCCGATAAAACGTAATTTGTTTTAACTTTCACTAAAGCCTTAAGTCAGACTCGGGGATTAACCAGTCAAACCTAGTAGGTACATACGTATATTATAAGAAGGTTTTAAAAATTTCGAAAATTAATTTGTTTTCTCTATTATATCATATAATAAAAGGTCGATTTTATATTTTTTTTTACTTTTGGATGATATAAAAGTATACGAGTCCATAACGAACGACAAATAACGTATTTAGGAAATTTACGCTCTTAGCGGAAGATATTTTTAAACGTCAATGGCCGCCAACTTTTGTAGGTCAATAATATTGTTATTGGTGAACAACCTCCTTGAAATTATGCCATACTAAGATAAAGATAATTGCAGATTTTATTTGCATAAAATAAATAGATTATTATGTAAGTATAGCTGATATTTTTACATATTTTTGCATATAATATAATACATATAATAAAAAATGTTATTTATTTATTTTTTATTATAGTTTCACGCTAATAGCAGAGGGAACCTATCGCTAATTGTTGAGAATGAAAACCACGTTATGTTAGAAGTCAGAAGGAAGAACTTAAGCGTATTGTTTACTGTCGATACCTACATTCATATTAGTTTCATTACATATATTAATTATATCTTCGCCTCTTAAAACAACGTATCATTTTATAGGTACTTACCGAGCAAAAATACAGATTACTTTTAAATTATGATGTAGCATAAAATACTTATTGCGAATTAGATATAGATAATAATACCTACGTGCTATGTCGGGCACAGATTTATATTGCTTTACTAACATATAATTATGACAGTATGCTTATGCATATTATGTTTGTACACAATAACTGGGAAAATCTAATGTTAATTCATATCCCAGAGTAATATAAAAATTAAGTTGCTTTGTATTAAAAAAATGTATAAACAGTCGAAATAGTACAAAAACATTTGATTTTTCTACTAGAATTTCTAATAAAATCATCTTCTCTAACATAAAAACCTACGGAAACTTTCAAGCCCTTCCGTTCTTGCCACATTTTTTATTGTTACTCCACCTTTGGTCATAGTGTATATACACTATACAGTCTTCCTCGATGCATGGACTGACCAACACAAAAATATTTTTTGAATTCGAATCCTGAGATTAACGCGTTCAAACAATTAAGTTCATCCATTTTATAATATAATCTTCATGCAATTTGATAAATCAATATTATTTTTTTATCAGCTCCACGCTGTATCCCGCGTATAGCATGGACACTCCGCTCCCCACTTTCCGCCAAATTCGGGAGGCATTACGCGTTGAGTGGCAGATATTTCATATTTTAAAAAATATTCCACAATTTATATTTATTTGTTTCAGAATCAGCGTGGACATCTGCACTGGCGAGTGTATAACGAAAGCAAGATGCAAGTACTTTGCTACCGGGTCATGGTGCAGACTCAAACTTATATGCATAAATTTTTGAGAGGAATGTACGAAGAAGCATGGATTCTTAATAATAATCTCCAAGACGCTGACTTATGGAAAGAGTACAAACGATATGAAAATTTCTTTGCTCAATTTAAAAAAGTCTACTTAAACAAAACACGTGCTAACTTACACATATAGAATACAGTCGTCACGTCATGTTTTAAAAATCCTTTGAGAATATAGTTTTGAGATTTAGTAGGAAGCTTTGAGAATAATTTATGCAAGTTATGAAGAATTATCAATGCGGTTTTAATATTCTCATTTTTATTGTAACAAAAAAAAGAACAAAAAGAGCCAAGATAATAACAGTTTTTGTAGATGTTATTATGTCGGACTTGTTTCGACAGACATCCCGTACATTATGGTACTGCGGTAAAAAATATGTTTATGATTAATTTATATTATGTACGTTTATTACTGTGTATTTTATTTTTAGTAAAGGCAATATTTTTTTGCTAGTCGACATCAAGATTCAAGATATCAAGTAAATGACAAGGTCGATACGCGTTAAGTCATGACAGTGGAAACTTTTTATACGTTCTGTTATCCGTTTCTAAGCTTATTTATTTAATCAGTGTTAAATTATTGTATGAAAAATAGTCTTTGTTTAATGGTAATATTTTGAATATTTTTTATACATGTAAAAAAAGATTTACTGAGTGATTTACTGAGAATTAAATCAAAATATGTACTAGCAATTAAAATATAATGTTCGTAAATTTGTTTATTTCTTACATTAAAAACAATTGCCTGATATTGTACCCAACCTTCACCTACACAATCCAAATCCCGTATTCATCACATTTGCTTTTTCGTATCTATAAGCATACTGTAAAAAAACACACAAAAAAATAATAATAATACTGTAAAAATACATAAATGTAACACATGTCATATTGTTTATAAAAATATGAGTCACGTGGGGTATGTTAAAGTTTTTTTAATAAAAATATTTATAATTTTTCTTAGTTTTTTTCCTTGTTGAGTAAATAGCAGCAAATTCAATGTCGCACTTTCTTCTACCAGAGCAGGAAAATGATAATAATTAATTTTCCCAAGTGAGGATTAAGCCCACAACTGGTGTTTGCATTCAGAGTCCAAATGCTCCGCTGTGCCACGATAATTTAAGCAATGTAATTGCAATGGCTTAAATAAATATGGATGATTAAAACTTACCTTTTATTATTACCAATTTAATGCAATATGGTAAATGTTAAAATATATCTACTTGAGAATGGAGCAAACACTTGAACTATTACAAAAAAAGCTTTTAAAGCTCAAGGTGCTATAGTTGTGCGATAGTGACAAAATGAGAGTGAAAGTTATCGGCTTAATATTCTGTGATAAATGCGCGCCAAAAGTTAAATATAACGTCATGTGAAAATATAATTTGAAAGTCGAAAATTATTAGGTATAATTATAATTATAAACATTTACAAAATAGAATAATTACCTATACACAGACAATATATTTCAAAACTTTGTTAATTTTTTTTATGAAACTCATAACAAATGCAATTCTTGTTAATAATAATCTATTTGAATCATAGCTTAGAATAGGTAATAAAGTCCGTTTAGAAACACTACGTATATCTATTAAATGAAATAAACACAATATATGAACTAGTAATTTATAACATTAGTACCTATTATATTATCGTCCAAAGTGCACGTGTTTATCTTACTGCTTATTATATATATTCATGTGAACGATTCAATCACTACTAACTTAGGTACTAAATGACACAAAGAAGTAGGTACAATCGACACAATATGTCTGGTATTGGATGAAGATTTATTTAATGTAAATACAGTTTAAACGAATTGTTAAAGACAAAAAATCTTCAAGCTATTTGTTTTGCGATTAACAATCTTAGATTTTTTTGCATGATGTGCTTTATTCTCCAAATCAGTCTTTTATTTATGTTGAGAAGGCTGCAATTATAATTCGTCATTTTAATAGGGAGACCATCTTGAATTTACAATGAAAATGTCTATAATAATTATTTATAATTATTATGTATAGTCTGATGGAGTAGTGGAGCAAGGGTCTAAGTGTGCGACTGTTAACGCAACCGTTCTGGGTTCGATTCCCACACGGGGAAATGAAATATTGAATATTTTCATTTTCCTCGCTTGGGCAACGAGGCAACGCGCGGGGTTGAGTTCCGCCACTCAATGTCTCAAAAATACGGCGGAAATTACGTATATCAATATTATTCTATTTACACTCTCCATGTGCATTTTATACAGGTCTATATAGGTACATTTTATACAGGCACCTATGTCAATATTTACACTATTTATGCTCAATATTTACAGGTCAATATAAAATAATAGGTTTGTTATAACCTTGGAACCTGATCATGTTCAAAGTTCATTAC
This sequence comes from Heliconius numata, assembly GCA_016802625.1. NCBI lineage: Eukaryota > Metazoa > Arthropoda > Insecta > Lepidoptera > Nymphalidae > Heliconius > Heliconius numata. The sequence goes on along the minus strand of JAEBDU010013284.1, from coordinate 709,847 downwards.
GTGAACCACCACCACAGCCACCTTCCAGTCCATCGTAAGGTCCTCGTCATTAGGGAAAATGAACAGAATATGTTAAAACGAATCGAATGAGCCCAAACTCGATATGTTTACTAGTAGGCAGTCTAAGGTTCCATCAGCCACCACCTTCATCATCAGACCAGCTCGATGGCACCATATTATTGTATTGTGATCTAATTTAAACATAACTGTTAAGTTTCATGATGATACAACAATTCGAAGAAGTCAACTTTTATAATTTGTACTTCCCGTTAACCTACAAGCCTGAATAGACCCTGACCCTCGGTGGGAGTCTGCCTCGTGTTTTTATTTTTCATCTTGTTTGCGCGTAAGTCGTGACTGCCTGCCGTTTTCTTAATGACAATATAATAGGGCTATTTAAGTTGTTATCTATTATTTTTGAGAACATCTCTACATTATTTATCGTTTTTTTTCGACTAATAAAAACTTTTGATTGATTAATAACATCTTTTTTAAACGACTTTTTTTTATGTTCAGACTTAATTTAAATTCACTTCTGTTGCTTCAATAAAAGAGACTATTTTATTTTTGTCGGATTTTGCTCACATAATTTATTAAAATTACCTTGTTTCGTTTATCAGCTTAGTTACTAGTTACTAATTACTTCGCGTTCGGTGTAACTAACTATAAATTTCCATTTTTTGTATTGATTTTAATAACAGCTTGATATTTCCACGCAATCTTCAGAAAAATATTCTTGACAAACAGACGGACAGGCACACGGACAGAGGTACAAAAAAGTTACCCTATTAGGGTTCCGTTTTTCTTTTGAGGTACGGCACCCTGAAGAAATAATCACTTTTGCAATTTTTTGTTTATTATATATATTTATTTATTGTATAACCTGTTTTACGGTTATTAAGTAATTTTCTGCCATTTTATATTTACAATTGGCTAAACACGTGCAGCACATGGCTATTATTGATTTGTTGTTATAATCTTTGCCTAATACGCGTTACAGATAAATGAATAAAAAAGTTTATAATATAAAATCTTTTAAAAGACGCAAAACATTGGTTGATTGATAGTTATTAAAAATAGTACATAAACAAGCTAATTTCTTGTTGCTTAATAATAAATTTTATAGTTTCTCAAGAAAAATAACAGAATTGATTCAAAGCTATTCGTTTCTATCTGGTTAACAAAGACAAGTAGATGCGTATAAAAAACAATCGATACATAATTATTTATGAAGTAAACGTAAGCAAAAAAAACATCCGCTTACTCTACAGCTAACTATGATTAAACTATGATATTACGATAAATTTTATTTGCAATTTATAGATTTTATTATGATATGACATATCAACATAAAAAACAATAAATTAAACTGGAAAACGATTGCTATTGTGCTGTTTTCACCAAAAATATATAATAATAAGTTTCGTGTTCGTAAAATATATGAACCGTCGTGGCGCAGCGGCACAAGGGTGTGATTGTAACGTGACGGTCGTGGGTTCAATCCCCATTCGAGGAAGTGAAATATTTATTTACGTTTATTTTTCCATTTCCTCGCTCTGTTGTCGAGGCAAAGTGTGGCGTTGAGTTTTGCCACTCAACACGCAATGCCTCCAGAATTCGGCAGAAAGTGGGGAACGGAGTGTCTTATCACTAGGTTCCCTCTGCCCACCCTGCTGTGTGTGGGATAAAGCGTGAAGCTGATTGTTTGTATTTTTTTTATTTTAAAATATATCTGCAAATTACTAACCCTTGTTCAGTATAAACAGAACAATAAAACCTTTTCTTTGAAACATCTTTGATATTTAATAAGATAATATTTGACCCTAAGATAAAAGCATTCTTTGTCAACAATTAACCAGCAGGTAAAGTGATTTTGTATAATAGACTTTATAACATACGACATAGATGTGATTATTATTTTCTCAGAAAAATACAAGGATTCAGTTGGACATGCAAGTGTTTAAAACGAGTCGGCGAGCGCAGTCAGCACAGTCACTTGACCAATCTCTTAGTGGAAACAGTCTGTTTAAATAAAATAATTATTAAAATGTGGTCTCTGAGTGTGGTTGTGTGTGCTTTGTTGGCGATCGTTGCGGCCACCGAGGTGCGGCAATGCCCCGGTTAGTACTTTCTTTATGTAACCGTTACTGCTCGACCTGCTTTCGTGGTCGCTATTTCTGCTAGAAATTCTCGAATAAAAGTTTATTTGTATGTGTTGATATTATTTTAATATAATAAATGGTTTTCATAATGGTAGGTATTTTATTATTAAAAATTAAATTTTTAAAAACAACATCTAATTGCAAAATGTGCAGGAGATATTGCTTAAATACTTGAATTAATTTACAAGTTAGGAAAATTAATAACATATAAAATATAAAATATTACATAAATCTTATAATTAAATGATTTGTTGTATATATAGATACCTATATTACTACTTCGTATAATTGGAGAAACAGCTAGAAATACTGTAGGGATATCCTCATGTTCTTAGTAACGTATATTACACATATTTATAGACTTAGCTTACAGTGATAAATAAATAAATAAATTGATAAAATTGTTTTATAATGTTATGTTTATTTAAATTCTACTAACTTTATACATAAAATTATTAATGTTAGTTACATGTGAATTAGATTTAAACTGTATACTTCAGTTTAGAAACTATTATATTACTTATTTAGTCTTATTTAAAACAAAAACAAAAACAGCAAACATAAAAAACATATTTTTACAAATAAAATTATAATAACACACCTCTGTTGAAAATATTGAATAGACTTTTTTTTCTAGATTGTAAGTAGGTCGATACTATCAGTATCTATGTCAAAATAATTTAAGACACTAAACCTAAATACTGTTACGCTTCCACATGATTTTTTAACTGCAAATTACCCACAAAAAATACAAAAAAATCTACAATTTTTGTATTTTTCATAGTAACATTTGAAAACAAGCATTATGTTAAGAGTAACTCATCGAAAACATAAATAGTGGAGAAGAATATTTAAACAGAAATACCTAGTAATAGGTCAAAGTTCAACATTAAGAAATCATAATACCAACAACTGGAAGATAATGGATAGGTGCGTTAATATTTACGAAATTATAAGCAAATCTTTACATATAAATTATAAAGTAAAAATATAAGTAGGTACATTATATTACGTAAGTAGGTATATTTTTGTGATTGTAAAATGGTTATAAACAAGAATATGGAATGATTATGCATTGTGGATTATACATTGAATTATTAACTGCTGCAAATTTCTTGCAATTAATTTGCTTTAGTTAAATTTTAAGTTTAATTAATAAATATATTAATAATTGAGGCCGTCATGGCGCAGGGGCACAAGGGTATGACTGCAACGCGACGGTTGTGGGTTCGAACCCGACTCGAGGGAAAAGTCCGGCGTTAGTTCCGCCACTTAACAAAATTCGGCGGAAAGTGACGAACGATGTGTCTTAACACTAGTGCGTAGTGTGCGGGTGAAGTTGATTTAATTTTTTTTATAATAATAAAAAAATATCGATTGTCCCTATTTATCGAAAGCAAAAACTCGCAATGTTTTTAAACCTACTTATTAGGGTATGTACTTCCCATAGACCTAGAATTCATTTCACACAAACTAAGCGCATACTCGAACAGACATAAATTTGTAAACTTTTCCACGTTGCTCTGAACCTCCGAACCTCGGTAGGCACGTCCGACTCCCGCTTGACCGGCTTTTCTTAAATATAAGATCTTATCTTTACATTGTTACTTCAAAGATATTAAAAAATAATAATAGAAAATGAACAGTCAATTAAAAGTATGTGCTGGTAATATGTGACATGGAGCGATTACGTGATTTGCATACAATTTATACGTGAGTATGCTGTTGACTAGCACATACGTTAGTGTTTGTTTCCGCAAACATGTCCTATGTGGATAGCAAGATTCAAAACGGAAGAATTTTATTTTGAGGCCTTAATAATACCTGCAGCTCCTGCCTTATGTAGAAATAATACAAAGTCAAATCAGCTGGAAGCTGTATCTCGCACACAGCAGGATAGGCAGAGGGAACGGGGTGTCTTAACACTGGGTTTCTCCTGCCTATCCTGCTTTCCGCCGAATTCTGGAGGCATTGCGTGTTGAGAGGAAGCCTCAACGCCTCGCTTTGCCTCGACACCGGAGCAAAGAAATGTAAATATATATAAAATAAAATTTAAATAAATATTTCATTTCCTCAACTGGGGATTGAACCTACAACCTGTCGGGCCTACAGTCACACTTTGTGCCCCTGCGCCACGACTGGCCTCTCAGGAATAATATGATTTTGATATTTGAAATTTAAGTATATCTACTCATATATTATGGACAACGAGAACGACATAATGAAAGCCAAAGGTTTATATTCTAACCCCAAAGATAATTAAGTGGACTTATCAGATATTTCATTACATTTTAAATACGTAACTGGAACTCGAAGTTCCATGATATTCTAAGAAGACAGGCATCAATTATGTACAATAACACGATTAACGATCACGTTGCGTGTTCAGTGTTAGCTATAAAAAGCAGTTCTACTGCATGTTTGCTCACTCATTGTTTATACTTGATATAAAATGTTGTGACGGCATCGTAAAGAGATAGATATATTATTATGCGATCGTTTCATTTATAGGTAAATAATTATAAGTTACTAGTAAGTTTTACTAGAAAAGTCTTATATTAATCTAAAAATAAATCAGGTTCACACTGTATCCCGCACACAGCAGGGCAGGCAGAGGGAGCCTACTGTTAAGACACTATGTTCTCTACTTTCCGACGAATTTTGGAAGCATTAATTGGTGCAGTGGCGGAACTCAACGCCGCGCTTTGCCTCGACACTAGAGCCAGAATTGAAAATATACATTTAAATAATTTTTTCATATCTTCGAGTGGAGATCAAACCCACAACCAGTCGTAAACGGGACTCACAACACAGGCACAAGTGTGTGACCAACAGTCACACACTTGTGCCTCTGCGCCACGATTGACCTCTTGTATATCATTCTACTTATATAGTTTCGCAAGACAAAGGAAAGCTATAACAATTCTTTTATTTGAGCTAATATCTCGTTAGGTCGTAACTCTCTACCATCGAAATTCAAGATGAACATGCGTTGAGGTAATAACACCGTAATATGCAATATAAAAATATTATATTTTTAGAGGTACTTATATAAGATAGTTTCAAATATTTCCTTTAGCTGTACTCTTAATATAAAAATAATTTTAAGCGAACGAAGCAGTGTTTGAGTCTAGTATGTTTTATAAAAAGCGCGACCTGTTTCTCACGAATCACAATTAATACCATGAGGTATAAAGTAAGACCTGTAATCCTTGACCATGATCGTCGTTGTGTTCGTATCGTGCTTCGTTAGTATGCCAGGACGATATCATATCATACCTACCTGCGCTTGAATCATTCAACCATTTCAGTTACAATATTAATTTGTAATTCAAATCATGGCCGTAAATCAGTTTACATTATATTCGAACAATAGTTTGGGGATTTACGAAGAGCCCTTTATTCTTTAATTTATTTATATTAGGTCGTAAGTATTCTATTACGGTTTGTACCAATACACTTATAAAACCAGTTAAAAAAATAATATCTTCCTTATTGTATAAAAACATCGTACATTTATGATAAAACAGTCCTTGTTGGTATTAATATATATGCTTATACGCAAGTGTGACCTTTTTATTACAAATTAAAAGCTTTTCATGAATAATAGTTGTAGACTTTTGGAATGAGTCTGTTAAGTTTATATGAATTTAATGAAATTAGATGAATTCCACATAAGTCATGTCGATAGTTAAAGGAACAATATTGTAAAGTTGATTTATAAAAATAGTCGCCACTAGGTAAAAAAAATATCTCTATTGTGGCGTAACGCTGCCCACACACTGGTCATTTATTCAAAATGACCGATACTGTTCTCAAAAGGAACCTAAACGCGGCACAGTACACCTTAAGTAGCAGCATAAATATTTTAAAATTTATGCACTATGTGGTAAATTTTACCCGGTAATCAGTCCAGTCGGTAAGGAGGAGTAGGGTGACGACATAAATATATACCTAGAAGAAAGTGTTATTTTATAAATTTGCTTTAATATATTTTTAATACATTTAATAATTATATAATACCTACTTCCACGTTTATTCCAGCTCAGGTATTCCTACTATAGTTGCGATTTTTATATTTAAATATGGGTAGGTATAAAACTATTAATATGTATGGAGGCTTTCAAAAAAGGTAAAAATATCTCGTTTAAAGGTTACACTTTATTATAAGTGTAACCTTTAAGTACAATAAGCTCGGTCTCGGTAATAAATGATTCCGTAGAACCAAGCACAAATAATTATTTATTTACCTAACCAAATACCGATACCATTTTTCAACAACAAAAAACGTAACATAGTGTTTGTATATTTTTTTAAAATCCTCTATATCTCAAAAACTTATACAACACCTATACAATCTTAAAAAATATACAATTTATATAAGCTGTACCTATACAATCTTTTTTATTCAACAGCAAATAAAATTATTATTTTCGTTTCAATACAACTGCCCTTTAATAAAAGCTTGTTTCCTTTATTGATTGTTTTTATTATAGTACCTACGATCATGCTTCCTCATACACCATTTTCTTGATTTCCTCGTTCCTTCCAGCTTGCATCCATTCCTAAATCCTTATTGATCTATAAAACTCGACAAAGCTACTTATGAACATATCTCTCAATTCTTTATATACTCGTATGTATTTAATTGTATAGAACTCGGTTCGTATAACAATACTATCACGATTTTGGCAGTTATCATTTTGTTATCCGGTATAACGGTGATTAATATCACCTATACAATCTTTCTATAATTACTGAAATAAGACAATTTAAACTTATTATCTTTAATAGTCTGTTACGAATTACATACATTGTTTTAGTATATTTTTATTTCTCGTAGAGAATATATTATTAATTAGGATTACATTATTTGCAATAACATTAATCGTCTTAACTTGTCGTATAATAATTTTTAATGTTTTTAATTTCAGGACAGTCAGTTGAGGGCCTTAAAGACTTAATACAATTGACACCATGCAAAAAAGTGCCGTGTCGCCTAAAGAAAGGAACGAACCAACATATCACCATAACTTTTACGCCAGGTATTTTTTTTATACCCTATGTACAGATACTAGGTACTTACCTACTCTAATACTCTACTCAGTTGCATAAAGGAGGAGATTAAAGTAGGTAGGCCTTATATTATTATTTACAAAATATATCCTTCTAATCGTGTTTATAGTTCGAGCAAATTTATAAAAATTAAGCCGTCGTTGTCGTGGCGTAATGGAACAGCCGAACTGTTAACGTAATAGTTGTGTTTCAAACTTCTAAGCCCACTCGGGGAATGATTATGTTTCAATTATTTTCATTAGCCTCCAGGGCGGGCTAATTTCCGCCACTCAGCTGCACTCGGCTTGTAATTTCTTATTATTTTTATTAAATTTCATTTGAAGTTTCATTTTTAACACCCCTTTAGTAATAATTAATATGGAGTTTAAATACGAAAGAGAGACAGCAAGAAATGTAATATTTATAAATTATTATTAGAAAAATCATAAAATTATAATAAAATTTTCAGAGGTCGATATGGATGAAGTGAAGGACCACGTGGTAGCTCAGGTGTTTGGCGTGCCTCTACCCTTCGTCGGAGTTGACGGTGCTTCCGTTTGCGATAAACTTGAAACTGAAAGTGGAGAGAAAACTTCATGCCCTCTCAAAGCCGGCACCAAATATGTATATAAAGATAGTTTTCCTGTTCTTAGCTTCTACCCTTCGATAGACTCAATAGTGCACTGGTCGTTAGTGCATAAAGAAAAAGATATCATCTGTTTTGAGGTTCCCGTGAAAATATCTTAGTTGTCTTTGAAAAATGAATAATTTAAATTATAACAAAATTTAATAATAAATTTAGAAATTCAATTATACGTTGAACAAAAAAAATATTGTTCCGAACGTGCTAGTTGAACACATATCACTTCGCCAATGTCATGTTAACAAAAAATATTTGATTAATCAAAAAAGTCTTACTTATCTGTCACAATTATTGTAAAGTATCATAATTATATTTGTTGTAGGTTGAGTATTTGTAATACGAGAATTAAGTGCAAAAGTGTCTCAAAAGATGAATGTTATGTATAGCCCATTAATTGAAAGATCTTAGATGTACAAAAAAATGATAATTATAAAATTACTTTCTTATTTACTACATTTTTTTCAAATTCTTAAAATATAACGAAAAGATAATATAACGATATAGAACCTGACATGGAAAACAAAAGGTTTTTATATCCAAATTCCACAGACGATAATTGATTGTAACAAAGGCAAAAGAGCAAAGGTAAACGAATCAAAAAAGGTTAATTTATAGGTCCCGATTAATAGAGCTTAACATAGTATGTTAAGTAAAAAAATATCTATGGATTTATGGATGTAAATAAAAATTTATCGATTTCATCGATGATGAAATGATTTTTATAATTATATTTTCAAATTTTATAAAATGTAATTTCAAATCTAAAAATGTTTCTATTCGCCCCATTTCACGATATTTAAATACTTGACATGTAAAAAAAAATACAGTCGAATTGATAACCTCCTTCTCTTACAGAAATCGGTTAAAAACATCCAAAAGGTACAAGAACAAGTTTCTAAACAGTTAGTTGCACTTTTGCACTGACTCTTAGATAAATCGTAACCCGTATATCATTTTCAAGTCTGTTTCTCTCTGTTTTCATTCAGAGATATATAATTTATAAAAAAAAACGGCATCTCAAGATCGATGTCAGACTTGACAACGGTTTATAAATACTGGCCTAAGAAAAATAAAAAATACGTGTCATATTAATAACAGCATTCATAGACTTTTATATAATACTAGCAGCCCGCTCGCGGTTTCACCCGCGTGAACTATGTTATTATTAATTTCTGTCTCCATGGCTACGTCCTAGTGACGTCTATGCAAAATTTGAGACTTCTAGCATTTGTAGTAACGAAGTTTCATACAAACTTTCGACCCCAAAAACAACCCCTTAGAAGTCGAATATTGCAAATTCCCGTCTTAGCGAGCACCTACGTTCTATAAATGACTCCTATACAAAATTTCAGATTCCTAGCACATGTAGTTTCTGAGATTTCGTGATGAGTGAGTGACCTTTCGATTTTATATATATAGATTATTTTATCAATTAACCACATCAATGGTGTTTGTCTAATAAATTATAAAGCAATATGTGTCAATAACTATATTATTATAATAGAACTAATAAACTTAAATGTATTAGTAGGATAAGAGCATTAAATATAAGATTTTCTTTAAAAAGTATTTGTTTTTTGTTATCATTTATTTATTTAAAAAATAAAATGTCACAAACTCGTGTATTTTACCTAAAAAAACTTATATATTACATTAATACTTAATTTTTATCAGTATTAATTCTTTTTCATCGGCGTAATCATGGCGGGAACTTCAAAGCAGACTACATCTCTGGTACCGTCATTGAGTCCCCAGTGGACTCGAAGAGGAACTTGTGGATAGAAAAGCTCTATGGGGAAGGAATTAGTGTATACATATTCTTGATTGGGTACTAGCGGGCAGGGCGCCGCTTCCCCGGTGTCCGCCCGCTTGACCTGCGGGCAAGCACTCACTCCTGACACGCCGATGAAAGGCAGGGGTAGTCCGCCGATTAAGGCGTACACATCGTTGGTAAGTTTTGTCACTTCATGCTCTGAAAATGTATTATTAATATTATATCAACTATTTTATACATAAAAATATTTTTAATTCTAGCCACAAGCTGCCCTGCGGCCTGCGGACTTGTTATTATTATTAGGATAACGCAAGTATCCATATGTTATAATCTTATTATAATTTATGGATCATTCTAGCGTCACCACAACAAACAGTCTTTGTTGAAAAAAATACATTACTACATTACAAAAATAGATGTCGTACTGACCACGATAAAACGCTTTAATCACACATTTCTCCTCTTTGGTTAGGAATTCTAAATTCAAATTCTTTTTTTATTTTTTATAATAAGTTATAATATTTTATTCTTTTTTTTTAAATCGCTGGTCAGTCGCTCTACGCCACTGCTGCTTCACGACAGCGCAATATCAACTACAAATGGCTACCAAATCAAGATAGCAGGGAGCAAGGCCTTGATCCAACAGATTACCATTTTTTTCGAAATTCGGAAACCTCTTGCAAGGGAAAAAGTTAACTCCGATGGGGCAGTCCTGACCGCAACAACCCGCAATAGCAATTTTGAAAATGCAAAGTGTTTGAATTACGAATATTTCAAATTTAAACAAAATTTGTACTTTTAAATGTTGGAACGTCGTGAACTTATATTTGGTTGATATTTCACATTATTTATTAAATAAAGTAATTCCAAGTATCAAGTATTCTGTGCGAGTTATTGTAAATTACATATGAATTACGATATATGTAGTACAAAATATTCTTACAAAGTATGATTAATGGAATATGATAACTTACTTGGCTTAAACTTGAACACAACTGTCGTGTTTGTACCCTTGCGCAGCTTGCAGCGTGTCTTGCCACATGGAATAACCTGAATCCTCTCGTGAAGATTATCAAAATTTTGACCTAAAAATATTAAAATTTATATCAAAAAATTTTACCTTTATATTAAAGTTTTATATATTACTAACGACCCGCTCGCGGCTTCGTCCGCTTGTTTCGTAATCTAATAACCTTAAAATTTTAAAGACAATGTCCATACATTGAAAGCTAATGTTTTAGCAAATTCAATAAAACATTTATTTTGTAGCAATATTGTCGCAAGAAATACTTAATATTGACATAATTTTTTTTTAATTTATGAACAGATTATAATAAAACTAACACTAAATGTTGATGGAAGTTTACAAAAATACTATCGTGAAAACTGCATTTGAATAGATTTTAAGCCCGTTCGTGCATTAGTGTTGTGCACACTAATGCACGCACAAAAAAACAGATATAAAAAAATTAAAGATCGTTATTTTGGGTTCTATTACATAAATAAATGCCCCAAATAATAGATATTCTCATATATGCTACAGTTTTATTATACGCATAGATTCATCGCAACCTTAGCCTTTTAAAAATAAATACAAAAAGGGAAATTTATTGTTAACACCTCGTAACTGCTACCTTACTATAGCTTTGCTACATATAAAAAACTCATATGATTTATTGTTGTTTAGAAAATTACAAACGAATATACATAGTGTTAGCAAACTCGTGTAAAAAAGGTGAGATGTAGGTGAAAGACTATAAAAGCAATGGAATGGACGCCCTTACCGCCGTCGGCATCATCACAAGCAGCCACATAGTGCTTGCAATTTTTCAGCGACAGAGTAACCTCCTCCCTACTCACCTGGTGTCACTGTAAAAGCCACTAGGGCTAACAGCATTAACCTCAAGTTTAAAAAAAAAACAAACGGGGGCAATTGCTTGTAGTCAACGGCCCTCATTGGAAGGAAACTCGTGTGAAGTATTTATTATTATTGAATTTATTCTAACGAAAAGGTATTCTTATAACACACTCATTTCATGTTGAAAAGAGGTAAAACTAAATTATTAATACATGCAAGTTGTAACTAATTGTAAAATATTTATGTATAGTAATTAATTACTCTGTTAGCTACCTACTTGAACAAAAAATAAAACTACTAAGTAAGTTTTATTTAATACATATTTTTGTGTATCCTTGATGCGCGACAAATACCGGACAAGCGCGAGTAGGGCTCGCCCACCGAGAGTTCCGTACAAAAATTGAAGGTCTCGAGCTTTTTGTGAAATTCAGACTTAGCTTAGCCAAACCTCTTTCATCTGATCTGATACCTCACTTGAACTGGCGGCTTCGATACCCATGTTTGCCCATCTTTTAAAGCTAATATTTTTTAGGATTTAACCACAAATGTATAGTTTTCAGAATATTTCCTAAGCTAGTACTACCTGTAGATGCCAACTATCATAATTCTAGGTTAACTGGAAGTACTCTATTAATTTTGATAGACTTTATAGTGTCAAAATATGCGTTTTTTGCTATATAAACGGCCATACCTTTATTTTAAGTAAATGTAGAAATACATTTTTTTCAAGAAATCATGAGGCCGTAGATCTAGTTATATGGTTTGAATTTCAACTCGATATCTCCAAGCGTTCCTGAGATAAAGAGTCTTGACAGACAGACGGACGGGCAACAAAATAATCTTATAAGCCTTCCTTTTTTTACTTTAAAAGGTATGGAACCCTAAAAATAAATACCTTTAACAATGCTTGATACCTATTTATAAAAAATATATATTTATCTGTTTTAATTATTTAATTCAGTGCAGTACTCATTCCTCCGAGTGCGAATCGAACCCATAACCGACACGTTACCATCAGAAGTTTGGGCTCCTGTGCCACGATGGCCTCATAATAATAATTTAATCAAAAATACAATTATTCGAATCAACCTACTAAAACGTAATATAATCCCGGATGCGGAAATTCTTGCAAAGCTTGTAATATTTTTTATATATATTTTTATTTTATATTTATTTAACAAAAATATGTTTTTCGTTTCAAATATAAAAGTATTAGTTCATATACGATAAGTATTTATTGCCTTGCAGATTTGATACGTAGCTGGTTCATCTTTTATTATTTAAGATTGAACATATTTTCAGCTTCACGCTGTATCACGCATATAGCAGGATAGGCAGAGGAAGCCCAGTGTTAACACACTCCGTTCCCCACTTTCCGCTAAATTCTGGAGGATTCATTGTGTGTTGATTGGCGGAACTCAAGACCTCCTCACCTCGCCTCCAACACCAGTCATGGCTCAGGAGTACGAGCGTGTGCACATTAATTACAAATCTCGAAAACAATTTAACCCATGAACAAGAAGAGCAGGAAGTTGGCATAAGAATGGATGTTACGAAATTATTGCCTTGCAAGCTTAAAAGCAATGAAATTAGCAAATTATATGATAAATGCACCTTTGTACTAAAACTTCAGCTGTTATTTCTCAAACGTGTTTCAAGATTTTTAGAAATGCAAAACGAGGGCCATAATTTTAGGTATATTAAAATAAAATTCATTTATAGTGTAGGTACTTGAAACTTGTTGAAACTTGAAAATTTAGTCTTGTAATCATCATGTCATATCCATTGATTATATTTGTAAAAAAATAAAATTTTAATTCGACGAATTAAGCTCCAGCTATTGCAATCTTTCAGGCACTTCTCGATCGTGCCATTCTGAATCTGACTATACAAACTATCTGTTACGATTTTGTCCCTCTAAACCCTTTATTTGCAAACGTTTAGCACGAATAGAGTGATGTTTCCTTCCTTTTTCGAGACGGGATTTGTGAATGAGACTATTGTAGGACGGAGATTGGACTGTATGAAGGCCACGATCTTTATTGGATGCCAATAGGTCCATTATAGGTCCATAGGTTAGGTTACTAACTAAGTTTATTGAATATGATGTATGTAAAAATATATCTATTCATACCTGACGAATATCATGGCAATCGACAGCATCGTATTGTTATGTTTACAGATAAAAAATGTATATTTAGACATTAAGCATTACTACAGAATCACTGGTACAACTGCGAAGTTCTTCTACTGATTCATTAAAATTTTTATGGAGAAAATGAAGCTCTTTCGTTAGATAGACTCCCATGACAAAATTATTATATATCTGATATACCCCGATACATAATAATCATAATATTATATAGTTTAAAACATAGTACGTCTATGAACTATGGTTTGTAGGACATTGTAGAAGTCGTAGGTATGTAATTCGATTTTATCAATTGATTAATTTAGCTCTATTAAATCTTATGATTTCATCGTAGAACTTATAACGCGTGTAGTGCTTTGTAAATATTAAGCCGTTACTAAATAAATAAATAGGTGCTAAATAATAATAGTATCTAAAACATTTCTATAAAAAATATCTAACAAAATTCTATTATGAGTCCCTGAGAAATATTAGAAATAAAAAGGAAGGAAAATTATCTATTTGAATTTTTATTAAATTAAAGTAGTTTTCGATTTAATTCGATTAAATTTAATGAATTCGATCTCCACTCGAGGAAATGAAATATGTTTTCATATTTATATTTTCATTTCTTGACTCTGGTGTCAAGGCGAAGCGCGGCGTTGAATTTCGCATCTAATCACGCAATGCCTCCAGAACTCAGCGAAAAGTAGGGAACGGAGTGTCTTGACACTCGGTTCCCTCTGCCTACCCTGTTGAGTGCGGGATGATGCGTGAATCTGTTTTTTTTTATTCATTTTTTATAAATCTTATTTAAAATAATAAAAAAAATATAAATTTAAAAAATTGCAGTGCACTTATTATGTAATACAACACCTACATAATATAATCAAAATATTGCGTAGTGTGAATTATTTATATAGAATTCTCTCACCTGGGCATTGTTCCGAGGGCGTCTCGTCACTTCTCACAGTAATTACGGCAACCGCCAGTACTACCGCGATAGTCAAATATATCTTATTCATGTTAGTGATTGCACTGAAGAGACGACCACTCGCACCGCCGCCAGCACACCTATTGAGAGCAATCGTCGAATCAAAGCTCCAACGTCAGGCAAAGGTCGAGAGCGAGGAGGAGGCACACAAAGAAATCTGTATGATTTACTAATTGGATACAAAGACCACGCGACGGCGCGATCCCTGTCCACGTATGTTACGAGTTCACGAACGAACCGGGTACTACTAGCTAGATATTTACTTCCATGAAATAGTAAAAAAACCTTTGTACTTTTATATTGTAAAATAAATTTTAACAATGTATCAAATTGGAAACTTCGTTTGGAGATATTTATTTACATCACGTGAAAAATATTGATTGATGTCAACATAATAGTTGTACACACAGTAATTTTAATTCTCCGAATCTCTCATGTAGAAGATCTCGCATGGCATTACACTCCCAGTCCGCTTGACGGCCGCAAGCCGAGGTTCGAGTCCCGCAGGGGGCGCGCTTACCGCCGTCGGCATCCTCACAAGGAACCACATAGAGGGTACACCCTCTTCCCTACTCAACAAGTGTCGCTGTAAATGCCAGTAGGGCTGACAGCATTATCCTCAAGTTCGAATGGCATTCCAATAGGTAGATATGAAAATAAAAAAGAAATGTTTCCTTGAGGGTGCATCGAAAACATAACCACCGCGTGCACAATCATTCTGCACCATGATGATGATGGCGAGGCTGTAATTAACATATTTATTATTTATCTATTTTTGTTGAAAATAATTATTATAACATAATTAATAGTAAGCACAAATCTATATTATATAACAGTAAATAATCGTGGTTTTGTTAATTAACGGAATAAGTTCTCAAATAGTCAGTGTCTATTGGTTAACTATTTATACTTTTATTTATATACTTTCTAAAAAAAAAACAAACTTTTGGCGGGAACAGTTCTACAGTTGTAAAACATTGTATAGATATATTATTTCATATTAGAGCGTAAAAACAAATAATCGCTTTAAGGTTTCATATGAAACCTACTAAGTTAACCAGCCTGTACTTAGTTACCACTGAAATATGTTCTTTTACGTTTTCATTTATACAAAACGTCAATATTTATTGCTGTGTGCAACCAATATGAAGCACACAGCAATAAATATTGGGAACATTGCATTTAGCTCCTAAACAATAGTAGAAATAGCATTCAAAAATCTTAAATCTTTCCATTTTGTGTAAATTAGTAAATTAATAATTATATAGTTCAAGCGGGCGAATTCGCGAGTGGGTCACTAGTAGGTTACTATAGGTAAGTAAATGGTGACCTCAAACCATATTTTCTTACACATTTAAAAATAATTTCATATTATGATACTGATATTTTAAGGACGGATAGGAAAATTGGACGTAGCTAAAAATAATAACAAAAGTTGAGTGTACATGATTTTTATTCGTTAATTCATACAATTATGAAGTATAGTACAGCTGCATAGAATAAAATTGAAAAATGAGACAGATTACAAAATTATAATACTAAGAAAATCAATAAAAGGATATAGAAGCCCCTTTCATCAACACGAAGTATGCGAAGTAGATATACCTAATATTAATATTGAATAATTACTTAACTACTGTTTCAATTGGCGATGTGTCAAAAGATCAATTGAGTATAGCGAGTCCATGAAATAATATATTATAGATTATTATTAAATTGTGACAGATATTACCTAGATTTAATTACACAAAAAAAATCATGCATATTTTTTCCATTAGTACCCATAATTCACAAAATTAGTAATTCTACAAATTTTATACTTAAAAAAGTTATTCATTGTAAAAAATATGTACCTACTTAATACTTAAATTACATTCAAGTAATACTTATACATTGTTATATACTGCAACACTATATTCAGAAAAAGGAGTATCCTACATCAATCACCTGTTTACAAAGTAATATAATTACATTACTTAATATGAATTTAAAAAAATTGCTGCTTTATTTAATTTTTAGCATTATTATGATATTTCTTTTCAGGTGAATTATATAATTAAAAATAAGTATAATATTTGATTGAGAAATTAACATTGTGTTATTTTACCACTTAAGTAAGTAACAGTTGCAGATAATACAAAATAATAAATACCTGAGCCACTAATGCTTTCTTGAGATTCTTATTTCAGTTAGCACTCATTATTATAGTCGATATGAATTTGGCAAATACATAAAATTTGCATTATCAATATAGATTGAGTATATAATTGTGATTATAAATTAAAAATATAAATCCATATAATCATTACCTATAGGTACATGTCTTTGTAATACTAACTTATATACTTATTAATATTTAAATACATTATATTGAGTTTTCTTATATTTTTATATTGGGATCCGTTAGATGGACCATTCATAGTGTATTTAGGTTGCGAACACTAATCTACAGATATATATTATTTAAAATAATTATTAAAAAAATAATTATATTATAATTTATTATATTATAAATATTAAATATGTATGTTTACAGTAACGGTAACTTATTAGTATCATAACTTAGATTTGAGTTTATGATTTACGTATAAATAAATTGCAGGTATCAAACAAAATGTAAAACATTTTTGAGGTATAATATTGTAATACTTAATTTACCTTTATTTACTAAAAATATGAAAAAAAACTTAAATTAAACATTATTATACCCCGCAGAAAATCAATCAATAACATGTGATAAAAAAAACTATAAATATTTATATAACAGATATTTCATTTTGTGCTTTGGAAATCGTTTAATGGTGTTTTAAAACTATAATATTCTAATTTTTGGTAGGATTTACTATTGAATGAGTTTGCGATTTGTAATATAATATTTTAATTATATTTTTATTATTTAAGATTTGTAATATTTGCATATTATAACAGTTATAAAATACTTTGTGCACATTTTATATTTCAATTTTATAAATATAAGAAAATAGCACAAATTCTTTCCCCACATTATAGAAACGTGATATTCTTAAATCTTTTACTTAAGACACATTTCGATGTAACTTTTACAGTACAGCCGGCGAGTCGTGGCCGCCGTAAAGATACCCATTGTCCACACAGCAAGAAATTAATCAAAATTAAGAAAACTCTAAAATTAAATCTGCGCAACCATATATATCTAACTTCAAGGCGGCGGCGACTCGTCGACCGAATCTATTGTAATTCTTTAAAAAAAAAGAAAAAAACCTAAAATATAAAAAACTAAAGTAAATATAAAAAAATACTTATTAAATGCTTCAAAAGCACGCATTAGCGACAAGAGATATAAAAATAAAATACGAGGATAGATTTTATATTATAATAAAAAATTTAGTACCTACATAGTCTGGACACTAAAGTAATAAAACTGACTTAACTTAATGGCTCAAAGTATCCTCATAAGATGACATCAGCTTTTACAAAGAAATATTACCCTAATATTCCTATACTTGTTATAATTGTACGTAATATTAGATATCAAAAATACGTACACGGTACAAGAACATCTTGGGCAAAAGAAAAATATGATTAGCTAACAGTGGAAGATGCAAGGCAAAATTATATTTTTTTTATTAGCTCACGATGTATCCCGCATATAGCAGGATAGGCAGAGGGAGCCTAGTGTTAAGACACTCTATTCTATCTTCGAGACATTGCGTGTTGAGTGCTCAGAACTCAACGCCGCGCTTTGAAGGCAAAATAATAATTCAATTTAATATACGACAATAGTACATCGCCGCCCAGTACATTTTTAATTAATACATAAGATTTTTTTTTATGAACTACAAAGAAAACTACGTTATCTACTAGGATATCTTGAAAGACATGAAAGAAAATAAAGTTTAACAATGTTCCAATAAATTAAATACACTTTGGACACAAATCAATTTAGAGTTCACTTGAAAATTAACAAATAAAATTTTTTTACATACTTATTTTTAACAAAAACAAAACAAAACTTAACTTATAATCATTTACCTAGAGCTAAATACTTCGACATTTGAACGAAATGGTTAACGAATTAAATACAAATTAATTGTATATTCTATAAAATTGGGTTTACTCAGCCCAAGCCGATTCAAATGGACATTTTCTACCTCTATAAAAACAGAATAATTAAAATATTCACGTTCTTGATCTTTATAATAATTACACGTGTCTCAATCTATTTTGGTTTCTTAATTTTTAACGCCAAAAAAATAAAAACAAAACAAGTATTACAGAATTGAATGTTTCGAGACAAAATTTATCGTAAGATATCTTTTATACCGAGAAATCGGTACGGCTTAGGTAGACTTTTTGGATTTACTTATTTTTTGTCATTTTATATTCGGTTGTGTTCTTTTTACGTATACCTAATATTCTGAGAAATCGACTTGAGTTTTAAATATTTAAGATTTGAAGACTTGTTTTTTTTTCTAAAACAATGTTAATAAATCAGAATCTTTTTGCTTCTATACTGTTAATCATTTTTACAACTTTAAAAAAGGATTATGAAATCATTTTTAATCAACGCAAGTAATTAGTAATAAATAAATATCAACTAATAATTTTAAGTGAACAGAAAAGAAAAACTAAAAATTGTGTATATCTATGTAGCAATCTGTAGCTTCATTATTTAGTTTATATTTTATGTCAAATAACGCATTCATTTCTGGCACCTCGCTATATAAGAAGATTTTAGTACTTTGCGGCCGATATATCATATATCGGCCGATATATATATGACCCCCATAGTTAGGCTATCTGAAGTTTTGCACATACGAAAAAAAGTAAGAAAAAAAGCAGACATTCAGCCACCTTAACACTAATCATCATTGGCCATACTACTCTAGCATCACTGCGTCTTTTAATTTTTTATCAACTTACATAAATTTTTCCAGGCTAGAGTTACCATTACACATATATTTACACCAAATCGATTTGAGTCCACGACCACAATGTTAAATTAGTCATATTAAAAATATGTTTTTACAAATATTCAAGTAAAAAAAGAACATTTCTGAAAATTTTTGATCACCCGCCATAAAAGTTATCTATACAACACTACACCCCCCACCATAAAAGTTTTCTATACAACCCTCACACATTCTAAATAAGATGTAAAGCCCAAGTAACCATATTTAAAAAAATATTATTGACGTAATGTGGATGAGACAAGACCTTAAAATAGAATTGAAAAGGGTTACCAATTTGGGAAGTTAGCGCCCCATAGACCGGAAGTGGTCCTCCCGCGTATGAAGTTCTTCTTAAAATGTTACAAATAAGATATTATAAATTTGTAATATTTTAAAAAGCACTCCTCTACTATTTATTGCGTTACGTATTACTTGAATGCCCACACATTATTAAACTTTAAATGTAATTTTAAGAAGAAAGGAAATTCGCAAACGCATTCTTACGATGGATTCACGAAATTAATAAACAACAATAAAAACGAAAGCAACCGAATGTTTATGTAATTTATATACAAAAATACAATTTATAAAAGAAAACTTAAAAACTTGTTACATTCTTATAAACTTTTGGAAATAAATAAAGGATAGTAATGATCTGATGAAAAATCTGGCTACTGCCATGAAAATTGACCGTTATCTCTCAGGTTTTTTGTATGGCTTACTGAGCGTACGGAGAGGTACTCTCAGAAACGCATCTTTTAAACTGCCGCAATGTGTTTGAGGCGTTTCACCTAAGTATTTATCCATGCTCGACAAGACTTTCCTTGGGTCGGTACCAATTACATATTCATCTATAGCCCGATACATAGCCTAAAAAGATAAGAACAAATAAGCATTGTACGTTTTTTATTTTTAACTTCAAGCAGTTGTGTTAAGACACTGCCTTTTCCTTAAGACACTTCTGTTCCCTACTTTTTGGCGATTTTTCTAAAAAAAAAATCAGCTTCACAGCAGGGTAGACAGGGGGAACCTAGAGTTAAGACACTCCGTTGCCCAAAGTAATAGAAGTAGAAGTAGAGTTAAGACTTTCCGCCGAGTTCTGGAGACATACACAGTTGCGACGAAATTGTAGTAATCAAATTAAACTATAACTAAAAGAATAAGATTTGAATATATATCGTGAACTTAGTGTGAACCTGTGTGAAAATTGAAAATGATTAAAAGAGACAAAACTATACATGTACGTATATTATCAGGAGGTTTTAGTAATTTGATTTGTATTCTCTATTATATAAAATAAAATAAAGGCCAAATTTGAATTTTTTTTACACTTTCGAATGGTATAAAAATGTACGGGCACATAGGACAACAAACAGATTTAACAGGTTTACTTTACACTCTAAGCCGACGATATATTATTTCATTTTCACATTTCCTCGTGGAGAAAATTTTATGACGTAATAGGATAATGTCATTCTGTATCTCATATAAATTGCTATACCTATAGCCTTAACTGGCTGCCTCGTTTTTAAACCTGACGCGGAATATACAATGCGCCTTCGGCGTATATTAATGATTTACCTGAAAAGCTGGCTGTTTGTCATTATGAAAGACTTTTCGACTGCCATGCAGGACGAACACTCCATACCGTGTAGCGTTGGTACAAGCATCGCCGTACATACATTGGTCGGAGCGATAGTTGTATTCGCAAGATAGCACGTGCACAGCACGATCGTGATAATGGAATATGATGTTTATTATATCCTAAAACATAGTTTGTTTTAAAAAAAATATTTAGTGTTTTTTTTATTTGGTATTTTTTTAATATAGTTTAATGTTTTTACATCGTTTATTTTTTATATAGTAAAATTTTTATACACTACGGTATTAAAAATTTTAACTCTTAAATTTTACGTCGAAGCGCTTTAGATAAGTTAACTCCGAATTCT
Organism: Heliconius numata; assembly: GCA_016802625.1. NCBI lineage: Eukaryota > Metazoa > Arthropoda > Insecta > Lepidoptera > Nymphalidae > Heliconius > Heliconius numata. The sequence continues at coordinate 688,350 of JAEBDU010013284.1, read as the reverse complement.
ACTGAAGTAAAGGTAAAATTTTCGTAAAATAAATTCTATAGTTATAAAGTAGATTAATAAAAAAATAAATCAGCTTCACACTGTATCCAGCTCACAGCAGGGTAGGCAGAAGAAGCCTAGTGTTAAGACACTCTGTTTCCCACTTCCCGTCGACATCTGGAGGCATGACGTGTTGAGTGGAGGAACTCAAAGCCGTCGCGTTTATAATCATAGATGGAACCACTGTATGAAGGCCTTTTCTTTTTATATGGTTGCTTTGAGTGCTTGTACCTTCAATAAACTAAAAATGTCTTGTGCTTGTAACTTATGTGCAAAATAAGTAATTAGAATATACAGAGACATTCCATGTTGTGGTGCGGAACTTAACGCACCACTTTGTCTTTATATAGCATAATAATTGTGGTAAAGTTAAAAAAGCTTACTTGGTCTCCCCAAGGAATGTATAACTTCCATTTCAACATAATAGGAGTTACATACTCCACCCAACCAAAATCACGCATTCGTGTTAAATTCATCAGCATAACTCCAGAATTTAATCCTAAAAAATATGAAATATAATATAAAAAAAGGTTTATTAAATAGCTTTCTCTCGTGATAAATGATCATTCATAGCTTTTTGGGTAGCTGAAAATTGTAAAAATCCCCCTACAGAGATGCTAACAAAAAGTTATGGTTTAGTGCTCAGAACACTTCATTATTATTAAGAGTTCAGGGTTTGAGTTCCGCAATGTTCAATGTTTATATGGTTTCTAAAATGTTTTTTCTATATGTAGTATGGAATATCACTTTAAATACATAGAAATTTTTCTTTCCTTGCCCTAGTAAGACAAAGTGTGGTATTGATTACTGCAACTCAATTTACATTGTCTCAAATTCACTGAGAAAACAAGAATAATATATATTTTTTTTTATTAACAAGTGCCTTGGTAATAAAAAAAATATCTCATGTCATAACATAAATGACATAATATACCCATAAAAAAAATTAAATAAGATTTTTATATTATGCAAGAATTAGTTATGAATTAACATGATAAAAGATTTTTTTTTATATATTTTATAATTTAATATCAAATTGTTATTGCCAGTAGTAATGTGTGCATTTTCAAAATATTTCATTGTTTTTAAATCCTGCATATAGCTGGTGAGAAGTACTAGTGTTTAGACACTGATCCATGATTGATGACTAATCGGTGCATGACTGCCCATTTGACACATTACATGTTGAGTGGAGAACCTCAAGGCCACATTTTGTTGTGTAAGCTGCACCATATCTTTTTTTTATGAGTATATTTTGAATATTAATTTTATTTATTCCTTTAAAGTTATTAAAAATACTTTAACAAATAAATGTTGTGTGTTGAACAAGTGAAATAGCAAGTTATAAATAAGTATTAAATCTTTCAGAATGTGTAAGTGCTAAAATGATAGACTATTGAAGAAATATTTAAAACTAAGAGTAAGTATATATATAAAATTATATGAAAAATTTGCTTACCATACTTGCCATAGAAAGGGTGTTTCGCAAAACGTGGATACCATGAAACATTTGGATTATCATCCTCTAAAGCCATTGCTGATATTTGAGAGGAATTGAAACTAGCAAAAGTTTGCCAAAGTTCATCAACAGGTCCAAGAAAAAGTGTGTCAGTGTCTACATATATCATAGAATCAATGTGTGGGGTCAATTTCTAAAACAAAGGGAAAGGAAGAAGAGCTGAGGATCAAGTGTGGTGGCGAGAATTGGGGAAGGCCTATGTCCAGCAGCGAACTAAAGATGGCTGTTGATGATGATGATGAAGGCAATTGAACAGTATCTGTTCTGTTGTATTCCATCACCACTCATGATATGTTAATATTATTTTCATTTCCACTCTCTATGTTCCACACTCTATACAAACTGCAAATGCTATGCAATAAGGAAAATCTTGATAACATTGACAGAAAGTGGGGAATGGAATGTATTAACACAAAGTCTACCTTGGGAAAAATGTAAAGTTGTTTTTAGTAATAGTAATATGAAGTAATATTAATTTAATAAAATATTAATTCAGTTGTGTAATGTATTTTATTTAATAAAAAAAATAGATATATTACACAAATTTTTAGAACTTTTACTTACTGGAATAAATAATCTTTGAGCTGCACATTTACTAAACAAATTCAACCATTCATCTTCATGTGCTTCAGGAAAATTTATCCGTTGCAATTCAAAATCAAATTGATCATTTAATATAGATTTCCATTTTGTGAGAGTTTCATTAAATAGAGGCCTCAAGTTTTCATCAGAAAAAATAACAAAGTAAATAGGAGATTTTGTAAAAATTAAAACAGATTTAATGACATTTAAAGATTCATTAAATCTAGCATCACAAACAACAAATGATATCACAAGATTCTCCTTTTTCTTTAATGTCCTGAAACAAACATGTTATAGTAAATCATCATAGGAACAGTGTATTTTTTTTAAATACTCTTAGATATCGCTAAAACCCACTTTAAGTTGATATCTGCGGTATGACCTTCATTTACTAGATAATATGAAGTAAAAACGTAAAATACTGTGGAACAAAAAAATAATAATATAATCAACTTAAAAAAAGCCAACCGCCTCATGGCGACAAAACGGTCCGACTATTAAAAATTACATTTCTAGCAGATTTACACTGCTCGACAATTTTTGTATGTATTTTTGATAATTCACTACAACATTAACATAAAATAAAAATAATAATATATTTTTGGTTTAAAGATAAATTCAAAATTGTATTTTAATTTGTTATTATTTATAAACATTCAACAGTTTGTAGAACTGTCAAGTCAAGAGTAAATGAGTAAATGTGTTCTGTGGTCAAGAGACAGATGAGACAATAATGAATAACATTTGAAATTTGTGTAATCATTACCAATTTCAAAAGTAGGGTTTTTGTCTTGATGCCTGAGCAAAGAAATGAAAATATTAACAAATAATAATTCATTTCAACGAGTGGGGATCGAACCCACAAGTATTGCGTTACAGCGAAGCGATATGATTTTTTTATTATTAAGATAAATATATATTTTTATATGCTGATTAATACTATCAAAACTGATTCAGTTTCATATTGATTATTTGGTTCGATATTTATATATTTAACATATTCTTCTTTGAGAAAATGTTACCTTTAAGCGTATATAAAAAAAAATTAATCGTACGTCGTCGATTAATCGTCGTTAACCGTCCATAAATATCGCACTTAGAGTTAGATACTGTTTAATTATAGTACTAAAAAAACTATTAATATACGTTGTTTTTTTTTATAAAAAAATAATGAATATTATTTTAAATAAACCATTTAATTCGATTCCAATTTACGAAACAATAAGAAAGTAAATAATAATGGCATGCCTAAATACCATAAGCACTTGTCGTCAATATCAATTTTGTTTACTGTCAATGTTGAATATCGTTCTATCTTTTGCCAAATTGCTTATGGCTCCCATCATATGGGGCAAGGTTGCGAGTTACGTTATCCCTGATTCTTGACAGAAATAATAATTATTAGTCAGTATAATATAAATAAAAATACAATCATGGTAGTCGGTGCTTTCCCGATCGCAAAATTATCAGTTTTATTAGTAAAACAGATAAGCAAACCTATTGCAAATATTTGTAAGGAAAGAGCCAAAAATAATCCATTTTTCAGAACTTACGTTTGTATGCCTCCAGCTCAATGTATGTTTAAAATTTTATTATTGTAAATATATATGTCTTTATGTTAATTTCATTCTATGAATTTTATCTATAATCCCTTGTAACTTTTTTCTTTGTAGTTTATAACTGGTGTGAAGTAAAAGCAAAAATGTGGATCTTAAATTTAGGAAAACCAGTAAACATTCCTGTTTTAAGTCAAGAAATGGCAATAGAATTAGGGGCCAACTTACTTGGTGAAACCGTAATTTTTGTCATTGGTGCCGGGTTATTAGTAATTGAATATAACAGGTAAAATTTTCAAATAAGCTTATAGTTTTCTTTGAACTCATTGTATGTTACATGAATATAGTATTTTCTTTTATTATACAGACAAAGCAAGAAAGAAGCTGCAAAAGAAGCAAAAAGAGAAGATGAAATGAAACATATTACTGGAACTATAACAGATTTATATTTTACAGTCCAACAACAACAGACACAACTCAGAGAGATGGAGAGGGTTATTCATTCACTAAGTAATTTATCCATATAATTTTTTGTATATTTAAATAACTAGTTATTATTGTAGTTATTATATGTTGTTTTTGATTATTTAATTAATTACAGGTGGCACTAAACCTATTCCTCCACCGCCATCTTCAAGTGGATCCACCGGTCCCTCTCAGCCACCTGTACTACCAAAACCACAAAATATAAGCTATACTCCACAGTATATTCCAGTCAACTCAACACCTTTTCCAAATGAAGGTGTCATCCTGCAGTCGCTGAATTATATTCAAATGGATGTTTTTAGTTCATTTTTCAATAATTCAATAAATGAAAGAAATCAAAGAATTGAAAGACCTCAAAGTCACATTAAAAGAGAACCAGCTGTGCTTTCAGAAGTTTTGTATAACATAGAAAATAACTTTAGAAGTTTATTTTAAATTACTTTTCCAGGTTAATAAGTTCTGCAAAGTTTTCAAAACTGTATTTATTTCATTAAAAATGAATATGACATAGTTTCTAAGATATAATGTTCACTATAATATTGTTTTTTAAGTTAAATGTGATATTTAATATATGTTGTAATATTGAACAATCAGTTTTGTTTTATATCCACAACATAAATCCAATTTGTATCAAAAGATCTATTCTAGTCACAGGTATTAAATGTGTACAGTGTTAGTAGATGATTCTAATAACAAATATAAATGTAATAAAAAATTGATAAATTTTGTTATTTATTGTTACTAGAGCACTAGACTGTAAACATAAAAGCTTTCTTCTTCTTCCTCCTGACATTTATCCTGGCTATTGACAGGGTATGCCTTCCTACTCAACCTGCATGGTCTTTGTCAGTTTGCATAAAATGCTAAAGCTATGGGTTGAATTGCCACTCAAGGAGTAAGTTACTTTAATTTCTATATATTAGCTATCTGGTGACAAGACAAAGTGTAGCAATAAATCCTGGAATTTAACAATGTCTTACGAATATGGCAGACAGTTGTGTCTTAATACTAAACTCCCTCGGTCTACCCTGCTATGTGGAAAAAAGTGTTAAGCTGAGAAACACATTATTGTTCAAGCCATTCATCTATATATTTACAATCTTGTGGAGTAATCAAGCCAGTAGAACAACATTTATGTATAAGAGGACAAACTCCACAAGGAACTTGTACTAAGCCAGGTGGTGGTATAAGAGATTCTATAGCTCTATATACTTTATTTCCATCTGGATATATGTTACTTTCAGCTTTACCATCATATACAAGTGTGTCCAAAATTGTAATCACATCTTCAACTTCAAGTTTCACCTGAAATAAAATAGTTTTATGACCATAACATATAGACTTAACAGAAAATATAAATTTATTTGTTGAATGTTGGTGAAATTGATACTAACTTTACTTATACCTAAATCAGTTATGTACTTTTGCACTTCACCAGCAGTAGCATAAGACTGTGTCCTGCCTACTATAGGCCCTCTAGGATTGTTTTTTATCTTATCTGCTCTCTGTTGTAAAAATCTCAAACATTGACGATTTAATATGTCTACAAATTCAGATTCAAAGTCCTGATCCTGGTACCATGCACCTCCTGATATTGAGCGGTCTGGTTCTAAATTGTAAAGCATGTAAACCTTCTTCTTTGATGCCTGCAACATAAAGTACAGATGTAACCTTTCATAGAAATTACACAACACAAATTGTTTACATACTATACAAAAGTGCTAAACATACATTGACACATTTTACAGCTTTGATAACTTTTTTGCTTTCAAGACTTTTTAATACTTTTGTTAGCTGTGTGTTCGCTAAATTTGAGCGAACTCTTATGTCCCTGATCCATATACCTTTGTTTCCAGCTTCCTCAATGAGGTTATAAACTACTTTCTCTTCATTGTCAGCTCCCTTTATTACCTGTTTAGAAGCTTGATTTTTCAATCTGTAAAATAAGATTTCGAATTATTAAGAGTTAAATAGTAGCCTACTTGACCTTAAATAGAATGTCAACTAACTTATAAATAAGTGTTCCACTTTGATTGAACAAGTCAAAAAGACCTTGCTGCAAAAATTTATTTATAGCATTAACTAGCTCTACAGATGAAAGTTCAGGTACAGCCGCCGCAATATCTTTAGCTGAAATTCCTTTAGGGTTCTTCTTAGCAGCATTGATTATTTTTTCACTAATAACCTCATCATTCTTGCTGTCACCCATGATACTATAAACCAGTTATTTCTTCAAAATCTTATTGGTTAAGAAATAATTACAAGTTATACTATAAAATATAACTCGTATGAAAATAAGTTATAATTCTTATTTTTATAGTAAGTAATTTTTGTAGTAAGAATTTCAAAATAACAACTACTTAATTATTCCCTCAATGAATAATTTTAGATAAACAGTCGTTATTTTCTGGTAATTTCTTCACATTATATTTTATTATTTATCATGTTAATATCATAACTAGTAACTATACAACAAACAACAAGTGGAAGTTGTTGTTGTTCTTTAATTATGGTGATCCGAAAAGTAGAAGTTAAGTTTACATTGATAATTGAAGTTTAGTTTAGCACATACGTGACTTTGACAATGACATTGATAGAATTTTATTCCAATTTAGACATAGATTCATTTTCATTTAGAGGAAAACGGTAATAAACTTTATAAATTTCCTCTTACTATACAAAATTATCATTGGTGGTAAGCTGTTCTTCTTCAAGGTATGTAAATAAAATTACGCATATTTTTATCTTTCTATTATATATAAAAAAAATTACATGAATTTATATTAATCTCCATTGTTTCATGGGATATTGTCCTAAAAAAGTTAATGCATTTAGTTATATAATTATAGGGAACATCAATAAATAATTAAATAAAATTAAACGCATTTACTTTTTCAGGTAAATACTGTACCACTGGTGAATCTGAATAAATGAATGAACATTTCTATACTTATTTTACCAATAAGTACGGGCTGTATAGTTTCGGTAATAAATAATTTACCAACCAATTTCTACTATTTCTACTACGCTTTCAACTATATAGTGAAAAGTTGATTGAAGATTCCGCGTGACATTGGCAAAGTAAATTTCGCTTATGCACGCCTAACAGCCATAATTGTTATGGCTACCGAGTAACACTGGTGTCAAACTGTCAACTGTCAAGTATTATAACAAGACGAGATTTTACTTAGTAACAGAATATGTTCCTTGGATTTTAATTTTCTAATACAAACGAAACGGCAGTCTTAATATTAACTAATTGCAAATTGTGTATGATGTCATATATGTGTTTTTATTAATGTCATATTTTAAATTATAAATATGGATGCTTCTGAAATTAAACCCATGTCAATAAAAGTTTACAACGCTATTGTAAAAGATTTTTATAAATTGACTTCTTTTAGTAGAAAATCAGAAATAGAATTAAAAAATAAATATAAAGAGTGAGTTTAACTATGATATAATATTTTGCTACCGTTTGTTAAAATAAATATTATGTGTCAATGATATGTAATTTATTTATTTACAGTGTATTACCATCAACCATGGGCAGTATTCTGTCTCTTCTTATACAACGGTCTATGAAACAGAGTTACCGAAAGTCTCCTGTAATATCAAGCAAATATTATGATTTATATGAAGAATTAATGAAAGATACAAATAAAGGAGATGTAATACTTAAGTAAGACAATAAACATCAATATTAGTTTCTAAATCACTTTGTTATCTACTTAATTTGTGTATTCTCTAGGTTGTATGTCTATAAATCTAAGATCCTGGAGTTAAAAATTAAAAACAATGGATGTTGTGGCTCAGTGGAACAATGTTTGACTGTAAACACGAAGGTTGTAAGTTAGATGCCCATTCAAGGAATGATAATATTTTAATTATTTTCATTTCCTCATACCCCATATGCTACTCAATATGCTATGTATCCAAAATTGGGGGAGAGTATGATGTCCGTGGCACCTTAATTTGACTATTGATTCTTTATCTTTGAACAAAAAGAAATCGAAATGCAAGAATAAAAAAATGTCGATTTCGGCTTAGTTTAGAAGATACAGGCTATTTAGCAAAATTAATATGTGTAAAATATACCAATAATAATAATAACAAGAACAATAATAACAACTACAACAATTTCGATTCGAAAAGGATTTCGGTAGGGTAGGTTAGACATTTTGTTACATTTTTTTATTCTTAGGTTAGGTTAGACATTTTTTTACATTTTTTTATTCTTGCATTTCGTTTTCTTTTTGTTCAAAGATAAAGAATCAATAGTTAAATTAAGGCGCCACGGATATCGTACTCTCCCTGTTATTATTATTATTGGTATATTTTACATGTATAAAATTTTCTAAATAGCCTGTATCTTCTAAACTAAGCCGAAATCGACATTTTCTTATTCTTGCATTTTGATTTCTTTTCGTCCAAATATCATGAATCAACAGTCAAATCAAGGTGCCATAGATATCGTACTCTCGTTCAAAATTGTGCAGATAAGAGCCTACATAGCTATGCCAGACAACAATTGAAGCTGAAAAAGAGATTTAAAAATCTTATATATTGTTTTGTACTTTATATGTTTTCCTTCTTTTTAATTGCCCTCAGTCAATAACAACTGCAGTTTGTTTGTTAGTTTTAATTATATATGTTGTTTAGGTTTTGAAGGCCATAGCCTTAACTTATTCAACAGTATTTAGCTTCACACAATTATTTAAATCTTTTTCTTATTTACAGGTTAGCAGATAGTCAAGGTGTCAGCCCAGCTTTATTTGTGAGATCATTATTGCAAAATGTGACTCCAGATTCTACAATGGTGAAGAAATATTTAAAGGACACAACCTTAATAGAAAATAAAGATTTAGCTTATCAAGTATTTTTGGTAAAAAATCCTTTATACACACTAGTACTACTTAACAATATGAGTCATTACAACAACAACATTCATCCCATTACATGAACATTCTATTTATATTTACAGGGTATTATGAATGATAATCAATATGGACCTTATGCAGATATTATTAAGCAGTAAGTTATAACTTTATATTTAAGGCTTAAACTTCATAAAATACACAATGTTATTACTGTGTTAACATTAGTGTTTGAGGTCCCAAAGTAAAATGTAAAATGTTAGAGTTCCTTAGCTTGGAATATATGTTTAAATTTTATTTAAATAGTTTATAGTATATTCCCAAGGTTCACAAAATAAAGCTGTGAAAGCTTACACACTGTGTGTTTTTATATAATAAAGAAATAAAATATGTAATTTAAATATAATAAGCATTAACGCAAGTGGGGAATCGAACCTGCAACCATAGCATTAAAAGCCAGATGTTGCTTCATTAAGCCACATCCCACATATAGTTGATCAACTTTGTATATTGTTGATTTTAAGATTTGTTTTTTAATTAATGTTTATTTCAGTATTTTAATATGTATTTGTTTCAGATCCATCGGATTAGAGTATGAGTTACGTCTCGAGAGGGAGTTAAGAATTATGAATATTTCATTTTGTGATGAAAATGTCTTGAGAATACGAGGATATGATAAGACACCAGATTTTAAACTAGATGTGCCCATTGCTGTTGATGGTTTTATAATCAATTGGATAGAAAGCAAGGCATTATTTGGAGATGAAGAAAATCATTTAGGATATTTAAAGGAACAGCTTGTATGCTATTGGAATCGTTTTGGTCCTGGTCTTGTTATTTATTGGTTTGGATATTTAGAAACCCTTGATGCAACACCCGAAGTTAACAATATGTTTATTTTAAGAACAAAATTTCCAGACAAATCAAGTATTACTCAATATAAAATTGATATGTGAAATGCCTAGTTAAGCTAACATAATAAATTTATCTATCCTATTAAGTTTATGTTTTTCATTTTAATGTGTTTATCGAGACATTACCGGCCTTTTAATGTAATTAACATATAAAAATTGCTATGTGAGGTAATTTTTTAATGTAAATATGTCACATAGTGTGCCAAAGGCAGAGGCGGTTGGGGCCATTTAATAAAGCATCGGACTGTAACATGTAAAACATATAATTTTCACGTTCTAAATTTGTAATTTTGCTTAAATATTTATTATAAATAATAATGTTCAACATGATATTCGTCTGTTAAGTATTTTATTAAGATCAAACATTTTTTGTATTACTAAGCCAGTATTGTATTGTATTGTCAAAGGCAAATTTTATTCTAAATCTGTTTAAGGACGAATTCAATGTCATTTTATTAATTATGATTTTTATTTCAAATACTCACATGAAGTAGGTCTTAAGGCTTCGGTCATTAGATGATTAGATTGCTAAGCTAAGTTATCTATAGTTACCTACTGACAACACTGAGTTCATTAATGCATTGTCAATGTCAAAAAAAAGGGAAAAGTCAATGTCATACACAATACACGACCTCTTGATTTGTTGTAAACAAACATTCTTTTAGAAAATAGAAAATAGAATAAGCGATAATACCGTAATTTTTATATTATAATTATTTAAAATGATTGACGAAACTATAAGTATATCTTCTAAAACCTGGACTAGAGCAGTGGAAAATATTAACAAGGTTATTTTATTGTGTTTTAGATATTTACTGAAATTTAGTATTATATTAAAATATGATTATGCTTTATAAAATTCTAGATGGGGTATTCTGATGGAGTGGTAGATGGCGAATCGTCAACATTTCAATCTTCCTTTGACATGGGCTATGAACAGGGTTTTAGCTTTGGGTTGAAGTTAGGGTATTATGAAGCAAAGTGAGTAAAATATTATATTTGTTTAGTGGTATACATAACAATCATGACTCATGTTAGCAGTTCTTAAATCATAGTTGTCAATTAAATCATTATTATAAATTTTTCAGAACACATCACTCTGAAAGTTTAGAGGAAAGGATAGCAAGCAATATTGAAAATGTAAATTGTCAAATTTGTTTTAATGGTGGCACTTCAAATGAAAATGTTGGCAATCTATACAACAAACAAAAGGAAAATAATGATATACATTTTAAGAAACTATAGTGCAATACATAAATAATACTCATAAATAATACCATAAATAATACAACATTAAAAGTTAATCAAAGTTTTTTAATAACTTTATCAAGTACTTATAAGAAACAATAGCTATCTGGTCATTGCATAAAGCACACGCCCAAGCAAACCGTACTGTGAAAAAAAATACTGTGTTCATAAATTGAAAATCTGTACAAATACTAAATGATTATGTTTATGAGGGTTAGAGGAATCCTCATCACATATTTTATAAAAACTATAATTTTAAGATTTGTTAATATTTTAAATCATTATATTATATGTTTTGGGTAAGGCTGGAGGATTAGTCCAAAAGACTGATTAACTTTCATATAGACCAGCTTGGCAGAAAACAATAATCTAGTAGATATTGGTATTGTTTGATAGCTATTGTAACTCCCTATGTATACTATACATATTACAAAGTTGAATCTTATCTTTAGAAATATACTGGATTTTTATAATTTTATTACATTCTGGGCTTCTTTTCAGGTGGGGGTTTCATATTTTCTTGTTTAATCTCTGTTTTTATTTCCATATGTTGCATATTTCCATTAGTCAGTTCAGAACTCATAGGATCTATGGGTTCTTGTTTTATTGTTACATTATTTAAACTTCCATCTGCTCCTTTATCATTACTTTTATCATTAGTATTTTCAGTTTTAACAGTAACACCATTCTGTAATAATAAAATTTAACTTTATTAAATAATGTCCATAAAATAAAAGTTTTTTATTTTATGGAAGTTAATATGATAAGTTATTCAGGTTGATAGTGAAGAACAGATTGTCTTGACACTCTATTCCCTATGCCACTCTGCTTCATAATAAAGCATGAGGCTGAACAAATTGTTAATAAAAATTCAGAATTACTTGGTTTGTAGTAGTTTGAGTCACCGGTAGAGGAAATTGTCTCACTAATTCAGCCAATAACATATCAACCCTTTGTCGTTGGAAAAGTGTTGATGGTTCTTCTTTTGGTGTAGTTGATACTTCCTTTGGAGCAGATTGTCCCAAATTGAAAGGTCCTATGATTAGTTTTACAAATATATATATAAAACAAATCTATATAAAAAACGAAAAAAAAAACAAGGCTATGATTTTTGTCTAAAGTAATACAGAGCAACTACACCTATTAAAATTATTTATTAATATTTTTTTATTATTATTGATCAACAAATCAAAAATTGTTTGCAAAAAACAGCCAGAACTTATTATAATTTTACAGACTTCCTAAGGAAAGATTATTAATATGTAAAATATATTACCAGATTTATTGGCTTTAAAGTCCCACCAGTACCCTTTACTAGGGTGATATTTGGAATATGTCATAGTTTCTTCAAATGAGCATTGGAGGTGGTGGACAGCAGACAACTAAAAGATGTGCCAATATTAGTATATTTATATTACATTTCCCTACAATTTTTATATATTTATAAATAGTTTATAGTTAAAGAAAATACAACATAAATACAAAATGACTGGATTATCATTTGAAGTATTTAACTTGATACTTTAATCCAGTACATTGTAGACTATTCACTACATTTTAAACTGTATTATTAGCTTCATGGTGTAACTTGTATAAAGCGGGTAAGATAGGTGAAAAGACCGTAATCAACAGCTTATTTTAAGAATTTTAAGTTTATGGCTTTAAAAATGATATGGGTAGTTTATTTAAAAATCTGCTTTAGAAAATAAATTATAGCATTAAAGATAAAATAAATTACAAGTTTCTTTATTTTTTTTTACAATTTTCCTCATTTTGTACCTAAAACAAAATTTGTTTTACATAGAACAGACTGCTATTTGTAGAATAAAGTAAAAATTCGAAAAAAAAAAGAAATATGTTTTTTTAAACTTATCACAATTAAATTAAAACTTACTAATCTTGAATTCAAAACACTTGCTAAGTCTGGGGCCTGGTAAACTATTCCTGCAATTATATAGTAATCAGCAAGTGGTATTGTTTGAAGAGGGCTATGTCTATGTTGTTTTCTTATAACATATAAAATTGGTTCTTGGACATGAAGCAATATATATTCTAATCCAGTCATATTTCTAAAAGAAAAACGTAATTAGTTCATTTATTTATGTATTGTCAATTTTATCTATGTAACTTGATAAATAAATAATACTTACTGCAATTGATCCATACTAAGACGTTGCATTTTAACGACTTCATTATTGCAAGTGCGATCAAAAAAGGGATTAGATCTTTCTGAAAAATAGTCCATTATATTAGATGGGTTGAGTGATGGTATCCAAGCAGAATCATGCCAAGACAGTCCTAGAGGATTCTCAGTTGCGATCGGCATATGACCAATTCTTCCAGGCATCATTTTTGTAAACTAAACCTTTAATCTGTTTATAAAGTAAAAATCACTAATAATTGTTTATAAGCACTAAAATATTTATGTATAATAATATATAGGGTATGGTTTTGCATATATATACATATGGCATAAAGTATTTCTATCTATAATATATTATAGTGCATTAAAATATTTATTCAGTACAAGATTTTTAAAAAAAATATTATTATTAAAGTCAATTGTTTTGTGGAGATGCAACGAAATGAAGAACGAACTACATGGCCCAGATACCCAGATAATAAACTCAAAAGTCAAACACAAAACAAATGTCACTTGACACTTCTTGTTTCGTGTTGTCTTTCAATTTTTAGGCGTGCTTGTGGTCTAAATGACGATGATAACATACCGTACCTGGGATCTTAAAATATCGCCCAAATTCAAAATAGTGCACTAGTTTCATTGAATTTTTATTTTTAAAGTGTTTTAAATCAGCTTATCCTGCACACATAGCACAACACAGCAGGGTAAATGAAAAGTGTTCTAAATCCCATAACTACACACACGATTTTTTATACATACGCCTTTACGTCCTTCAAAAATAATTTCTTTCTGATTTGAGGTTTTTATCTTCAAATTTCACTTATTTTGCTTAAAATCGTCTATCGTTCTTTGCACTCTGAATGTTGCATATTACGTAGTTTATATGCGTGGCTCGGCAAACGCTCATAAAACTTCAATTACAAGCCTGTAAACGCCTCGCAAGCATTTGTTGCAAACTCTTTGATTTATGTTTAAAAACCGACACTGATCCCGATCAGAGACAAGTTCTTCCATCACAAGCCACGACAAGCAAGGACAATTGTTCTCATTACAACATGTATGTATGTAACACGTTAGATGTTGGTGTTTGAGGAAGCTCGACAAACCTTCAAAAGTTTATGCCCTTTGCGAGGTGTTTACACATTTGGAGTTGTCAGCGTATGCAGACTTGCCGAGCCATCAAAAACGTGTAGGCGACGTATTATATGACAATATTTTATTTCATGGCTTATGGACTTTAGGCGTGACATGTCTATTCTTATTGAAAATTGAAATAGACCAATGATTATTTACAATTTAGTTTTTGTGACATTTAATGAGAATGTCAAACGGAAAACAATGTCGAATATCAAAGTGTTATTGATGTATTCGTGACATGATACTTAAGATGTTCTTCAATATTGATTCTAATCCTGAACAAATATTTTATGAATTACGACAATTTTTCAAAGCAATGCTGTCTAAATTGAAGTGAATTAACTTGACAAGCTTGTCTGTTTTGTTGAATTAGTAAAAGTGTTACTTTATTATAGATACTATGTGTTTTGTAAAATATGATGAATGGTTCAAGTAGCAACTTTTTGCCAAATTCTACGCTTAACAGTGCTAATAGTGATGTGCAAGTTGCGACAAACATGAAGGTCGAAGGTAAAGCCGCCACATCTAAAGATAATACACGTGACAGTTCAGAGGATCTCCTTGATCTCAAGGGAAAAGTTGAATCACGTCTACTGTCCATGTGGAATAATGTTAAATTTGGATGGACAGTTAAGTTAAAAACTAGTTTTTCTAAAGAGTCACCTGTCTGGCTTTTGGGTCGATGTTATCACCGTAAGTTAAGTCCAAGTGGTTCTTTAGAATCATCAACAGAGATAGGTACAGAAGCTACAGCTCATGATCCTATGGAACAAATATATGTTGAGGGTATTGAAGGATTCAAATCAGACTTTATTAGTAAACTTTGGATGACCTATCGAAGAGAATTTCCGATAATACCTGGTTCTACATTTACCACAGATTGTGGTTGGGGTTGTATGTTACGCAGTGGCCAAATGATGCTGGCACAGGCTTTAGTATGTCATTTTCTTGGTAGATCATGGCGTTGGGTTCCTGACAAGCCTATACAAAATGCCAGAGAATTTCAGGAAGATTGTTTACATCGTATGATAATTAAATGGTTTGGTGATAAATCTTCAGTAAACAGCCCTCTTTCTATACATCAAATGGTAAGTTTAGGAGAAGCTTTAGGAAAAAAACCAGGTGATTGGTATGGGCCTGCCTCTGTTGCACATTGTTTGAGGTCAGTTATGATAGCAGCCTCAAAAGAAAATTATGAATTTGATAAATTAGAAGTTTATGTTGCTCAAGATTCTACAATATACATTCAAGATGTATATTCACATTGTAGGGTGCCTAATGGATCATGGAAGTCACTTATTTTATTGGTACCAGTAAAATTAGGTACTGACAAATTAAATCCAATTTATGGCCCTTGCTTAACCTCCTTACTAACATTAGACTTTTGTATTGGAATAATTGGTGGCAGGCCTAAACATTCTTTATATTTTGTTGGTTACCAAGATGACAGACTGATCCATTTAGATCCACATTATTGTCAAGAAATGGTTGATGTGTGGCAACCCAACTTCTCTTTACAAACATTTCACTGCCGCTCTCCCCGAAAAATGCCTATCAGTAAAATGGACCCATCATGCTGTCTTGGCTTTTATCTTGCAACTCATCATGACTTTGAAACATTTGTTAATATAATAGGATCATTTTTAATTCCACAAGGTGTGTCTGCAAACAATGAATATCCTATATTTACTCTACACAATGGATCTCGATCTGCAATTATGAACCCACCAAATATAAGATATTCAATATTTGAAACTGAACAACACTGGTCTGCCCCAAATATTCAAGATAGTGATACAGATATGGAATCAGAAGAATTTGTGTTGATTTAAACCCAATACTTAAACTAAGCACATTTGTTACTATGTGCTGATGTAGATCCACATCATTTAAATTATACATGCTATTAACCCAAATAACTTTGTTTAAATTATTAAAATATGCTCTAATTGATTTATAAAATTAAAGTAGATTAATATTAAGAAGAAAATTAATATGTATAGTGGAATTTTAGGTTATTTATCCATATAAATAAAATTTATGTAGTAAATCTTAAATCATTACAATATTCAAACCAGTTGTTCCACTGTAATGTATAATTTTTAATCAGCTTATAAAAAGCTTTTCTGCTTGACAGGTATGTATATTTGTCCAAAATATTTCTCGAAAATTCAAAACTCATATTAAAATGATCCTTTTTGATTTAATTATATATTTTCTACCTAGGGGAAAATTTAAAGTTTTCTCAAATTAGTAGTTTTTTTACAAGATATTGGTAGTAATGCATTTGTGGAAGGGTCATGTATAATACAGGATTATGGATAGATATGTAGTTGGTGTAATTTTTAAAATTATTTTTATGTATTATGGTTAAAATAAAAATGTACATATTATTAGTTCAACTGTAGTAAGTTTATTTTATGCAGTCACAAAATATATTTGGTGAAATAGATAATAAAATTTTGTTTACAGGAATTGAAATATTTTAATATTTATTTTAGTGATATAAAAAAATATTTTTAAAAAGGTTTATTATGAATAAGATTTGACAAAACAAATGTTGCGATAATTATTTATATTCATAACAGGAGTAACAAAAGTTAAAGTTTATCAATGAAGTCCACTTAAAATATTTGCTCTATGTGCTAGTGTATGTATGTGTTCAATATAATCTACAAATAATAAAATTTCCCTCTTATTTATTGCTTAAATTTTCCTTCTATTACTAAAATTGTATTATGGAACATCTGAGATCCCTAAACATAGTTATATATTTCACTCCCAAATCAAGGCAATGTTAACATCTAGTCAGATAAGTGATCTTGATTTAGCTGATTATTATCATGTCAAATCAGGGATGTTATGGAGCTCCATAATCATATAATATTTATAGATTTTTTTAAAAGTAATATTAACACAACTGAAATTATCCAGAAGTAATGAGTAATTCAAAACAATTTTAAATCTGTAACAAAAAATGATATAGTATTCTTATATCCATATCCAAAATATTACATCTGTAATGCTTTAGATACAAGTGTTATGGACTAAATTGTTATATAATTTGATATAATTTTTATGTAAAAACCTTATGTTTTTTTGATAAATATAACGATCTAAAAACTATTTATCTACTGATATTATTTACTATAATCATCAAAATATAATGAGAAATGAGAAATTTTAAACTATAAGCAACCATTCTTTGAAAATATCACAAAATGCAATTATCATTTAAATATAATAAATAATTGCTTATATGTATATATGAAAATTTTATAGTTCACTTTGGTCAATAAAGGAATACCAATATTAATATTTTTTTAAGATATCTTTAGAAATTTAAATTATTGTTGATTATTAAAGAAAGTTTTTTACTAATTGTTATCTTTAACTGGGGGTGGATGCCTAATAAAATAATGTAAAGCATTATAGGCAAGATGCGGTGCAATGTTATGTAACGGGTGTATTCTGTTAAGTTCATTCTTCGGTGCCCCTACTATGTATGGATCGGAAGCACCCGTGCCATGTTGAGCAACAGATAATCCACTTAATGTGTAACATGTGTGATATATATCTCGAGCTCTGAAAGTAATATAATAAATTCTTATTATAACAAAATAAAGTTATATAAACTCTTTTTTCATTTTGTTTTTTTAAGTAAATGGATTTTTTTTAAATATTATAAATGTGCTTAGTGCATAGTGCAGTACTTACTTTCCTGGTTTATCAAGTAGCCCACCATTATTTGCCTGGCAGCATATAAGTATATATTCTTGCAGGGCACCTTGGCTAAACAAAACTGTCTCTATCATTTCTTTGTTATCTGAAATTAAATCATACAAATGACTCATGAGTACTGTTAATGCACTTTAAATACTAAAGGTTAATTTAATTATAGTATGTAGATCAGACAAGACACTAACCTTGAGACATTATTGCGCTAACAATAGGGAATATAGCACCTTGCCAAAATGAATAACATCCATCTACTAGTTTATTTGTTCTACCTTGGAACCCACCCTCAAGACTTGTTTGTCGGTTTACAGTCCATCTAAGCAAGGCATCAATATCGCAAAGCTTAGTCCTATTAAGTAATGCTAAAGCAGCTATTCCACAGTAAGAATAACCACCATGTGCTTCCATTCCAGGACAGCCAGCAAATCCACCTTCATATGTTTGACAACTAACAATCCATTCTGCAGTTTTATCAAATAATGTATCAGTATAAGTATTAGTTAGTTTTGCTACACTAACAGCACAATATGCTCCCCTTATGTCATGTTCTCCACCAATGTGGACAGCAAATGAACCATCGACATCTCGTACTGTCCATAAGAATTTCTGTAAAGAGCTTCTATCAATAGAGTTGTAGGCTTCTTCAGTGCCAATAATACTTAATGCATTGACAGCTGCATAAGTTGTTCCAACATGTGAGAGTTGCCCTGGTCCACCACCATAACCACCATCTTTGTTTTGACAGTGAGATAAAAAATTTACAACTTCTGATAATGTTTCTGAATCAGGCATATCTTTTAAAGTCCAAAGACCGTGTAATATCCAATATACTAACCATGGTCTGCTTGCTTCTAGGCAGCTATAGCTTTGAGGCAGTTTTCCTAGACATTCTTTTAAAAAACGGGCATGAGAAACTTTGTGAAGCTTAGGAAGTTCCGGATCTATAGATGCATCTTCTTCAAAATATTTGTATATCCTACTAATAATATGTTCAACATCGATCTGAAAAGTCGATACAAATTATATTAACGTCAACAATAAAATAATTACAAATAACTAAATTTAAATATTAAAACTTATACCAATCTTCATACCTGGTCTGATGAGGTGTTCGTCGAAACATCTTCATCATGATATCTTTGTTCACGGATCTCACTATAGAATCTTATACGATTTTCCATTTTAGAGCGTACGCGCGATGATAAAAAAAGATGTGATTATTATAATCACAGAATATCAATTGTAATACAAATAGCTAGACTACAGCTTTGTGCCAACTGTTTGGCCTTTACATATACAAATATATTAAAGGCATTGATGATTGAATGTTATATTTACATGAAAAAATAATATACTTCCTCTTGTCTAACTATTTTAATTCTTGTCTAATTAATTAGAACACAAGAGAAACAAATATGTTGTATAAATCTGGAATTATTCAAAATTAACGGAAGTAATTAGTTTTTTTTGGTTTTAAACATTGTACTTTGTGTTTTTAGTAAGAATTATGCGGATTGACAAACGCGAAACGTGCATAAACTTCAAACTTGACGTCGTTCTTGAGATATTAGTGTTTACTGTTATTGGTGAATTGTTGATCTGTGATCTGTCAATTATGAAAATGGTTTTTGAAAATTTCCCCAAATCTTGCGCAACATAGCTTCGCTCAGCTCAACTCTTTAAGCGTTGTCATCAAAATAGTAAAGTTTTAGCGGGGTAAATAGAAATTACGGGGTGAATAGACACAAAACCAAGAAAATATTTTTTATCTCATAATATCTAATTATCTGTCATTCTACTATTTTTTCCTTTTTTTAATACAAGAATTTGTATATTAGAAAGATCTTACATTGACGTAAAGTTAGATAAAGGTAAAATAAATTACGTTTGAATGCCGTCAGTTGAATAGAGACATTCGGTGCGGCGTGAGCGGGCGTCTATGTGCAGACATCAAAATACGCTTTCTGCGTAATTTGCCGCGCGTGCTTCCCATTATCAATAACATGTTTGCCAGACTATATAACTATAACTATTTTCTTACAATATTGTGGTAAATGTAAATTACTGTAATAAGTATTGAGGTATGAGTTCAATAAAGATTTTTTCTATATTACAATTATTCTAAAAAATTTTACTTAAAGTCCACAAATGTTTCTATTGATGTCATGTCACTGTAATTATACCTAAAAAATAATCTATAAAAGTACACTACGTTTCCAAGTACATGTAATATAAGTTGTTAACAGTTCAGTTTTTAATTTATGGCGTTCCAAGAGTGCCAGTTCAGCACTAATCACTTCGCCAATGTCACGTTGAATGGAAAACACACAAATGAGAATGTTACTAATTTAATTTTCATAGACTAGATAGTCTATCAAATTGTCAAACTATCAATGTCAATGTCAAATCCACATGGTAGATCTAGATCTAGAATCAAGATTGGTAATTGGAACATGTTTGTTCTTTAAAACGTAAGGTACTTTTAATTTGTACTAAAAGAATAATATCAGTGGTGCCTAATCAATTTATAAATAGACTATTATTTCATATTTCTCCCCAATTGAAGGCTTTTTAAAATGTTATGATAAATTAAGTATACCTTTTGAATAATTAATATTTAATCTTATAAAAATGGGAAAAGGCAAAAAGAAGTTTAACAATAAAAGAAAAGGTTCTTTAAAATCAAATAATAATAAAAAACAGAAGTTTAACAAACAAGACGTTATTAATAAAAAAGCCATCTTTAATAGATATAAAGATAAACAAAAAATTCAAGAAGAGTTTGCAAAAACGAAGCAAATCGAAGATAGATTTCTAAAACAACAATTGACTTATTCGGAAAGCGAAGAGGAAGAGGCTGTTGATGTGTTTGGACAATTAGTTTCATCTTTCAGTAGTAAAAAAAATAATACTTATGTTGAAAGTGACAATGATGAGGATACTGATGATGATTCTGATAACATAGGATCTCACAGCAGTGATCAGGACAATATATTGGAAGATAATAGTACTTCAATAAAAGAAATTGTTAGAAGTGAAAGTGATGACAGTAGTATTAGTGAAGAAGAAGAAGATGAAAGTGCTGCTGCGGTATTACTCTTTTTTTAGCTTCATGTTTTATTCCTCCCATATAGTATAACTACACTTTGCCTAATTTCCTACACTTTGCATTTTGAGGGGTGGAAATCAATGATGCAATATGTCTTGTTACTGCTTTTTTTTATAGCAAAAATAATTATGTTTCCCCATTAAGAATTGAATGCACAATGGTTTCATGTATAATTTTATTGATTATAATTTCTGAAACATAATTAGTAGTTGTTTTTATTAAATCTCTTTGCCCTAAAACTTAAAAAAAATATGTACCATGTTTTAAAATACATATTTATTTATTTGTATTCTTTTTTACAGATTTTAGAAGATTTACCAAATGAAACTGATGCAGATAAAAATGATCCTTTTGTAAAGCATTTACAGTATGATTTAGAGAATGCATTGCTTGTGTCCATGTCTAGCACTCCACCTACTGAAAAACAAATTCATAAATCTTGGAAAGAGTTAGGTGAACTTACTATTACTATTCCTCAGCCTGTGGAAACACCGAGTAGAAAGCCAAAATCCTCCTTTTCTATATTAGAAGATAAAATATATGCTCCATGCGCAACAGCTCCTCAAGTATTCACAAACATTGACTGGAATGAGCTTTATGTGAAAACACAGATTTCTAGAAATATTGTATCAGCAAACAAAAAGAATTTGATAAAGAGAGACTTAGACCTCACAGAAATTTTTACACCTCTACAGAAAGAAATATTTTCAATAATTAATAACTATCAAGATTTATATTATTCAGATAGAACATTTAGTAATGCAGAGGAAATACGTTTTGCTTACTGTTTACATGTTGTTAATCATATGTTAAAGACACGGACAAAAATTTTGCACCATAATGCAAAAATATCAAAAAGAAATGAAGTACCCGATGACTATAGAGACCAAGGATTAGTGAGGCCAAAGGTAGATATTTAAATTATTTATCCTTACAGAGAATTCATGATATATTAAGCTTTTGTGGAACATAATATTATTCAGCCTCATTATCTATATATATAAAAGGACTTCACTCCTCACTGACTGAGGTAAGACACACGCACAGCCGTAACCGCTGATGGTAGAAACGTGAAATTTGGACAGATGTTTACTTTCGTAGTCTGGACATCCACTAAGAAGGGATTTTAAAAAATTTTAACCCTAAAGGGGTGAAATAAGGGTTGAAAGTTTGTATGGAAAAAAAATTAAATCTGCACCGATTTTTATAAAATTGTAAATTCAGACTTTTAAAAATATTTAATTGAACACGTGTTTCACGGTTTCTTAGAATTTACCTCCTAAGGGTGCCAATAAGGGGTTGAAAGTTTGTATGGAAAAATCTTTAAATGACCACCAATTTTTATAAAATTTGAAATTTAGATTCTTAAAAATATTTCATTGAACACATGTTTCGTGGTTTATTTTAATTCATCCTCTAGGGGTGCAAATAAGGGGTTGATAGTTTGTATGGAAAAATCTTAAATCGCCTACGATTTTTATAAAATTTGAAATTGAGAATATTAAAAACATTTCATTGACCATGTATTTCATGGTTTATTAGAATTCATCCTTGAAGGTGCAAATACGCAGGCGAAGCTGCGCGCGTCCGCTAGTTTTATATAAAGCCCTTATGGTGCAGTGGGATAGTATCTGACTTTAAAGAAGATGTTATGGGTTTAATCCCTTATGGAGGAATGAATTCCTTTTATTTTCCCAGTTTGATAAACAAAAGTTTAGCTATTGCAACAGGCAATATTTTCAAAATTAGGTGGGAAAATAGGTAATAGACTGTCTTAACACCAGGTTCCCTCTGGCACTTTCCTATATGTGTGAAAAAAGTAAAGCTACCAAAAAAAAATGCTAAATCATTTGATATCTCTATATAGGATTTTTTAAATTATATTTTACACTACTAAGATATATATTTTTAAATTTGTTTTAGGTGCTTATATTAGTGCCATTTAAAGATGCAGCATACAGAGTTGTGAAGACACTAATAGATATAGTAGTTCCAAAAGAAGCTGGACAAGTTATAAATAAGAATAGATTTGAAGATGACTTCACTGGAGGTGAAATAATAATGCCCAGTAAAAATCCAAAGCCGGAAGATTATGAGCTATTGTTTAGTGGAAATACAGATGATACATTCAGATTGGGTATGAGCTCAACAAAGAAAACATTAAAGGTACTTTTCGTCTATTTACCTTTAATTTAATAGATTTATTTTGTATCATGCAATAATTAATTTCGTCGTCATTTTATATCCTGCTGCAGATTGTAGAGTAGGCAGAGAGAGCTCAGTGGCCGAACTTAACATACTCACTTGGAGAATGAATTATTCTTATTTTCTCGCTTTGGTAGCGCTACTAAATGCAGCGTTGAAATCTGCCAATCACCACACTATATTTCGAAAAATTGAGAAAAAAATGGATGTCTTAACACTAAATTTCTTTTATCTCTCTTACTATATGCGGGATACAGCTTCAAACTATATAACAAAATTATACTATTACAGTTGTACACAGATTTCTATGCATCTGATATCCTTGTAGCATCACCTCTCGGTCTCCGTATGATAGTTGGTGCGGAAGGTGAAGAAGACAGGGATTATGACTTCCTGGCTTCAATAGAATTGCTGATCATGGACCAAGCTGATGTTTTTAATATGCAAAATTGGGATCATTTAATCCACATTTTGGACCATTTCCATTTACAACCTAAGAAAACTCACGGCACAGATTTTTCGAGAGTGCGCACTTGGGCTGTTAACGGTTGGACTAAGTATTACAGGTAATTGCGTCATTTATTTTATTTTGAAGTAAAAGTAGCCTGCCTGTCGATATTCTATTCTATATAGTACCCTCTCCTTTCCATCTACGGGGCACTAGACATAGACTGGGATTTCACCCATATGTCGTCGATATACCTCCTTTTCGTACGCAGTGCTTCGCCTCCACTTTCTTAATGCGAACCGCTAAGGAGTGGATCTCCCTGCCTGCTGAACTATTGCCCAACAAGTATAAATTGGCCCTTTTCAAGGCAAGAGTGAATAGGCATTACCTAGGAAAGTGATTGTTCCCATCGTCACTTGCCACCAGGTGAGATAGCAGACAAATGTTTGCCTATCTGCAATATATATAAAAAAAAGTAATATTAATACTAACAACTGAAGTTACTTTTTTTGTTAAATAATGGAAACAAAAGTAAAAACCTATTTGTTTTTATAATTTATTATATTTTTATTTTTTTTAGTTTCACGCTGAGTCTTGAGCTGTTGGTAAGTGACCAACACAAGGAGAGGAAATCTTAAGTTAAAACACTACATTATCCACTTTCTGTTTAATCCGGCGACGCCATGTGTTCGCCACGTCATTTTATCAGAAAATGGTAATGAAAATAATTAATTCCCACTTACACTATGGCGTTGCGCCACAACAGCCTCATATTTGTATTTTAAACATATAAAGTAATGTTATAGTGCTACTGAATAATAACACTTCATTTTTGCTTACTTTTCAGGCAAACATTACTGTTTTCATCAATTTCTTTACCGGAGATAAAATCTATAATTAATAGGAAGTGCCAAAATTATGCTGGCAAAGTAGTTGTGGCAAATGTCCCAGAAACGGGAAGTATTCAACAGGTGTTAGTGCAAGTTCCACAGCTGTTTCACAGGTTTATAGAACTTATATATTATTAATTCAATAATCTCTTTTTATTCCTGCGTACAAATTATTTCTCTTTATAATATTTATATAATATTCTTTATTGCACTAAAAAAAATACATAATAAACAATATATAAAGACATTTCGTGTACAAAGGTGGACTTATCTCTATAAGAGATCTCTTCCAGTCAACCAGTGGAAGTTTATATAGATGTACTTTATAGCCCCGGTCAAACAAATTGTGGTATCGAATTGTACAAAAAAAATCTTATTATTTTATTTAGATTCAATGCACCAAATCTTCTCGCTGCTGTCGATGCAAGATTCGAATACTTCATAAAGGAGGTGCTGCCGAAGCAGCGGGACACGCTTATGAGTCACACACTCATTTACGTTCCCAGCTATTTTGACTTTGTGCGAATAAGAAATTATTTTAAAAAGGAAGACATCGGATTCGTCCAAATATGCGAATATTCAAAGGTAAAAAAAAAACATATTGTTTTATTGCCATATTTTTTCGGAGTTAGGTTGGGCTATTTGGTAAATGTACCAAGGGAGGTTCCCTTGGTCTTCTTTGCCAGGGAGACTATGGGAAATATTTTCTCGTTCGAAAACCTTTAAATGTATTTTTCGTTCATATTCCATCATTAATTTAAATATCATGGCTTATCAGAGACTTTGTGGTGCACCGGTACAGCATCTGACTGTTAACCCGTTGGTTGTGGGTTCGATTACCAGCGAGTGTATAAATCATTTTCTTTTTCTGTTTCTGCTAACAGAACAGAGCGAGGTATTCTTTGATCAATACACAATATAATGACTTATCCTGGTATAAGCGGGATACAGCGTGAAGCTAAGAAACATTTTATAACTTTTATTATATTTACAGGATGGCAAAATAGCACGCGCAAGAGATATGTTCTTCCACACAGAGGCACATTTCCTGTTATATTCAGAGAGGGTTCACTTTTTCAGAAGATTGAGAATCAAGGGCATCCGACATATCATATTCTACCAGCCACCTACTTATCCGCATTTTTACTCAGAAATATGCAACCTTATGCAAGTAAGAAATTAATTTAAGTTTATTATTAATGAAAATATACGATGTTCTCGTGATGTAGTAGTTACATATATATGAAGTGTCATGATACACATGTCACTACGAACTTCATTTTTTTTCTCGTTAGGCAAAGGGAATCCAGTTAAAGCAGTCCGTCCTCCTACTTTCCACCCAATTTTCGAGATTGCGTGATGAGTTGCGGTACTGAACGCTTCACTTTGTCTTCTTACCAGAGCGATGAAATGTAAATATTAGTTTCACTGAGTGGGAATCGAACCTACAACCGTCGTGTTTAAAGCGAAAGCTGCCCCACTGCGTGACAACGGCCCCTAGGGGACAGATTTATTCAATGCTATTAAACATTAATTGTTGTGTGCAGGAAAGTAATCAAAACAAATATGGCGGGAGTGACTGCAACATGACGGTGACGGTTCTGTATTGTAAATACGACATGCAGCGCGCCGCGGCTCTGCTGGGCGCCGCACGTGCGGCCAAGATAGCGGCGTCCGACAAGTCTGTACATATGTACGTTACTGGGGACTAATAAATTATGTTGATATAGCTGTGTTTTTTTTTATTTTGAGATATCCCCATTATTTTGTAAACTGAAATAGAAAATTTACTTTCTATATCTATATAATTAAAAGGGGTGAAATTATACTTCATAACCTTTACAAAGTTTTTAATATATTTTCAACAAAACATACATATATCGCGACACATAATTAATAACCATTCATAAACATACATATAATAATTCAATACATACAGAGACACGCTTATATGAAATAACGGTTAAATATGTAAACAAATTTCTTAATAACTTATTTTTAAAGATAAATAATAGGCCATAATTAATTTTAGTAATGCTATATTAATATAAATTAATTGTATGTGTGTATATTCGATGTGTTAGTTTTTATAGTAGTATAATCACTAATTTGGTCTATTGATAATATTTCAGCTTAACTCAATTTCCCGCACAACAGCTTAGCTAAGGCAGAGGTTCCCTCCTGCTTAAGCTAAGCCACTTCGGCCCAGTTTCCACCCAATTTTCAAGGCAATCATTGCCGCGCTTTATATTATTATATTGAGATATTATTTTGATATTAAAATGCTTGCGAGATCAAAGTAGAAAAATTAAATTAATAAATAATAATACTATTGCTTAGAGAGTAAGATTACAAAATTAATTTTCCATTTTATAATACATATATAATAAACATAGATATACAAAGTTCGATTTCCCAGACATCTTTGGTTCTATAACTAGCAAAAAAAATTATTTGTTCTGTTTTCATTAAAAACATTATATTTTTGCATTCGTCGAGCAACATATATTATTGATTCAATATTGACTAACGCTTAGCAGAATTGCAAGAGCGATTATTTATCACCATAATATACGGTTATTGAATTAATAAACTAATAGTTATTTATGTCAGTTTCACGCTGTATCCCGCTCATAGCAGGGTAGGCAGACGGAGGGAATCTGGAAACCTAGTGTTAAGACACTCCGTTCCCATCAAGACACTTCCGTCTATATGTTCAGTCAGCTTTGTTTTTAATAATTTATGCTACGCATTGCGCTTGTCGGAGCCCCTTCAATCAGGTCAAGTACACAAGCTACTAGATAGAGAGCTACTGGAAACAACGAAAAAAGGTTATCCATTATGTTTTTTACAATTTATTACAAAATTTAACTATGAGATTCAGTTAGTTAAGTAAGTTTAATTCCTACTATATAATATGTATAAGTATAACATACCCATTTATAGCATTTTAAGCGACTAGAATAGTTAATACTTCCTAGTAACTACAGTGAATTTAATACATTTTTTTTTATTTATTTATTTTTAAGTAAATGTTCAAATTTTCGGTATGTCATCAAAGACGCGCTACAATTGAAAATTAAAATTTCGTCATAGCCACTAATAAATTTCAAATACTATTAATCATGCTAGAAATTGATACAAGTATTTAAGTATTTGAAATGTTTATTTACTAATTTTTTATCATAAACTCTACTTGGTTTAATAATGAGCTCTACGTACTCGACAATTTCTAGATGAGGTTAAAACGAAGGATTGAAATTGAATTAAGGCAAATAAAATTATTTCTTTGTAACAAGTATAATATCAATATCATTTCTTTTTCAAAATAGGATCTGCAAGTGTAAATATTGGTCTTGTCTAGCCAATGACGACACTTATAAAAATACAGCAAATAGGTACGTTTTAATTGCTTAACCCTAATTATGTAGGTATTACTTAATTCTAGCTAATTTGTTTTACTAATCGTTAGGTTTTACAAAATAACATATATTTTAGACTCCATTAGAATTATTGGTGTTCTTCAAGCATTCTGCGACCGGCGCTACTAACTGAACTGACCTTTGGTCTGTTCACTCACGATTTCAATAGTTTTAGTTTACAGCACAAATCTTTAGATCCAATTGTCTTATTTTATAAAACTTTTTAAGTAAACTATGTAAATAATTGTTAAATGGCTGTAATATATTGCAATTCATCATTTAATTACCCTTCTGTCGACTCGTACGAGCAGCAGTTAGTCGCGTCGTTATGACGAGCGTTCCCAATGCTTAATCGAAATAGGTATACGTATCACAATTCAATAAGAGAATTTTAGACGGCAAATGTTATCTATTTATATCACAAGACCAACGCTCAAACGGCAATATATTTGTATGTAGTCCGTTCAACTACAAATGGTGTTATTATAAGGGTTGAGGGCGGGCGGCTCGTGGCGTCATGTGACAGTGGTTACATTAAAAGTGTCTGTCGCAGAAGTATCGTTATTTTGGCTTGGGGTTGGTAGAGTCGAGTTTTCGCTGTAGTCGAGTGTTGAGTCGTCGGTGTCGTCGGCACTCGTCACATCGAAGTTATCTAGTGTGGGTGGAGGGGCAGTGTCGTTCACTGGGGTATTGCTTCCTCCTGCGGACAAATTGATTAGAAAATTAATTAAGTAATTACATTTGGATTAATGAAATTAGTTCATTCATTTAGAATCTTATCATTAAAATTGTGTGGTATTATAATTATGTGTACCTATAACAATATTTTTCTTATTTTTACTTTACGTTAATTAATAAAAAAATTAGCCAAACACGGAGCGCCAAACGCTATGGACTCGCCTTTCGCCTCGTCCACCGTCATCATACGTGCCCTTTTGGACGCTGAGAACATTGTATTTTACGTGACCTTCTCCGGCATCATCGACACTGTGTTTTCGAAAGTCACCCATCTCTTACCGCTCACTTTTCCTTCATAAATCTTTATTACCATTCTTTCATCACTTATTGGCTCGACGAGCCCAAACCACCTGAACACTCTCACTGTGATATCCTCACTAGTACCTGCCATTCAGTGTACTCGTATCTCTTCATTGCAAATTAGATCACCTAATCTGACTCTTCGTATCATACATCTCCTTATCGAATCCCGCCCATCGCTTCTAAAACGTGTTGCTCTGTTATAACTTCACCGTCCTTCAAAAGCATCCCTTTTATTCTACGGATTAGCGAGCAACTTTAGCAACCACGAACTTCTCGGCAGAAAAGTTCCGTGTATTCCCGAAAGTTGTCCGTTACCCTGTCACATAAAATTTTTATTATATGTTAAATAATTTTTTTAAATTTTATTCTTTAGAAAAAATTGTTTTATTTTCTTTCAGTTAGTAGGTAAGTACTAAGTAGTTTATTTCTTATATATTCTGTGGTCAGATGTAGTTTAATTTGAACATGGAATTATGTTTAGCGGTCCACATTGAGTTCCGTAGTTAATAAATATATGTATGACTGTAAATAATATAATGGAACTTGCACTGGGTTTAAGCAAATATAGACAAGGTCATATAAATATTTAGAAAAAGCGCCGACGCTTTAACAGTAATTTACGAATGTTGGAATAAACATCCGACGTAGGCACAGGCACAGTACATCGACCGATAGTGAACAAATATTTTTCTGTGTAAATGTTACATTCATCACACGTTTTGAAGGAATGAATGCACTAAAGTTTTTTGTGGAAACTTCATAAAAATCTCTGTTTAAACATATTTAATTTTAGTCATGTCGATAGAATAGAGCTCCTTCAACTAATTTATAATAATATATTTCAGCGTCACACTATATTTCCCACACAGCAGGATAGGCAGTGGGAACTTAGTGTTAAGACACTTCGTTTCCCATTTTCTGCCGAATTCTGGAAGCATTGGGTGTTGAGTGGCGGTACTCAATGCCGCGATTTATCCTGACATCAGAGAGAAGAAAATGGAAATATTAAATTTCGGCGTGCGGAAATCGAATCCACAATCTGTCTTGTTTACAGTCGCACTTTGTGCTAAAACTGGCCCCTATGGAAAGCTTGACTTTAAGAACTATTAAAATATTAAACCATTAAAGATCAACAACGTAAGAAACATCACAAGTACTCAAACATAAGAAATAATGAAACCATTCTAGCAAAAGTTGTCAAGTGTGAAAGGCATGTTCTACTGACACATGAAAATAAAATAAATGGAACATCTCATCTAAATACAATTTTTTGCCCTAAATTTTAATGATAGCGGGTAGTAAATGGAGTAAATAGTATGGAACGGTTTTAAAGTTCAGGCAAACGTACTGTACTGTAAAGTAAAATATACAAATAATATTATTATTTTCATTTGCTGTTTGTTTTTTTCATTTATACGCAAAATAAATAATCACTATTTATAAAAATGAAGCTCGTATAAGAAATAAGATAGATGTAAGGTTACGTTAACCCATTCTATATCCTATATTCTATCTATCTATCTATTAATATTGTGTATACGAATACTAAAATAACCACGCGCACTTATATTGCACTGCAAGTTATTTCAGAGAAGGTATTTCGTTTAAAACCAATAATGATTTATATCTTATAAACAGCATCAGTGAATAGATGAGCGCCGGTTATTGTAACTGCCTTAGTAAGTTATATTTAGAATTATTGCTACAACTTCTCGAGAACACTCAACATGTGGTGTTTCTTAAAATCTTCTTCATATTATCCATGTTGTGAATGTTACTATAAATATAGCTTAACGATGTATACGGCAGCAGGGTAGGTAGAGGGAACCTAGTGTCTGACATCCGTTTTCCACTTTTCGCCGAGTTCTGGAGGCATTGAGTGTTGAGTGGTGAAACTCGGCGTTGCGCTTTGGGTCGGTACCAGAGCGAAGAAATGAAAATATACATTTAAATAAATATTTCATTTCCTCAAATGGGGATCGGAACCTCAACCAGACGCGTTTGTAATGCCTCGAAAATTCGGCGGCAGATGGGGAACTAAGTGTCTTAACACTAGGTTCTCTTTGCCTACCTTGCTATACGTATATACCCTATATAATATACCGACAAAGTGGTGTGAGACGTATAATGGGATTTAACAAATGAATTATACAGCTTAATATATTTTTATCCATTCAAGAATATATTACTGTTTTCTCATGAAAAATAAGTGTGCCACGCATGACGCATGACGCATTAGACAGAGGTATCATATATGTAGGTATTAGGTAGGTGTAGGTATTATCATATAGGTAGTATGTAGGTGCGTGTGTTCAAAAAGTTATTATTACTTTAAACTTTAGTCTCCGGTCCGTAACTTTACATATTTTGGTATCTTAATCGTTTTTTAAATAATAATGAACTATAAAAATGCTCAGCCAGCTAAAAATCCAAATCATACTTTCCACTAACTGTTACCAACGAATACTCTCATACTTTGGCTACATAGCTCGAAAACAATCTGATACTGACTGATCTGATCTACAAACTGATTGTTGTTGGCAAAGTGGACAGTAGAAGACCTGATCTCGGACCTCCCTTTCACCAGGACCTACCAGAACAGGCACGACAGACAGACGACAGACAGACAAAAAAATGTAAAAGACATTGTTTCGGGTTCTAAATGTCCCACTAATAGATTTTCTCATATGTCTTCCATGTACTAACAGCGATCAATTAGAGTTTTATTATATGTACTATTAATAGATTAATTCTATATAATAATACAATATCAACATTAATTAAAACACACGGTATCAGATTAATTCTGTGAAAATAAGTAGGTACTGATTGCCCAGTCGGCTTTCAGAACAGTGTGCATATTTTTAAGCAAACTGCACAGTAAAAAGTGCACAAAAGAGGTTTTACAATTTTTACATAGATAGATAGGTAAAAACAGGTGAAGCTAATATAAGATAATAAGCGTAAGCGTGAAAGTGTTGAAAAGTTATGTATAGGTATGTATGTATAAGGGATATGTTGCCCCAAAAAATAAAAAATTCTATTAAAAATACAATTCGCCCGCAATTTCATTTCTGTCTTATGTAATTTTATAGTAAAAATAATATATTGCTTTTTCTGTACCTTTAGAGATTTCGAAAAATCTTCTTTTAGTGTTCCCGACACTCCACAAGGAATCGACATGCCCAAAGGCTGTCTAATTTGATATTGAAAGTCATATAACTTTTTATGATTTTCGCTTATCAAAGGAGATGTTTTTAGGGTTCCGTATCTCAAATGGATAAAACGGAACCCTTGTAGGACCACTTTTTAATCCGTCCGTAAGTCAAGACAGGTTTCTAAGTCAACGTAAGACACTAGAAGTTTTTTTTTTTGCATAAAAAAAATTTGGGTTCTAAAGAGGGAACTCTTATATAATAACTTTGTTATCTGTCAAAACCATGTATGTCGAGATCGCGTGGAGGTATCGTGGATATTGAAATAGTTGTTATTTGAATTTGACCTACAATCCTAAAATTGGTACATAACCATCGGTGGGTGAGCTCAACTCACACTTGACCGGTTTTTTTTATTACCTTCTTATATTTTTTACAAGCACAGTCATTTTTCTGGGCGGCGCCTTATTGGTGGGATACGAGCACAAACTACTAGTTGATAGAGTTATGTGAGAAGCTATTCTTATATTCATATAAAATTATATTTTAAACAACTTGTAAATAGATATGAAACTATAATAAAATTAAAAAAGATTCAATAATATATACCTTTACTACGGCAATACATGAAAGACGAACGTTTTTAATGGTTTGTCGTGTTTATTATTCACAGTATGTTAATGTGTACATCGTAAATTTTACGGGATCGTTGTTAAAATCGTATTAGATGCAATCTAAACACTTACAGTTTTAGCGCAGTCATAAATTAAGTAATATTTTCAATATTTGAATCATTATACAATATATTAGGCACGCTTGACAATGTTAATGTTAATGACATTATCATTAACAATTACGCATATTTAATCAAATACCTAGTAACCTGCGATCCTAGTGTATCCATTAAGACACTTCCGATCACCACTTTTCGCCGAATTCTGGAGGCATGGCGTGTTAAGTGGCGGGACTCAACGCCGAACTTTGCCTCGATACCAGATGAAATGATTAAATAAAAAAAATGTCTATAGTATTATTAAAGTACAGTTATCATTTCATGTGATGTTTTAATTTTATATATAAATTTATCAGTCTCACACAAGATCTCGATCTTTGATGCTTTTATTTATTTGGCGCGTTCGAATATATGACGTGCTTTTGAGCTGGAGTACTAAATAGTACAAAAATAGTACGTTACAAATGACCAGTCAATAATTCATTATCAGTACTACTTTTTATAATAAATATTATCGAAACTAATAATAATCTGGCGTCTCTACAATGCTTGAACGACGACAGACAGACATAAGGCGACAACTACGAAGTGTTTTTCTGTGCAACTATATAATTATGTACATTGGTATATCTATGACTTAGCTTACTTTAGACATGACATAAAAACTAATACAAATATATAATTGAATTCTATGTTACCTAGCTATACTTGTTCAATAAAAATATTTTTATATATTATTTTATTTTGGTATGATAAAATTTAAGCATACTGTGTGCTGATGCAACATTTAGGTGCGTTAATTAATTCTTAAGGCTTCATATTATTTTGTGACTAACATTTCTAGTACTTATTGATGTGCAAAATACGTATATAATCAAATATACTAGGATTAGGACAACGGATGATTACTTGTAATTGATAGGTATTCTTACAAAAGTGTAAGTAATAAGTATGCAATTTGTTTACTAATTTGAAGAGATTCGTAATCCCATCGAGAGAATCACATAGGTGAAGCGTGTCGGTGTGTGACCTACCAGTGTGGGGCATAAAGCAAGTGGGCATTGGTGTGGTGCTGAGTTGCGGCGTGACAGTGTTTGACACCTTGCGCTGCGCGTATTGCGCGTCCTTGGGCTCCCAGAAGAACACGTAGTAGAGGGACAGCATGATCGCGGCCAGCGACACGCAGAACACGTATATGATGACGGTGAGCACGCGCACGCTCTTCTTGTCGCGCTTCCTCTCGTAGAGCGCGTCCAGCACCACCTCGTGGCCGGACGCCGTGCCCAGCCGCACGGAGCCCGCGCACGACCGCATGCTGCCCGACGTGTACGACTTGCCCGACATCCTGCTCGGCGTCTCCGTGTGCAGTGCCACGAAACCGGGTAAGTAGGACACGCTTATCGATATGCCCCAGTTCTCCGATGCGCCGCGGCCGCGAGGCGGGCCGTGCCGGCGGGTCACGCCGCCCGTGTCTGCAGCGTGACACCTCCTGGTGCCGACTGTTGTTTCATTATTATAGCGCCCGCACCGGACTTCATTTGTTTATCCTTTAATTTCACGCTCCGTAATATCTCAATCTATTCCAGATTCTGACGTAGTCGCACCAACGTAATTGAAAGCTCATGACAAATGAGCTTATAACTTGCGCTTTGTTATTCACTATATGAGTCTTTATATATAGAAAAAAAGAAAATAGTCATTTGTTGGGAATATGTATGAAATTCTCGTTTTTGGGCCCATAAGGAATAATGACACTGACAAAAGGGCGATAACAACTAACGGACTATATAGTCCGTACGGTACATTTTTAATTTGGCCGGTGTTATTTATGTGAAGCGACGTTCGAGTGTTACAATACGCAAACGAAGTTAATTTAGTGGAAGGTAACGCGAGTCGAGGTGACGAGTGTCAGCGTCGCGGGGCGGGTGACAGCGGAGGCGCGGCGCAAGATGGCGCGGAGGCCGGAGCCGCGGCGGCGCGGCACCTCCGCAGCCCGCGCCGACCTATTGATCAATATTTCAGCAATATTGCAAATATATCCTAATTTGCAATAAAATATATAATAACTTGTTGATTGTTTACGTAAATCGACAAAAAATACAATTAGTCTTAGTAAGTACTAAGTACATAAGTATGTACTTATCTCTAAAATTTCTGTACAAAAATTGTTTGTCGTTGTATTTGTTTTATTTTAGAATAAAACACTGATGAAATATACACAGAAAATAAATGTAATATATAAATCCAATAATTTAAATAATTATAACGAGTCCAGTCGTGGCGCAAGGGAACACGCGTGCAAGACGCTAGTTCAAGTGAGGTATCAGATGAAAGGGCTCTGGCTAAGTTAAGCTTGAATTTCAGAAAAAGCTCGAGTCGTCTAATTTTTATACGGAACCCTTGGTAGGCGAGCCCGGCTCGCGCTTGTCCGGTTTTTTAAATAATAACATTTATTTTTAAAAGCTGATTATTCTGGCTTTACTTTTAAAATCATTCACACAAAGTAAACCGTAAACATTAAAAATATAGGACTTTTTTAAAATTGGAACTTGAACTTAACAAAGTGACACCACAATAGTTATTTACCTTTTGTTCACAAATTGTTATATAATAATAACAATAACCCTAATAATATGTCATATTTGATTGTATTAATTGACATCGCGCTACCTTATAATTAATAAATACATATTATATATTTATTAGATACTTTACATATGAAATTATTCGTAAAATAAAAATAAAAATTTTAAAGCCTTTTTATTTAGCTGAGTGAAGCGAAGCTCTTACTGGTCAAAAGTGTGTTTCGTTGTATAGTTAAGCTGTGGAACGTTTTGAAATTTACGCGCTCAGATTGAACTTGTAACTAACCTAACCCAGCGTGTGCGGACAAAACAGAAAATTTCGCGAAATTTTCGCAAAAAATTCGGAAAATTTTGCGCAACATAGCTTTGCTCAGCTCCACCCGCCCTGCACAGCGGACCCCAGTAAGAGCACTAGACTAGGCCTCACTAGGCCTACGGATAAAAAAAATACACGAATCATATTTATTAAGATAATGATTTCGTATGAACTATATATTAAAGTTAGGTTTAAAATAATAAAGATAATTAATAGGTCTAAGTGCTAAGCTAAATAGAGTTATTACTATAATTTTTAAAATCTAAAGTTCCACTTAGACTTCGTTTCAGTCTAGACGAATACCACTTCGTGAATTTTATGTAATTTGGTCATTTTAAGTTGTAATAAAACAAAACATATATAATTTAATTTAGAAAAGTATGACTCTAAAGATTATACAAAAAATATTATAGACGAATATAAACAACAGCATATTAGGTAAGAACAAGAGAATGAAGTAGTAAATAAAGTAATTAATGATCGGCACAATTGGGTTACATATATCGCTAATTGGATTTCAGGAACCCCCGTGTACTTAAACTAATACCACGCCTAAAAGTACATTGGAAATAATTAATTACTAAAACAAAGTGTATGCAAAACGTGTCGTGTTTACATTTTTTGACAAATATTAATTATGGATTATAATATGTTTTATCCTTAAAACTTTTTAAAACAAATTTTGAAATAGGGGTGAGCGTTTGACTTTAGACGCGACGGTTGTGGGTTCGATTACCACTCGAGAATTGAAATACTTATTAAATTATTTCAGTTTTCGTTTTGGTAGCTAGGCACAGCGCGGCGTTTAGTACCGCTTTTCAACACGCAATGCCTCGAGCGGTGGAAAGAGGAGAACAGAGTGAACTAAGTAGACGAACTAGTTTGCCTCTATGAACTCTTTGAGATTTGCGGAATACCGTCTGTAGTTAAAAAAAATAGGTGCCTATCTAATACAATTTCGTTAAGTTTTCCACATAACAACTTTACCAGATTAAGGCGATTGACACGTGTTAAGTAATTAAGTTTTTGTTTTATCGGATTGTAAGTTAATGTCTTACTAAGCGTAATTGAATCCAGCAACCTTTTACTACTATAATCTCTTGCCAGGGCTAACATGAATAATATCTGAAATAATAAACGTTATATAAATAGAGAAACCTAATAAATTACACTATGTATTTATAAATGTATTTTGATATTATAAAGATCTTTATTATTATTATTATAGTTACCAAATCCAATTTACTTATTTTGTTGTATTTACCTATTTGCATGTAATTACATCGTCAATATACTTAATATGATAATATATATAGGTTTATAATGTTGGAACAATTTTTCTAATCAGTCCGCTGGCGTGGTCATGAAATCCATTCAAACTGATGGAATGCTTCTATTTAAAATATTTTAGTTTCATTCTAACGAAGAGAGAAACTACTAAACTCTCTTTATTACCTTCGTGACGTGGAAAGCGTGAACACAAAAATGTAAATATGTGTATACATATATACAGAGACTTTCGCAAACTACCTATACCAATCTACCAGACAAAACCTTACAATTTTATTATTTTTGTATACTTTATATGTCTATTCCCGTGGTTTTTGCTTTATTGAATAAAATTTTGTTTACGGAATCAATACTACAAAGATAGAAATGATTCTTAATACGACTGTATGTATTTTTTTCGTCAAGAAAAAAAAGAAAATTACCTTTTTAAAGTTTTATAACGTCATTTTCTATTTTGTTATAATTTCTTTTGATTAATCAATCCCATTTGAAATAAAAAAAGTAAAAGTGTAAAAGTTTTTTAAATACTTGTAAGGTGTAATTGAAAAACAGCGATGCTTGAGAGTGAAAACTCAAGCATCATTTAGCTGAGTTACACCTTTTGCCTGTTGTTCTTTTGTTAAATTGTTAATTTGTTTGTTAAATGTGTATGTGTTGTTTATGGCAATAAATGTTTTATTATTATTATTATTACTTACCTACACATTACCGGCGCGTACCTATTTATAAACTGGTCTCAAGTCTGAAATTTATCTTGAGATGTTTTTATTCATAAATTATATCTATGAATCAAAACGGCATCTCAAGATCGATCTTAGATTTGAAAGCGATTTAAAAAATACGGGCCTAAGAGTAATTTAATTCGTGTAGTTTCATGCAAATAAGTTAACTGAAAATATATTAATTCTGATCATGTAGCTTGGTCAATTATTGGTCTTTGATGTGTTAAAAAAACTTAAATACTAATTAGCACATTAAATAAAAAAAATATGTTTTAAATTTTTAAAAATAAAATTTCACGAGTATTTATTTAGCAGCAAAAACATTCAAATAATGAAAGAAATTTTATTCTTCAGTCAATAATATTTAAACGAAAGAAAAAAAGGAATAAATGAAAAATGAATAAATCATCTTAAACACCAACTTGACATACTTTGTGCTGTGTGAAATAAGACTATTAGTGGCACCTTCTTAGAAAGAAGTACCTTACTAAGGCTTCATTACCGATCGGCTTTATCCAATAAAATGATAACGTAGCCTCCTCGTCAGTAAACTTGTAAAATAAATTTCTATTTAACTAAATATAAGTTCAACGAGATATTTTTATGATGAATTAATTATATTAAAAACTATTTTTACCTATATAATTGTACGGAGAAATGTCAATCGTCAAAGCAGGATCATAGTCGTGATGGTCTCCGCGTCTAGCACTCAGCATCTCATAGTTTTTCGGAAGCTCCGGTGACTTCCACACACAGATATAATAAACTGAGAGTAGAATTGCCGCCAAAGACACTGACAGGAGATACCCAGAGACCGTCAGGATCCGGACCGCGGTGCTCGCAGGTTTCTCTCTGTAGAGATCTTGAGATGGCGTCGGCCCTGCCTCCACTGATCCACCGTCCCCCTCTGGAGCACTCCCCGACATCGCTACCGATTCATAATCTCACGGACTATCCTCCCCGGTACATGTGGCGCTCGAAGTCGAAACTAAACTAACGTGAAGACTAAGCATGTGGCGTTCCGCGGCTGGCCGAGCGAATGCCGTCCGTCGTCTAACCCGCTTAACCGCACACGTCACTGATTCACGGATGCTACAAGTCGTATTCAATTTTATAGCTCACTGAAGATGCTTCCATATACTAATCGTTCTGAAACCTCATTTAGCGGAAGTACTGAAATACATTTTTTTTAAGTTATATTTTTTAATTTATACCGGGCGTGGGAGATAACGTTTAGTTTTATTTTATTATGGAATTGACAATTAGTTTATAATAATTTTAATTATTTTCGATGATGATATACGATTTTACATTCGATAATAAGTTAACATTCGTTCCACATGCCATTAACAATATTATAGGTGAGCTTCACGCCTAATTCCGCATGTAGCAGGATATGCAGGATAGGCGTTGCGTGTTGTGAGGCGTAACTCAACGCCAAGAGCCTTGGTGCCAGAGCCAGGAAATGAAAATATTAATAAATAATAATTAATTTCTACGAGCGAGGATCGAACCTACAACCGCCGCGTAGTCACCCCCATACGCCTCCGCGCCACGACGGCCTCAGTACAATACTATATGCAAATTAAATTATGTACCTTTCCATACATATTCTGAGCCATATTACGTGACACACAATTTGATTATGAGATTTAATATTTCAGTTATACATACTTTGTATGGCATCAACTCACCTTACTTGTGAATTAACTCAACTACCTACAAGTATCTAAATAACGTGTTCGGTGCATGTTGCCTGGGCAGTGGGCTCTGGAGGAATATTAAAAATAGAAACTTTAAAAATAGATGAATATGGTACATAAGATACTTTTTCAATCATTCCACATCTTACAATACTTGTTTTAGATACATTCAACAAATTTATGACTTTTTTAAATAAATGCTATCACTAGATAGTAGAATCTTTTCTCACCTATCCATTAAAACGTTACATTTAAAATCATATAACATGATTTGGTCCAAAAAATTTGCTTTTTAGGGTTCCGTACTTTTTTTTCAAA
This sequence comes from Heliconius numata, assembly GCA_016802625.1. Classification (NCBI taxonomy): domain Eukaryota; kingdom Metazoa; phylum Arthropoda; class Insecta; order Lepidoptera; family Nymphalidae; genus Heliconius; species Heliconius numata. Next base: position 648,174 of record JAEBDU010013284.1, on the reverse strand, counting down.
AAAAAGGAACCCTTATAAGGTTACTCTTTTGTCCGTCTGTCTGCCCAGATAGACATGATCTTCACGGATCTGGTCCACACGGATGACGGACAGACGTCCGTCCGTCTCTCTGTCTGTCAAGACCATTTTTCTACAGGTAGTATACTAGTTCAGGAAAACTGAAAATTATATAAGTATTTGTGGTTAAATCCTAAAAAATAATAGCCTTAAAAGAGAGATAAAAATTGATATTAAAGCCGCTAGTTCAAATGAGGTATCAGATGAAAAGGCTCTAGCTAATCTAAGCTTGAATTTCAGAAAAGCTTGAGACCTTAAAATTTTGTGCCGAACCCTCGGTGGGCTAGACGACACGCGCTTGTCCGTTCTTTTTTATTTTTGTCTATCTGTTTATAAAAAGTCTGAAAGACTTGACGGATTTGAATGAAATATAATGAATGAATAACCACAGTATAGCTAAACTATAAGAAATAATAAAATACCACTTTAGCAAAAGTTGTTAAGCGTGATGACCATTTTCTATTAACATATAAAAATTGAAGATCTAGATGATCCGACGATCAACCATAACAGACCAGATAAATTATAAGAAATCATAAAATGGTAATAGGAACTGAGCACCTATATGCTATTGCATGGATCTACATTCCTCTAGTACGTACCTATGTAATTAATGTACCTCCCCCCTCTTTAAATCCAATCGGCCTTGCAAAATATACCTATCATATTTTTAAGTTATTACTATAATAAAAAGTATGAAAAAGTGTGTCATACACAAACATATATGTAAATTGGATTGATATGATATTATCATAATAAGCTTGCTCCTACAACAGCACACACAGCGCAGTCCCTATATGAATATGAACATGATTGATTAGACGAGTAAGTAGGTAACTGCTATTACGCTAAAGCATTGATATTGCTAGCACGGAGCACCAATCCAATTAAGTGTTATGGATGAATTCCCAAATGCACTAGACTGAACCCTCTGGAAGGGAGACATTTCGTAAATTTAGGATATTAATGAGCACTCGTCCAAATTAAATAATATTATTTATTAGATTTAATAGATATCTTTTAACTTTGCCTCTATATAACCTAAACCGTTGACGAATCTTGATATATTTTTTTAAATAAGGGTTTGAAATATTTTATTTATTGCTCCCGCAAAAGGAGCACAGACGCTTCTCTCTCTCAAATCTCAATAGCTGTTGTGTTCAATAATTTGTTATTTTGGTCTTTATAAGCCAGGAATTGGCGAGTAGTGAGCAGTAATCAGTGCCTCTTAGCATGTAAATATTAATACAAATAATGGACACATAACCCAAGGTATTAATTGGTATTGTTACCATAGGAGGTATTGATACAATAACTATTTTTTTGTTTATCGTTACTTATTGTCATATTTTTTTTTGCAGCTGTACAACATTGTCGTTGACATAAAAGACAACAAAACACAAAAAGCAGACAACAAAAGACACAAGTATAGTTTAAAAAAAGACACAATTTTTTTTATAAAAATAAATGTAATGTGTTAGTTTTATTTTTTGAAAGAATAACATTTTAGACACAAAATTTATTTAAGATAAAAATAAGTAGATAACATTTTTAAATAATAGAAGGCTTTGAGATAAACAAGAAACATTTCATAAAAATTTATAGCTACTGTACTTTATTTAACCTGAATATAAAATCTATAATTAGTTACTAATAATAAATACCTTAGTTTATACAATTATGAAATGACAAAATTGTTAATTATTTTTGTATTAGTTTCACACTATCCATAAATAAAACAGGGTAAACCAGGGGAACCTATTTTTAAGACACTGTTACCCACTTTCTGTCAAATTTTAACCAATTGCATTTTGAGTAGCATCAAGTCAGATCCACGAGTAGGAATTGAGTACACAAACCCCTTGTTTCCTTCAGGCTTTGGCACTCCACTGCAATGAAAGCTTACTAGTATATTAATTCCGATGTAAAAACAGCTTTTTCCTCAAAGTGGACTCAAATAATGGCACTTGGGCTCGTTTAAATTCTGTGCATATTGTTGAAACACAATCAGTTACTTCCGTGAAAATATTATATAAATCTTCATTATTTGCCTTTTTCCTAATTACATCACACAAACATTGTATGAATATTGAACCAACATCTATATCCCTAAAGGCTTCATATTCAGGCGCAGTTGCCCAATAAACTAAAAAATGGGTTTTTTTTAAGTATCGATCATATGAACTTGGCCCATCGGACACAATATTCAGATTTGCACTTGATTCTTGTTCACTCTGACAAGCTTGGATTATTAACACCTTTGGTATGTCATAGAGGTTATGAGATTCATCAGAGTCTAATAAGTTTTGTATATCTTGCACTTTAATTTTGATAGAATCTGCCGCATAGACATGACCTTTGACACCGTGAGAAAGTATGCATAACATGAATATACTATCTTCTGGTAGAATTTTATCCTGTATCACATCTTTTAAAAATTGAAAAACTTCATAGCGACTCAAATTATGTTTACTTATAACTATAAAATTTTGTGCTTTCATAGTTTTTTCTAAAGCAATAACATCAAGGCTGGAACCTACACGATCGGATAGATCAACCTTGTGTCCAAGTTGAATGCTCTCTTTTGTTGGATAAAAATTTTCTTCATTTATAATACAGCATAGACCAACTCTATTTTTGTTCTTTATTGGGTAAGCATCACTTGGGAATTGGGTATCAGATTTTAAATTATGCAAAGTTTCTTCATCTTTTGGTTTATTTTTAAGAATATCAAATATTTGAGTAAAGTATTCTTTTCTTGGTCTTAGACTTTCAGGTTTGTTTAAATCTGATTTATATTTTTTAATTATTGTGTTACTTGAATTTGGCTGACTGTTTTTATTGTTATTATTCACTTTATGTTGTAATTCTCTAAGAGTTACTGCAAATTCTGTTAGTCCACTAAAGCTGTCTAATATTTCTGCTAGTTGCTCAATATTGTACTCACTTGTGTACATTTTTTTATCTTTGTTATATTGACCCAATTTAATAAACTTTTTAGATATAAGGTCTAAAAAAATGACTTCAGCATTATCATGATTAGAAATATCAACTCTGAATGAAAATAAACTTTTTTTAAATTTTGACAAATTCTCAGCAGTCATACATTCACATAGTCTGTACAGAACCTTCTTTATTGGATCCATATAAATATTCACATGTAAATTTTCAGGGAGGTAGTGCTTTTTTATGTTAGCTACATTGAATCCTAATTTTCTTATGACACTATAAAGGCGACATACTGCAAGCGCTTCCAAAAATTCATACCTCCATGTTGATTGACGTTGAGCATATATTGCCCACTCATAAAGTAAATTCATATGATTTAGTTCAATATCTTTACACACTCGTCCATAAAAAATTAATCTTTGAAGCGCCGTATCTGAAGAATCGTACAGTAAAAATACTAAAGATATTATGTCGTCCGGATCGATATCTTCTTGAATTTTTCGTACCGTATCCACACTAATGTTGTTAATATTTTGAAATAAATTATCTTCACTATTACTTTCAGCGTCTGAGAGTAACATCTTGTTATGAGTCATATGACCATACAGAGTAGAACGCACAAATGAATTAGAAAGTCACAGGAGTACGCAAATAAGCACAGTCAAGAAATAAAAATATCCTAAAATGTTTCATTAGGAAATTAACTTTTCAGATTTTAGTACCTATGCCTACTTAAACATATATCAATTGTCAATTCAATTGTGATCGTGAATGTATGATGTCAACAAGTTCGTTCGAAATGTCCATCACAACTAGAAACCATATACTAAAAGTAGACTTTAAAAGTAAATATTGTCAAATTTACTATATTTTAAAAATAATTATTGGTCATATATAAGTACATAATATATTTTAATTGTATTTCTACAAATTTTAAATTGACACAGTATAATAAAAATATATTTAACTAGTAATTTATTGAATCTTTTTTGTTATGACTGTTCTGAACAAAACTTCTCATTCGGGATTTCTGTATTGGGGCATCCCCCTTTATCATAGAAGAAGTTGACTTGTCTTTTGACTAGCAGTTATATTATATTAAATTACATTTTTTAACCAGAGGCTCTCAATCTTTTCTTGATCAAGAACGAATTTTATATCATTCTTGTTAGCAGGGAACACTATGGTAGAAATTCCTAACATACGAACGAAACCCTTTGAGACTACATTCTTTATCCGCACTGCGAGAGATTGAAACTCATTAGGTTAAGGTTTAATGCGTGTCAGTTAATAACATTTTATTAAAAAACGTAGAAATCGCGAAATGGAAAGACGCGTTAGAGTCAAAAAACTTAATAACTGTCAAACTTTGTGTCACAGTTGGTTATCAGTTAGACAGTTCATTTCTAGTATATATTTATTATCTATGTTTTTAAGGATTCACAAGAGTGTTAGTAAATGTCACTCAGACATTCAAGTCTCAATGTCAATTTGAATTCTGATGTCAGTTTAAAAATGTACACTGCACGGGGTTGTTGTTTGTAATTTCCATGTACATTTTAAGCTTATTACCTTATAATTAGTGTGGTGATAAGTATTATCGTTATTCAAAGTTTATGAATAAGTGACTATATTTAAATTTTTTACGTGCAAAAGTAAACTAGCAGGGATTTATCTCTTCGGATCATTTTATTCATTTAATAATAAAGATTTTGTATCATAAATAAACTGTTTTCCAAATAATGGCTGTATCTATACATAATAAAGTCGTATGTGGTCCCGAAGAGATGCCCATACCTGCGCACTTGTCCTACGGTCAATTTCTGTTTGATAAGTTTAAAATTGGAGGTGACCAAATAGCACAAGTTAGTTATTGTTTTGTATTTTATAAAATTATTCTGTCTTGTTAAGTCAGTATATAGTTTTTTAATGATTTTTATAATGTTTCTCACAATCAAGATCCTCAATGAAATCCCCTATGAAAGCCATTTTATTTTTTTCTACACTTTTAAAATGCTTTGCCACACTAAGTATACAAAAATATTTAAAAAAATATATCCTCTTGGGAACTTTCTGAATACTCCAACCACTAAGCTGCACATTGTTATCAATCTGTGTTGAAATTCTTATATGCTTTTGGCTATTTTACATTTTATAAATTGTCTGTCTCATATTTGTAAAATATTTTAATAAAATTGTTTCTACAGATTTGTGGTGAAACTGGAAACTCTGTTACTTATAGGACAATTTTACAGAAAAGTGTTAATTTGGCTGTATCTCTACAAGAGCTAGGTTTAAAGAAAGGTGATGTAGTTTCACTAAGTAGTGAAAATAGATTTGAATTTACAGTTGCATCATTAGCTGTTATATACTGTGGTGGAATTTTATCAACCCTCAATGTTACATATTCACCTGGTATGATTTATATTTAATTTATATTATTGTACTTCTTTCTCATGTACCAACAAAAAATATAACATTTTTAATTTATTTTTAGAGGAAATAATACATATATTTCATATAACCAAACCAAAATTTATTATAAGTTCCCCGATTACTGCACAAAATGTGTATGACTGTAGTAAAGATTTGCCATATGTTAAGAAAATTATTTTATTTGGGGATTATGATGTAGTACCAGGATTATTATATAATGAACTCATAAAGAAAAATGTGGACATAGACAGCTTTACTTTAGTGGATGTCAATGGAGTTGACGATATTGTGGCTGTTATGTGTTCATCAGGTACTACTGGATTACCGAAAGGAGTGATGCTCACACATGTAAATTTTCTAACATTATCTGCTCATATGAAGTAAGTTTGAACTGTTGTATTATGTAACCAGGGTCTGCATTCCTACTTAACCTACTCCACTTTGCACGGTCTTTTGCATCCTCGGTGGTTAGACCATTGGCTCTCATGTCCTGCATCACAACATACAACCAGCACTTCCTTGGGCGTCCGGGAGGTCCCACTCCAACTATGTCAGATGCAAGTGTCTGATATAGCACTGACATCTGACACTGAGCATCCGACACTGAGCATCTGACACTTGCATTTGACATAGTTCTTAAAACGGCATGTAACTTGGCCAAATCATATTTGTATTTTGTTGTAATTATCTTTATTTAATCTTTATTTGTAAGACATTCCGTTCTTAATAATGATGATAAGAAAATGATAATTTATTATGCTAGGACCCACATCTCCACTCTGTTTCTATGCTAACTTTTTTAAAATATATTTGTTTTATTTTCTGGTTCTCTGGTAAATTCTTATTGCAAATAAGAAGGTAAAATTGAACTAGGAAAATTATAATTTTTCCTTCAAATAGGAAAATAATACAATTTGTAAAACCAATGTTTGTAAACCATATTCTTCAAGATACAAAACTGCATTCGAAATTCTACAGTAATATATTATTTAATAAAGATTTGTATATAAAATGTTTCTTGTACCTCATTGATATAATTGATCTATGATTTTTTAAAGAAATTTTGTTATAATCTTTACATTGAGAGATTTAGATAATTTTACTACTGTACTATTGTACATATTAAAGTTAAGTGCACTGAAATTATTACAATTTAATAGTTTTTTTTACATTACAGATACTATTTAGAAATCTCGCAACAAAGGAAAAAACATAAAGTGATAAATGGGCTGTCACTGATTCCTTGGTTCCATGCATATGGTTTTATATCAAAACTGGCTATTATGTGTTTAAACATACAAGTTGTTTTTTTAGTGCGGTTTGAGGAAAAACAATTCCTTGAAACTATTCAAAACTATAAGGTAAAATAAATATTGAGAGATACCTAAGTTAATTGAGGCTGGCATGGCACAGCAGTACAGCATCTGATCGTCAATGTGACAGTTGTAGGTTCGATTCTTGATTGATTTCTCGATATATGGCGTTTCGAGCGTGCCAGTTGAGCACAATTCATTTCGCCAATGTCACGTTGTATGGAAAAAGGTTCGATTCTTACTTGGACAAATGAATTATTTTCATTTCCCTGTCAAACTCAAATAATTTTATTCAAAATAAGAAGTCACAAGTTTTATTTTTTTAACATCAAATTATTCATCACCAATAAGAAAACAACACAAGAGAAAGCGCTGTGGTGAGTTCCGTCACTCAACACGCAATGTCTTAACAATTGAGAAAAACAAACATCTGTAGAGACATTTGCCTTATGAAGTAAAAATTTACTTATTTACAACTGATTTCAAAATGAAGGATGTATGAGGCTTAAATGGAGTAGTATGTTCGTTTTTTATTTTCATTAGAGAACAAGCTACGGTGCTGAGTTCTATCACTCAATCCGCAAAGTCTCTTCACACTAGGCTTTAGGCAAAAAAAAACCAACATTAGTAGTTTTTTTTTTAATAAAAATATATTTACTTTTAGATTAATATGACAACGATAGTGCCGCCCCTCGCAGTGTTCCTGGCCAAACATCCGTTAGTCGACCAGTACGACCTAAGATCTTTAAATGAAGTATGGTGTGGGGCCGCACCTCTGTCTAGAGAAATTCAAAGTGCGGTTTCCAAAAGGTAAGGTGTATTGGCTTTATTTTGTTTTTATAAAAGCATGGTATAGATTCGATCGCTTTGTCTTGTTACCAGAACAAAGAAATAATATAAAAATTCTCTCAATTCCAAATCAAACCCACAACCATCGCGTTTATAGTCAAAATCAGTGCCGCTGAACCTCGAAGGCCATAAGGTAATAATAATAATAATAACTCTTTATTGTACACCCAAGAAAAGACACAAAAATACAATAACAATATATAAATGTACAAAAGGCGGCCTTATTGCTTAATAGCAATTTCTGCCAGGCGACCTTAAGGCAGAGGACATAGCAAATTAAGATAGGGGTAGGGTGCAAAAAATATAATTAAGGGTATAAAATAAATAAGAATATATTTACCATAAATAACACATACAAAGCATACATAAATAGATATAGCCGTATCAATATACATACATACAAATACATACACATATACATATAAACTACATACATACATAGATAAAGATAAGAACTAAATGGTAAGAATAAATGTGTAATGGCAGAGAAAAAAATAAAAAAAGGAAAAGAACCTAAGTCTTAAAGTGACATAAAGTGTAACTTTAAACGACGCTTGAAGGTTAGAAATGTTTTGGCATTTCTGACCACTAAAGGAAGGGCGTTCCATAACCTACACGCTGTTACAGTAAATGAACTGCTGTAGAAGGAAGAAGTGTGAGAAGGTATTTTGAGGATAAGATTACGTTCAGAGCGAAGAGAGCGAGAATGTGTCTCGCCCAAGAACACAAAACGTTCTTTAAGGTAAGGAGGGGAAATTGGATTGAACAGAATACAGTAAAGAAGATGAAGGATGTGAGTATTCCTGCGAAGGCGGATAGGGAGCCACTTGAGTTTTTTACGGAAATCAGAGATGTGATCAAATTTGCGTAGCCCAAATATGAACCGAATACATAAATTTTGAATACGCTCAAGTTTATTTAATTGCTCCTCTCTTAAGTCAAGATAGCAAGTGTCAGCATAATCAAGAATCGGTAGAAGGAGAGTATTTGCTAACGAAATCTTAGTAAGTATAGGAAGAAAATTACGCAAACGTCTAAGAGAACCTAAGGATGCAAATATCTTTCTGCTAACCTCACTTACCTGTGAATCCCAAGACATATTATTATCCAGAGTGATACCAAGATCTTTTACAGTTTTGCTGAATGGTATAATATCACTATTGATAAGTACTGGTGGTAAAGTCGATACATCTATTTTTGAAATAAGTTTTGAACTACCAATTAAAATCAGTTGAGTTTTTTTTGAGTTAAGATGTAGACCAAATGACTTACTCCAAGAAGATATACTCTCCAAGCTACTGTTAATGTCCTTGATTGCGGTAGGTAAGTCCGATATAATAGCTTGATTGTATATCTGCAAATCGTCTGCATATAAATGGTAGAGAGAAGAAATAGTATCAGAAATAGTATTTATAAACATAGAAAATAGCAAAGGAGACAACACGCCACCCTGCGGAACACCAGCAACGACAGGAGACCAATCAGAGTACGAATCTTGTATTCGCAAACGTTGCCGACGTCCGTACAGGTATGTACGAAGCCAGTTAATTGCATCAGGAGATATGTTAAGTGACTAGAGTGACTAGAGAAGGTAGATAATTGCTTATACTCCTCTAGAGCACCAGGTCGCATAAACATATTAAAAATATGATAAGTAATTACTATTTTTTCCCCCTATTTAGACAAATATACCGAGTGCCGGCTAGCGGAAACTAATTAATCTTAACCATAAAAGTCTATTTAATTTATATTAATAATGAATATGAATATTACTATGTTTTAAATAAGCCTTAAACGTTCCTGCACTCCAGCTATTTCCATTATCCCACAGTCCATTTTGTCATTTGTTTAACTAAGTAACAACATAATATGTGCTAAATGTAATTGTGAAGTCTATAATTAAATTGCAATGATGATAATTATAATTTATATACATATAAAATGAGAATATATTATATTTTTTTTTTAATAAATCATTAAATGCAATTTATAATGCACTAAGTAATTTTGTATACTGGCCTTATAGTGTTTCTAAGTTCCAAATATAAGATGGTTCTTTTTATAGTAGTTGGAAAGTGACTTGTTTGTCTGTCTGTTGATTTATATGTGTATGTTTAAGATGTCCTCGCTCCCTATCACATAATTATTTTACAATTTACGCATATTTACATAAAATCTTTAAACACAGCACATCTCATCTCATGTTGTACTCTAATGATGATATCATATATGTTTTCCACTTTGAAAGTCAAAATTGTAATTGAACATTAAACAGTTTATCGCTTCTTTTTTATGTCAATAACAGTGTAGCGTCAATTAATTTCACAACAAATTCACTGAGGCGTCAGAATCACTTTAGTTGATAAAGCTTGCTTTCCACTAGGACCACATAATATACTGTATATATAAAAGACTATGTATACGCAATATTTTATTGGATTTTGATATTAATTACGATTCTTAATGATAATAATATTTGTTGGCGGGGTAGGCAGCACTGCGTATTGAGTGGCGGAACTCAACGTTGGGCTTGCCTTAGTGCCAGAGCAAATAAATTAAAATAATAATTCATTTCCCTGAGTGGGGATCAAACCCACTATCAGTCGGTTTTACAGTCATACTTTGTGCCCCGCGACCCGACTGGCCTCAAATACATTCATTATAACACCATAAAACACATGCACTTTAGTGTAGTCGTAGTCATAGTCACTGCAGTCTAAATTGAATGTTATAGAACTGGAATATCGCACATTCGGCAAGGTTACGGTCTCACGGAGGTCACGATGGCGTGCTGTGTTGACTTAACCAACGGAGAAAAAGTGGGTTCGTGCGGCACACCGGCGCCGGGGATGAGGATCAAGGTAATGTTGTTAGAAACAATTGTATTTGATTTCGTCCATCGCTTTTAATATAAAGTATTAACTGACGGACATTTCGATTTTTGAATATTATTTACTTATTACCTAATATTCTACATACGACACTATTATGTTCTTTAAGTTGCTTGCAGATTATAAATATAAAAGGCGAAGTGTTTTTTATCTTCCAATTAAATGTAGGTACCTACAATATGTATATTGCGCATTTTATTTTTATAATTTTATATGAAATGTTAAATTATAATTCATTTGCTGCCTTCAAGAATTAGAATTTAAGTAATTCCTTTATCCGTATATGAAATATGACGCAGATCAAGATAATAATCAATTGCAAAAAATCGACGTAATATTTTAATGATAATAATTTATTTTTATTGCACACAAAATTGTAAGTGTATTTTGTTTGTATGTTTCGCATTAAATAAATTTCACTGTTGAAATATTAATAATATTATTATAGGTACCTACTTTCACGTAATTTAAAAAATATAAAAAAATAACTTAATATTGTGAGGTAGGTTTATCGTAATATCTAATTTCCAAAATATAATGATTATAAATAATTAGTACATGCACAGTACATTTTTTCCGCTGTAAAATTTTTATAAATAAATGTTTATTACATAAAAATCAGCAACGATAAAATAATCGTTGTAATGCCTTTATCTACGTGATACGGGTTTACTGTTGAGTGTCGAATAATAATCAATATCTATTTTTTATCACTAATATGGCAAATACTTCATATACCTAAAGTTAATACATTCATTGTCAAATGTCAATGAAATAATATGTAGGTGCTATCACTGATAATTATACATAGGTTCATTGATGATTGTACTTATCTTTGTCCTTCTATTATATAAAAATATATTAAGTTTCGTCGTCGCGGGTGATATTTTTATAGTATACGACATAACGTTGAATGATACATATGTATATAGGTACTGGTGCCTGTAGGTCCCCTTTCTTTTACAAATCAGCTTTACGTTGTAATCCGCACACAACAGGGTAGGCAGAGGGAACCTAGTGTTAAGACACTTCGTTCCCCACTTTGCGCCGAATTCAAGTCTTTTTTTTTTACTTTGCTCAAGTCTTTTTTTTTACAAAGTTACTTTAAAATATTAATAAGTTGTGTTTTTAATAGATAATGAGGACTTAATGACCAATAATAAAAATATATTAGACGGGTTATCTATTAGTACGACTTACTCTGATTATTATGTTTTATATCGTCGGTCAATCTTATATAATTATGTGTTGAGTTGCAATTTATTTGAGTACTTCACATTCGCATGAATAAAAAATAATATTTATGGCTTAAGAATAAAAATTGTGTGTAAATTTTTCCTTCCTATAAGAAAAGGCAGTACTGAATCATTATACATAATGCTAAATAAATACATGTATTTATTTAGCATGCTAATTTATTCAAAAATGTATATACATATATTAATTTATGAAATTATCATAATATAAGTACTCACTTATTTTAGTGATGACGTGGGTTAAGTATTTCAGCTTTAAAAGGCTTTAAACATATATCTCATATATTTTTCAAGTAATAAATTTAAATAACGTTTTGTAAAAAACATTTTCTTTAATAAGAATATATGACATATTCTCAGGTGCTAGACATAGAAACCGGTCAAAGACTGGGGCCAAAGCAAGAAGGTGAGCTATGGATAAAGTCACCCCTCCGCATGAAGGGGTACATGGGGGACCTTCAAGCAAGTGAAGCTCTCATAGATACCGAGGGTTACGTACAGACCGGCGACGTCGGGTATTTCGACGAAGATGGCTTCTTTTATATAGTGGATAGGCTGAAGGAGCTCATCAAATATAAAGGTTTTCAGGTAACGCATTGTTTTTGATACGTTTTTATTAACTTGACCAGATCCAAACTATTTATTAATATAAGAATACTGATGAAAATGTGTGCACTGTTATTACTAAAATAATAAGTAAATGCTTTGAAGGGTAATTTTGAAATATTTTATGACTAGCGGACGCGCGCAGCTTCGCCTGCTTATTTTCACCCTTAGGGGTGAATTCTAATAGAACATGAAATACGTGTTCAATGAAATATTTTTAGAGACTCAATTTCAAATTTTATAAAAATCAGTGATGATACAAAGATCCTTACAAACTTTAAACCCCTAGGGGATGAATAAAAAATAAATCACGAAACATGTGTTCAATTATATATTTTTAAGAGTCTAAGTTTCAAATTTTATAAAAATAGGTGGCGATTTAAAGATATTTCCATACGAACTTTCAACCCCTTATTTACACCCCTAGGGGATGAATTAAAACGAACCACGAAACATGTATTTAATAAAATATTTTTAAGAGTCTAAGTTTCAAATTTTATAAAAATCGGTGGCGATTTAAAGATTTTTCCATACTAACTTTGAACCCCTTATTTGCACCCCTAGGGGATGAATTAAAATGAACCACGAAACATGTATACAATGAAATACTTTTAAGAATCTAAATTTCAAATTTCATAAAAATCGGTGCCTATTTAATTTTTTTCCCATACAAACTTTCAACCCTTATTTCACCCCTTTAGGGTTAAAATTTTTCAAAATCCCTTCTTAGTGGATGTCCAGATTACGAAAGTAAACATCTGTCCAAATTTCACGTTTCTACCATGCCAGCCATAGTGATGGCTGTAAATTGTAATTTTAATTATAAAGGATTTCCTTTGCAATGATTAGTCATTGATTTATCACTTATGACTATTATTAACTTTGTAATTTGACTAGTAGTAGTAGTAAATGTGTATTAAATAATATAAAAGTTGTATTGACGTTTAGCTATCATAGCTATCGATCATTCTAGATGTGGCGATCGCGCTAGTGGAAGTATCAGAGTTTTGTTTTCTTTGATTTCTTGATTGACTTCTGAATAGTGTAACATAAGCTATTTGGAGTGGGGACTAAGTGTTTTACTCCAGGAGTTGGAAAATGTAAATAATTTAAATATTATCCATATCCTTGAGTAAAGTTCTCCTTGAGTAAGCCAACCTCCAACACACACCGACTCGCTGCGTTACGACTGTCTATATTTATTTAATAATAGTTCCGCCACTCAAAACGCAATGCCTCCAAAAATTCGGCGAAAAGTGAGGAACGGAGTGTCTTAGCACTAGGTTCCCTCTGCCTACCCTTCTGATGTTCTTCTTGTTTTAATATTATATTTCGAATAATTTATAGGTATGTAAATTATCGCTCTGTTAAATTCTAAATTAGCACTTATTATAAAGTCAATGTTTCTTTTTCATATAATGTGTATTTTTTGTAATGACACATTGACGTAAGCGTTGTAAAAACCTCCTCACCCTTGACGTACTAATTTAATTAGAAAATGTAGAAGAATAGATCTGGACATTAGGTTATGACGGCTTACCTGAGGATGTCGTGGTGAGGTAGGTCAACATCTAACTGTAAATTAATTATTTTCATTTCCTCGCTCGGGTAGACATAACGTGGCGTTGAGTTCCACTTAACACGCAATTTCTGAAAAAAATACGATGCGTGGGGACGAAGTGTCCTAACACTTGGTCCGCACTGTCTGCCCCACGATATGCGAGATACAGAGTGAAGCTGTCTGTTCCCAGGTGGCCCCTGCGGAGCTGGAGGCGCTGCTGCTGCGGCACCCCGGCGTGGCGGACTGCGGCGTGGTGGGGCTGCCCGACGAGACGGCCGGCGAGCTGCCCGTCGCCTTCGTTGTGCCTCAGCCCAGTGCTAACCTGACAGCTGATGCTATCGTTAAATATGTCGCTTCTAAGGTAATGTATAATAATTGTTTTTTTCTAATTTAATTTTGCATCCTGTATATAGCAGGGTAAACCGAAAGTATCTGGGAACCTAGGGTTAAGAGCGTGGGGAACGGAGTGTTTTAACACTAGGTTCCTTCTGCCTGTCCTACTGTGTGCGGGATACAGCGTGAAGCTGAAAAAAAAGTAGGAATAAATAAAAGGAAAAATAAGTAACTAACCATGTAGATACCATACCATACGACAGTATTTAAAAATATTAAACCAAATTAGGATTACCTACCTGAACCTATTTTACTAAGGCGACATCTCTTATAATTTAGCTAACAATAATATGTAATGAAGAGTTATCTTCATCAAATATTCCAGATCTTTAATTTTTATATATCAATGGAAAATGCCTGACACGTTAAATATATTCTACTTATTATGCGGTATTTAGTTATCTTTTACTACTATTATTATTCATCAGATATTCCATTTCGTTAATTTTTTAGTTTAGCTAGACCGTTATGGTTGTTCCTCGGGTGTTCTAAATCTTCAATTTTTATTTTTTATATGTATAGAACTTTTGTTAAGGCGGAGTTTCATTATTTCTTATGGTTTTGCTGGACCACTGCGGTTCTAAATTAGGTGCGTAGGTAGTCTTCAAAATCAAATACAGCTTAGGTACTTCCCAGACCTAATAGTTGCACAACAAAAACGTTTTACTTAAATCCGTCCAGTAGTTCAGCGTATGTGCGTTTACAAACTGACAGACAAGCAATAATTAAAAAAAATATAAATGAATTCTTTAATTATTTTAAACTCCCCTACATTGTTGTTTCGCAAATACCTAACCTTCATGAACATCTCACATTTCCGTAGGCATTTCCTTCATTACTGCGCCACGATGACGTTTAATATAATAAATAACATAAGTTTGTACCAATAGTAAAAAATAATATAAATACGTGTTATTTTCATAAATTAACATATTACAAGTTAATTTACTAATATACGTATATATACATACGTGTACAGATGATTTTAATATTTTTAAAATGACTAGTGACGTACTTAGTTCATAAAGTTTATTTAAATAAGTGCTTTGATTTCACGAAGTTTATTTTATTCTACAAAAACATAATTTATCGAGAAAACATGAAGGTCGCAATGCAGATAAATAAACTCCAATTTGCATGGCGATAATTGTGAACCAAAGCAAGATTCTTGTAATATTTCACTTTTTATCTTATCATGGTAATCTTGTTCTTTGATAAAATTTATATGAATATTGAAGTCAATGCAACGTAGATGTGATGAAATGTAGACGTTTTACCGATTTGATGTGTGTGTGTATGTATTTAGGACGCGACCGGTCCACCATTTTAAAGCCACTCAGCGTGCAATGGAAAGGGCTATGCTTGGAGTATCTCTGAACGATCGAATTCGAAATTAAGTTATCCGACAGAGAACCAATGTTATCGACATAGCCCAAAATTTGCAGGCTGAAGTGTTTCCGTTTCGTAAGCGCATTCTTTGTGGGTGTCCACATTTCTAATTATCTAATTTCACGTTTCTACCATTAGCGGTTATGGCTGCGCGTGCTTTTTACCACTGCCAGTAGGAACATCTTTTATATATATACTTAGATAATAAAGTAAGATAAATGTTATATCAAAATACACAGAGTACCTAACCATAAAAACACAAAATTCATAGCATGTGTTTTTATAAATACTTACTTACGTCGTGGTAGAGGTTTTATGCATTCTGTATTTATTTTGAATTTTTATAAAAATAAATAAAGATCTAAAAGCTTTCAGGGTCATGGCTATAAATTACACAAACCTTAAGAGGGATGTTGTGTGACAAGGGTAAAATTTTGTGACATCACATAAAAAAAAATCAGAATTAAAATCAGAATAATTTTCGTCTTGGTTTGATTTAAAAATGGCATTTCAAAATCGACTGGTCATCATAACTTATAAAACTTTCTGTAACTTATATTCTCTTAAAATTAATAAGTCGTCTTCTTTTTAGGTTTCTCCCGCAAAACACTTGCGTGGCGGGGTTATATTTGTGGAAGAAATACCAAAGAATCCATCGGGCAAAATTTTAAGAAGAGAACTTAAGAAACTTTTAATTAAGGTTAAGAGTAAGCTATAACAGCGCCATATTTTATTTTTATGTAAATTTCAGTACCAAAATAAGAAACTTTGACATATTGCGTAATATTATTGAGTTTCTATTTATATTAAGTGGGAATTGTTTAAAAAATTACCTTTAAATTATATATTTATTTATATAATAACATATTCATGTTTATTAGTTTGTTAAACTGTTGTAATTTTTTACTATCATCCTTTAATTTGCCAAATTATCTAAGCCAAAAATTTATTATATACACATGAAATAAAAAAAAACAATATATTAATAACGGCGAGTGTATATTATATTATAAAATATAACAATTCCAAATTAAGATGTGTTAAAAATTTTTACTTATTAGCTAGTTTATCTTTTAGTTCTTGTGGGATTCGTTCTAAAGCATAGCCATGGAGTTCATTACTAACGGCTGCTAAGACACCAGTTTTGTTTGGCTTTCCTTCTGAAGCTCCATATTTGTAATAATCTCCAAGAATATCAGTTAATTTACCACCAGCAGCGCTAAGTATTGCTTCTGGAGCACATGTATCCCATTTTTTACAGCCGGGGCTAGCAAAAACGTATACAGATGCGACTCCTTCTAACAATTGTATTACCTACGAAACAATTTTTATTAGTAGTAACATATTTTAGAAAACTTATAAAAAATTGTATGTCGCAAGGATTAAAGCCGAACCCGCGCTTCTTGGAAAATATGCAAGCGGTTTGACCACAAAGCTTACTTCCAAGATGATAAGAATGTATGCAATATATGGCTTAGTGGTCAGAGAACTTGGAATGTTTCCAAGGGGTGCAGGTTCAGTTCAAAAAGTTTATATGTTTTCTAAAACTTAGTGACATTTTAAATTATTATATATGGGTTACTAGTTATAGCTAGGTGTGCTTATTGTTTTTATATGTTGACTATGGTGTTATTGTTAATTTATCAAAATATATGATAATATTACATGTTGGTGTTATTTATTATTGTTGCTTTTGGTCAATGTTAATTTATGTTGATTATTAAGTTTTTTGTTAATAATATAATAATTAAAGTAAAAAAAACATTTTATGCTAATAATGTTAAAATGACTGTAAAACTTATTTACCTTATAACCTGCACCTCCAACTCTTAAAATTTTTGCTGCATTCATAACCTCCAAAGCTTTCTCTACTACAGGGTTGGAATGACTTCTTGTGGTAGTGATAACTAATGAGTCTGGAGGAGGAGCTGCAGTAAATCCTCCATAACCTGCATCTTGCAGACCCCATATAGTCCTACCAACTTTTTTCTCCCCACCTACTAAAGTTTTATAATAAGGTTGATGTATCACACCAGCCACTGGTTTCTCATTGACAGATATACCAATTAAAACTGTCACATGCTCCAGAAAACCTGTAACAATTGGAACACAAATATTTTGTTTCATAAATATCCTTCTGTTTTCCAATTATGGAGGAATATATATATTTACACAGGTACATGCAGCTTGCAATACTAAACTGAAATTTCAAGTATGAGATATATAAGAACATAATATTTTTATACCTTAATTTGCACACCAGCTAATTCCATCTGCATGAACTTTACGAGAGAAACCGAAAACTTTGTTACTTTTTGCAGACCACTTATTTAAATAAATTAATGTTTATATTAAATATACAGCTAAATAAATTAATTACCAACATAATTTCTTTTTTCATAAGTGGTCTGCACAAATATTTTCGATATTGTAAAGAAGCAGTAAGCTGGTTTGTAAATTAGGGTATTGATTTAAGTACAAGCAACAATAGTTGTAATAGAAAAATTGTGTAAAAAAACTTCAAAGATATGCTTGTGAAAGTAGAAAGTTACAAACCATTATGCCAAAGTAATTTGTGATGCATGCGCAAGACATTGTGATATTTTAGTTCAAAACAATTGTTATTCATAATGAGTCATTGTTTAATAAAATTGTATTCATCAATTAATATTGTTATTAATTAACATCCAAAAGACACTACCTACTTAATTCTAATTTTCCATTTACCATAGTTTGATTGTTGTAAACTTAAATACCACTTGATACTTATAAATGGATGAGCAAAATACATTTTCCATCTTTCCCATGGATCTTTCTTCAACATAAGGGCACCTAAAATTTGTAGATCCTTTTAATTATTTTTTATTTCCTTTATATTCATACAGTATCTCATGTATACCAGAGACAAAGAGATTACCAGGGTGAAAAAATGAAAATAATTTATTCCCACAAGTTATTCCCCAAATCAAATCCACAATTGTCCTGTAAACAGATGTAGTACCACTTCTCCACAATGGCATCATTCTATAAAGCTTGGTGCTTTCAAATAATTAAATTGTCATAAAATAGAAATGAATTGCAATTAATAAAATACTACTTTGAAAATACTCAAATAGATGTAATAAAATACTTTAAGAACCTTGAGTGTATTCTGAAGTGCCATCAAGAGGATCAACCCACACTACAATATCTTCCTCTTTCACACCCTGGAATTTAGAAGGGCATTGTAGTGACAAGACTTCCTTGTCTGAGTCTATTACCAGCCAGTCACTCGGAATTTCACCCTGAAAATAATTAGATTTTTCAATGTCAACTGCACTCAGTTCAATAAAATTTTTTGCTCATATTTTGTTTAATTTGTTGACCTTTTCTTAGCTTCACAATGTACTCTGAAATGTTTCGTAGTTTAACTCAATCTCACTCTTTGACTTGTTACTAGCGTAAGGAAATCAAAATAATTCATTACCTCAAATGTGAATTAAACTCACAACTTACTAAGATGAAGAAATGGCAAAATTTATACAATGCATAGCTTAAGTATATTAAAAAAATAAACTGTCTAAATTAGTACAGTTTAATGTAATTTATAAATGTACCTCCGTATCCGTATTATCTTCTTCGCCTATGATGCTCAGTTTTGGATATTGTGCTGCCAAAGACGCAATGATACATCGCTGTGCTGATCTATCTGCTTCTGTTTGATAATCATCCTTGCCCTATTGAAATAACGAATAAGCGCAATTTTATGCAATAGTTAATTATTCATAAAAAAATGAAACAATAGATGACGAAACAAACCTTTTCAACAATACCGAGTTCTCCTTTACTCATAACATCTCGTACAATTTTTCCTGCTCGGCCAGCAATAGATACGGACGATGCTAGTAATTTCACAATAACTGGAATACTGGTTGACATTTTATACTTAGCAAATTTGTGAAGTAATAAAAATAAATGTGATAACAATATTACTTGAACTAAATTCTAAAAAAACTTCCACTACTGTCGTCTGTTCCTATTTGCTGTTGCTATCAGCTGTAAGTGTAACGTTGAATTGACACTTGACAGCTGACAGTGAAATAGTGAAGTGAAGGCTGAATGTGAAAGTACAGTTCATTTTAGTTTCCCTTATGTACTTTTCACGTTCATTCAAGACATGTAAATTAGTTCTCACTGAATGACGAAACGGAACTCTTATAGAATATCCATATATATCTGTCCGTCTGTATGTGACAGCTTTTTTATTTATTAAATTTAGTTAAAACTTGGTAGCTAAATAAAAATAGTGAACGGACCACGTGCATACTACTACATACTAGTTTCCTAAAACTATTTTGTCTCAAAATCAATCATTTCAAAAACAGACACTTTCGAAGTGCTGATATTGTCGTGGCTGTTTAAAATAAAAAGAGTGCGGTAAAAAAAGTATATGCTGTCGATCTCAATGGAGGCCACTCGTGAGGCAGAAGTGTTTCTGGTTCACTGGTTGTGGTTTCGATCCTCACTCGAGAAAATGAAAATTTTTATTTCTCCGCTCGGGAGTCGAGGCAAAGGAGGCGTTGGGTATAAATCAAATCAAAAACACTTTATTGCACAAAGAAAATACAATTAAATTTGTAATTTGAGTGAGTTCCGCCACTCAACCCATAATGCCTCGGGAATTCGGCGGAAAGTGGAAAACAGAGTGTCTACTGGCACTAGGTTTCCTCTGTCGACACTGCTGTTTGCAGGATATTTTTTTTTTTTTATATGGAATAGGCTTGCGTTTGACCGCATCAAGTCCGGTGAGCATTGATGCGGTCTACGGTGGTGCACGCTTGCCTAGAAAATACCTATTCACCCTATCTTTGAAAACCCCCACATTGTATGTCACAGGAAATACAGATGCCGGCAGTGAGTTCCAATCTCTCGCAGTGCGGATAAAGAATGTAGCCTCAAAGCGTTTCGTTCGTACGGTAGGAATTTCTACCGTGTATGGATGGCGTGAAGCTGTATTTCTGGAAGTTCTGAGGTACAAAGGGGCTGGGGGAACCAAGCTATGTAAATCATGGGCACACTCTCCGAAGTGTATCCGGTAAAACACGGACAGAGATGCAACCCTACGCCGGTGGCTAAGGCTCTGCAGTTGAGTTTCAACAAGGGTCCCGTCATTGATTAGCCTTCTGGCTCGTCTCTCAACTGACTCTAAGGTCTGTAATTGGTACTTGGCAGAACCATCCCATAAATGAGAGCAGTACTCCATACATGGTCTAACTTGTGCTTTATACAGTGTGAGAAGATGTTGAGGTGTAAAGTACTGTCTCACCTTGGAGAGGACGCCAAGTTTTTTAGCAGCCAACTGAGCTCTGGACTCAATGTAAGATCCAAAGTTAAGAGTCGATGAAAGAGTAATGCCAAGAAGTTCAAGGTGGTCGCTTAACGGGACCGATACATCTCGAAATGAGGGGAGTAATTCGAATGGCCTTTTTTTCGCGGTGAACAGACACGCCTGGGTCTTAGTGGCATTAAATCTGACCAAATTAGCATCTCCCCAATCGGAGACTGCTTTGAGGTTCAAATTAAGGCGCTCAACCATAGAATCCCTATGCGATTGTATTTCAGGCCCATTTGCAGTTGCTTTAGCCATGTAGCGCTCTACAACAATGCTGTCATCTGCGTACCCAAGAATTCCAGGAATGAGTAAATCATTTATATGGAGCAGGAATAGAGTTGCAGAGAGCACTGACCCTTGAGGAACACCGGCATTTACATCCATTATATCAGACGAGTAGCCATCCACGACTACACGTATTGATCGGTCCCTCAAGAAGTCGGATAGCCAAGAACACAAGTCATCGGGCAAGCCATATGCTGGTAACTTTCCTATAAGGCTATCATGCCAAACCTTGTCGAAGGCCTTTGAGATGTCAAGAGAAACGGCCATTGCCTCACCATACCTCTCAATGGCCTCACTCCAGAATTGAGTGACATACGCTAGAAAATCCCCAGTAGACCGATTACGCCGAAAGCCATATTGGCGATCACTGAGAAGGTCGTTTGTTTCTAGGTATGCCAAGAGTTTATTATTCAGAACACGTTCCATAACCTTACAGATTATGGACGTGACTGAGATTGGCCTGTAATTGGAAGGGTCGGCGCGACTGCCCTTTTTGGGCACTGGTTGCACGTTGGCAAGCTTCCAGAGTTTAGGCACTTGTCCAATCGTAAGAGAAAGTCGAAAAAGGCGTGTTAGAACAGGAGTCAGCTCAGCCGCACAACTTCTCAACACAATGGCCGATATACCATCAGGACCACTTGCTTTGTTCACGTCAAGACATTGTAGAACTTGGCGCACCTCTTTTTGGTGAATGTGTATATTACTCATTAGAGTGTCACATTTTGGTGGTATTGGAGGTACTGCACCACCTGCGTCTAGACGCGAAGATTCTGCAAATTGAGATGCAAACAAGTTTGCTTTCTCTTCGGAAGTATGAGCTAGTGACCCATCGGGTTTCAGCAGTGGAGGAAGTGAAGGGCGAGCGAAGTTTGCTTCAACTGATTTCGATAAGGACCAAAACGCTTTACTACCTGCTGGGTACGACGCGAGTTTGGTCAATCTTTATTATTATTAATTAACATTCAAATTACTATAATATTATTTTCTTATAGAAACTTTTATATTTGTAACGCTTTAATATATTTTATGTTTGTAAGATCATACTTTTTAAGATCACATCATTATTCTGTCCCCCGGGTGAATTGTAAATGTAATTATCTTGTATGGGAACCATATAATTATAAATAATAACAACTTTAGGAAAAATGGTTTATTAATAATTTTGTGTACATTTTTAACATACGAAATTTGACCACAAGAAATGGATTTTCTTTTTTTTTATTCTATAATAACACTACAGTGGCATATAATATTTTTTAAAGTAACAATGATAAGAATAAAATATTCTATGATAAAATATTGAACAGTAAGGCACTTATATGATAAAACATTAAACATTTTTAAGCACTAAATACTATTGCTTGACCCTTAGATTTCGGTAATTTTTTGGTTAATTTATATATTCACATCTTCAATTGCGTATACATAAGCATAAACACAGACAAATAAATCTTTAGAAAAAGAAGTGTAGCAAGCAAAAGTAAGTAACAACAATAAACTAAAATATTAAAATATCCAAATGTCCGATGTGCTATAAAATATTTTTTTTTAACCCCTAAACCAGTCAGTTTATTTTGATGTACTTTATACTCTAAAATAAATATATTTTAATTATAAGACAAACTCTTATCAAACCATCAAATGTATTGTTCCATAATAACTATAGCCAGTTACGTTAAAGAAGAAACACAGATTTGTATTCAAATTTCAAATAAAAAAAGTTAAAAATATAATAATAAATTGTATACAGTCGATTACCCGATCACAATAATAGATTCATTCCCTTTCAATATTTTTCAATAAGATTTGATGTCAACAATTAAAATAAAAGAACTGTAAATATTAAAATCCCTTAAAATACCTACTAACGAAATGGATAAACCATATTTTGATTTTTTACCTAATAATATGCAATGTGCCTACAGTAAGCACACTACCATTATTAGCCTGGCCACGCACACGTACAATAATATTGTCAATAAAGTATGTATTGTCAATAATATTGTGTAGTATGCGGGGCCATATATTGAACAATATTATTGTCAATATGGTATTGACAATAATATTGTGTGTGTCTGGCTAGCCTTAGAGTTCTGTCTTTCCGTCTGTCACCAGGCTGTAATTGTTCTGTTCTGTTCTGAATGTAATATATATCTAAGGGGCTCCTATACAACAAACGTCATTTTCTTTTCCGTTTTTATAGATAACAGGCTTGTATAAGAATGAGAATTTCACCATTTTTTAAGCTTAAAAATTAGAAATAGTAAACTGTAGTAAAAAATATTAATCTATCATATTTCATTTTGATGCTACCCTTGATTCTATCCTTCTCACTACATTCATCATCCTCATTATCGCATTTGCTCGCTTATGCAGTATATGCATAATAGCTTGGTCTACTTAAATGTCAATTTTACAATATTTTTATCATCTATTACAGATAAAAAAGACGTTTAATATTTTCCTTGAGAAATTGCACTTTGATCTACCAAGATATTTTAAGTTAAAATCCCTCTTTAAGTCTTTTTGTAAAGTGCATTACATATATTATTAAATACTCTTATTACATTATTTATTTCATTTTTATTTACCCTTAATTTTATCTTCATCATCATCGTCACCACCGTTGTCATCATCATCTTCATCTTCGGACTTGCACACTTGTGCCAGTATATGCGTAATAACCTGGTCTATAGTGTGGCTGTCGAGCATTCTCGTAATATTCTTATCCTCTATTACATATAAAAACAGATGTTTAGCGTTCTCCCTGAGACGTTGAACTCTGGTCCATTTTTCTTTGTCTGCAGGTTGAGCACCACAATTTTCTATCACTCTTTCTAATACCTAAGTAATAAGTAGAAAAATAATAATAAATAATTTCTTGCTCATATTATTTTTAACGTCATGCTGTACCCTAAATATACATACTTGTTTAGGGAAGTGTAAAACGGAATGCCTTGATACTTTGTGCTTCTGCTTTCTCTACTATTAGCAGGATATAGCGTGAATATAATAAAACAACAAAAATTAACTAAAATTAAAAAAAAGAAATACAAAAGTTCTCAATTTGCAAAGAAAGTATAGAAAGAAGAAACTTATCATTAGATTATTTAGGGGCTCCCTCTACAAAGCTATGTCACAGGGATTATGTGTGTTTATAATTCGGGAGGCATTGCGTATTGAAGAGTGGCAGTTTGCCAGTACACCAGAATCGAACCCACTATCAAAGGCGTTTACAGCTTTACACCTGTGTCACGATTCTTGTGACACAATTTATAGATGACCCTTATTCTAAATATAATAGCAAAGAAACATTGTCAAGTACATATAAAATAGATAGATAATTCTAGATACCTCATCAACACTTGCATCAGGCCACCCGAAGCACTCCAACATATCTTTATCAATAAGCTGTGAGAGCAGCTTTCCTATATTGTCTGCTAACTCCTCTTCGCACATTAAGGGCGAATTAGCTTCCACCTTGTACAAAATAAAAATATTTTAGAACATCGTAGCTTCACGCTGTATCCCGCATAACATTGCAGAGAGAGTGGCAGAACACAACGCCGCGTTTTGTCGTGTTACCTTACCAGAGCGGGGAAATGACGCGCTTACATTCGGACGCTGTGTACCTAACAATAATATTGTTTTTGCAGCTTCTGCTGCATCCCGCACACGGCAGGGTAGGCAGACGTACTCCACTTTCCGTGTCGAGTGGCTGTACTTAACGCCGTGATATTAACTGTACTGTTACTTATATATTTTATTATTATGAAGGCATTTGTCGTTAATAATAAAAATCTTATAGTTTACATGACAGTTCTGAGTTCAAATTTAGATTGGAATTGGATTTATACTAACAATATAATCATATAAAATACGCTGAGTTCTATAATAGCAGCGACATATAAATGTGCTAAACAAGTGAACAGAGTAATTTTTAGAACAAGTTACTAAGTTTGTCATTTTTAAGAGGCACATGTTCGAGTCCATGTGAGATTCTTTTAAATTATTACCTTTTCTATTTCTATTCTTAGTGTGGATTTATTTTATATATATAGCTAAGTAACCTATATCTATACTTTTTAGAAAACATAAAAAATTTAACGTCGCGGGATGCACCCTCTATTTGCGTTAATCCCGCTATGTTCAAATTTTTAATGTCTTCTAAAAAATATTTTTCTTTCCTATGTGTAGAATAACACTTTAAAACTGTAAAAAATAACCTCTATCTGTTGTTCCACATCGGACTGTTCTTGTAGTCCGCCGTACAGCACTCCTGAGCCGTACCCCTCCAGGATACGATCCGACTCCGCGTCCAATACGTTCAGGATTGATTCTAATTCGGATTTTTTCACTCTCTCCGTTCTGAGGTTAACACCCTAGTGAATTTAACATTAAATTAATTATATATATTTTTTGGGAAATAAATGTAATGGACTTTTTTGAAATATCCTAGAAGATTGCCCAAATCGAAAACGTTTTTTTTTGTTTTCTTATCCTTTCTAAAGAACCAACCTAGCAAATGTCAGCTTTCTACAACTACCACTCACCTGCTAGTTATCCGTCAGTTATCTAGTAACACAAAAGTTTAACTTATGTAAAACCCTACTGTTCTACTATTGGCTCTCTCTCTATTAGTGCAACAACACGTACAGGCCGTGGTCACTCACCAGCACTTGCCGCACGTGCATGAGTCGATCGCGGAACACATGCGGGTGCGCCTTGCGCACGTGGCGCACGAGCTGCTCACCGCGCACGTAGGCGCGCGCTGCCACGCAGTACATGCAGCGGCGCGGGCGCTCCAGGGCGTGTGTGCTCATGTGCCGCCGCATGTTCATCTCGCTGTGGAACCGCTTCGAGCACACCTCGCACTGGTGCGCTGAGGGCAGAAATCTAAATTAGTAATACCGCTCTAGATACAATGTCACAAGAAAATATGTTCCTAAATATTTATTTTCTTTTTTTTAACCGACTTCTGTAAGAAAAGGAGGTTATCAATTCAACTTGTTTTTTTTTATGTTTGTTACCCCAAAACTTTGACTGTTTATTAAGTCTTAAATTTGCATTATGTATGTGCGCGACAAATGGGTGAATAACTCAATATCACACCGACCGTTTCCGAACATTCTTTTTTTATTTTAAATAATACACTCCAAGGATAGTTTGGTTAAAAATATAATTGTACTGTCATAGATACAAGG
This sequence comes from Heliconius numata, assembly GCA_016802625.1. NCBI lineage: Eukaryota > Metazoa > Arthropoda > Insecta > Lepidoptera > Nymphalidae > Heliconius > Heliconius numata. The sequence continues at coordinate 621,614 of JAEBDU010013284.1, read as the reverse complement.
AAAAACATTGTTAAAATTGGTGTCAGAAGTAAAACGCTCAGTGATGGATATTGAAGTAAGGTTGTTGTAGCATTAGCAGTTAGCTTGACACTGACTTCAAAATTATAAAATGTTTTTTAATTATTTTTGTTTAACAAAATCAAAGTAGATTTATATTTATGTAGATATGATTTAGATTTAGCTAGATTATGTAAAATTAATTATTAATTTAATTTAAGTTCATTTAATATTAATAATCTCTGAAATTTTAATAGGCGCAAGTCAATGACAACATGTTAAAAAATGTACTCAAATAATGAAAAAGTAAAAAGTTATTATTCTTATTTCGTAATAAGATAAATCGATTTAAACGTAGTTCTCGTGAACTACGTTTAAATCGATTTAAGCGTTTACATTTTTTTACCAGTCTACTATAATATATGTCTTGTAATATAATGAATAAATAAAAAAATATATATAAACAATTTAAAAAAAATGTGTAAATACCGTTTTACTCCTAGATACTGTAAATTGTAAACACTTTATAAATATCAAAATAACTTACGCTTATCTTCCAAATGCATTTTAACATGTGTCTGTAAAGCCTTCTCACTCTCAAACTCTGCTTTGCCAAAAGAACAATCTTCAATAGGACACAATAACTTGACTACGCCCATATGTTCCTTTATGTGTATAAGAAGACTGAAAGTAAATTATAATATTAAATATTATTATAATAAAATTAAGATAGCTTTATTTATAAAGGCAGCATGGGATTTCAATACTACAGTTTAATTGCGAGATAAGTATTTACAACTACTGATTATACGACATTAGCTTCTACCTTCAGTTTCGTACGTATAGTCAAGTGAAAATAAGTATGACACATTTTAAAACTCGTATTTTTAAATCACCCTCAAGTCTGAGATCGGTCTTAAGATGTTGTGTTCAATCATAGATATGTAATTTATGGATGAAAACGGGATCTCAAGATCGATCTCAGAATTTAAAGCGGTTTATAAATACAATCGGAAGTGCGGCAGATAACGAACTGAACACAGGTACAGTGGGTTACGTCGAAACGATTAAATTGATATACTACGGCCTACAACCTTCTTCAATAAATGGACTATCAAATACAAAAATATTTTTCTAATCGAACCAGTACTTCCTGAGATTAGCATGTTCAAGCAAACAAACTCTTCAGCTCTACAATATAAGTAAAGATGAAGGAAACAAATATGAACTACAATTTATTTTTATTTATTTATTTTTACTTTTATTTAGAGACTTAAGCATAAAGAATAACTTTGACGCCATCGTGACGCAGGGATGGGCACAAGCACGACACGGCACAACACGCAATGCCTACAGAATTTGGCGGAAAGTGAGGAACGTAATTGTTTTAGTACAAAATACCTTCACTCTAAGTTTCCTCTACCTACCCTGCTATGTGCGTGATAAAGCGTGAAGCTAAAAAAAAGAACAACTTACTTAGCTTTTGACGTGAATGTTTCATTACATATTGTGCACTGGTTGCCAGTGTGCTTTTGGAGGTGTCTTTGCAATTGCACTTTTTGTATGTAAGAATTATCACAAAAATTACATTTGTACGGTTTTTCTGCCAAATGTGTAAAAACATGGCGGCGCATTACTTCTATTGTGAAAGTGCTGTAACCACACTGTAGAAAATTTAAATATTAGTTTAATATTTTAAATATTTTTTAAAGTGTTATTCCAAAGTAAGGAAAGAAAAATACTTATTAAGAAACCATATAAAAATTTAATCTATTTATATAGAGGGATTTGAGCCCACGATTCGAACGGTTCCCAAAGAGGCGCGGGTTCAAATCCCGCTCGCCGTAAACGGTCAATTTTTTTATGTTTTCTTGATAAGTATAATACTTGAAGATAGAAATTTACATTACAATTAACTCAGAGAATTATTTAAAAAAATATAGCTTATAATTACAACATTATATTTATTGCTAATGACTACGACTTAAATAATAAGTGCTCTATAGTGTAATGGAAAAAAAGCAACTTTAATAGATACGTTACGACTATTGGGACTACGAAGTTCAAATTTGGTGGATAGATGTTCAGTCAACACTTTACGATTTTTTATACCTATAGTGAAATTTATAAAAGAAATACATCAAACCTATACCCACAAAATGTCTAGGGATAAGTCTTTATAAATTTTATCTTTAGCCTCACGCTGTATGCAGCACATATCAGAGTAGGCAGAGGGAACCTGGTGACTTAGGGTTAAACATACACATTACACACACACTACACTACACTACTACGGTACACTTCATATTTATTTACTTTAATTATTCCCTGGCACCTTGAATATTGGTAAAAAGTCGTATTAAAAAATGTATAAGCAAAAACATACAAATACCATTTCATACAGATACCATGTCATACTTACCACATAGCCTCTTCATGTTTAGCATTTTAAAAATATAAAAATATTTTTTAATAAATAAAAATCATTTACAAGTTTGAGTACAACACTATAATTTTCCTTTTGGCTTTGAACTGTGATGTTGAAATGAAATGCAGGATGCATATAGCAGCAGTGTAGGCTGAGAGAACTTAGTTGTTTCTGTTGTTGTATCCTATTTTGGAAACATTGTATGTTGAGTAGCAGATCTCTATGCTCTCTTACTACAGCAAGGAAATGAAAATAATTCATTTTGCCAAATGTAAATTGAACCAAAACTATCATGATTACAGGCATACACTGTCCCATTGCACCACAATGGACCCTAGTTTTCTCCAGTCTACATTAAATGAGAATCTGCATCACATAATTTTTTTTTTAATAGAGAATTTGTTGAGTTAGGCCTTATATTTTACTTACCACTTCACATGAAAATTTTTTTTCTCCATGTATTTCCAAATGTTTGGCCATAGCACCACGAGAACTAGTCACTTTGCCGCAGTGGTCACATTCAAAATGTGGAGTTTCTAAATGGAAGCATATCATATATTTTATATCTGATTTTATTCCCATCTAAGGTATACATATTACAGGGTAGGAATAGTATAGAAAAGTAACGGTAAAACATTCCATCACCATGCATAATTCAATTTTCAAGACATTGCTTGTTGAGTGGTGTAACTCAATGTTGTTTTTTGTTACCAAAAAGAGTTAACAAAAACAATTAATTCCCCAGTGGAAATGGATCCAACACCTGACACACACATTATATAATTTCTACATTTAATTAAAAAATAATTACTAAAAAAAGTTGCACCTGTATGACTAGCAAAATAATGGATAACTAGTTTTGAAAAGTTTCTTGTATGATAATCACAGTACTTGCAGTTAAAAAATTCTTTTGATAAATGTTGTGTTCGCAAATGCACCATTAAATTATCTCTCCTTGTAAATGTTGCAGAACAAATCTAGAATTAAAAACAATGGAAATTATACATTTAAATAAAAAATATAATAATAATTATAATATAGCTTAATACCTAAGTGTTAAGACACTCCATACCGCATCTTCCTCCAAATTCTAGAAGCATTGTATGGTGAGTGTTGGAATTCAAAACATTTTGCCTCAACACCAGAGTGAAGAAATGAAAATAATTCATTTGCTCAAATGCAAATGGACCCCAAAACCTCTCATATTTACAGTCAGACTTTGTGCCCCTGCACCACAACGGGCCTAAAATATTATTAATATTAATATTTGTAATAAAAAATACTAACTTCACACGGGTATACAACAATATTTCTACCATCACAACCCCTCTGTAGCAAATGTCGTAAAACATGAGAACGTCTCACAAACTTTTTTCCACAGTGCTCACATTCAAATATTTCCCTCTCATGTACATTTTTAATATGTTTTGATAAAGTTTCTTCATTGGGGCATTTAACAGAACATCGTGAGCATTGAATGCTCCCAGGTGAGGTGGAATGCTCATTTCGTAGATGGGTTGAATAACTTTTCCTAAATCGAAACTTCTTGGAACATTGCTTGCAATTGTAAGTAGGCTAAAAATTAAAAAAATGTCAATACAGCTTCTAAGAAATCAACTTGTAACAATATTCTAATAAATTCTTACTTTTACAATATCAGGACCAATCCAAAGGGCTTCCTGTGTCTTTGAATGAGCATTTTGTAAATGTGTTATATAGCTTTTCTTAAAATTAAACTATTTGTGACATTGCTTGCATTTATAAGTAAGCTAAATATTAAAGTAATGACAATACAGTTACCGTAAAATCAATTTGTGATAATCTTTTAATAAATTCTTACCTTTAAAACACTAACACCATCCCAAACCGTTTCCTTACAAGTCTTAAGGTGATCTTTTAAACGTAAATTTGTTTTAAACTCTCCTGAGCAAGAAGTACAAACGTGTGTACATTCATCAGAATCACCTTCGGTCTTAATTATGCTCTTTAAGTTCTTGTTTTTAGATCCTGGTGGCCGTCCTAATCTTTTACGTTTGTGCGTCATTCTGTAAAAAACATGATAATATAATTTTCGCCATAACTATTGTTTTAGTTTGCAAGTTAACTGAGAAATAATTTGATATTACTTTCACTCAGGCGCTGATTTTGATACGACAAAGTAGCTGTAGTATAATAGTATGGCGTACTCAATGAATATATTATAAAATCGTTGATAACATACTTAAATGGCTAGGTAATAATCAAGATTGTTGTACAGATTTTTTAACGCTTATACCGTTTAGAAAAAGCTTATTATAAAAATAAAGCGTTGTTACAGTCTTTTGTGCATATGATAGTAATGTTAATGTAGCCACAAATAAGACTCATTTCAGTTTAAATATGATATATAATACTATCAATTAAAATAGTACCATAGAAACAGAGCTGTCAATGCACAGTTTCAAGAGTTGTCACATGTCATGTCATAACAAATACTAAGACCTTATAAGCCACGTATTTCCCTTCCACAGATTATTAATATACGAGTAAAATGTTCTGTTTTTTTTATTTCACTCATGTATGGCACATTTTCATTTAAAAGGAAAAATCATAAAGAATGCTTACTGCGACCATGTACGTAAATCATGTGTTTTGAACAAACTATTTTTTACTATACAGGAGAGAGATTTATATAATAAGATCTTTAGATTTTTTAAGCTTTCCTGTTGCTATGGTTACTTGTTAACAAGTAGTAAAACGTAAACACAGTGTAATTTTTATGAACATGTTGTAATCAAAAGACGTAGAATAATTTTTATTGTTAATGTTAATTGTAATTATACAAAATAAAATATTTTCATAATAAGCTATGAACAATGGACGATGAAATAGATCGTGATCTTATAAAAGCTACACAAATTTCATTGGGAAAATACATAAAACGCCCATCGCTCACTGACAAGCTACTAAAGAAACCACCATTTAGATTTTTACATGATATTATCACATCAGTAAGTATCGATTATTGTTAATTAATAGAATAATTATTATCAACGAACATGAACATAAGAATTTCAAATGAGAAGATAATAACTGTTTGTTATATTAGGTGCTGAAAAGTACAGGATTTTTTAATGGGTTATTCGAAGATTACGAATTAATTTCTGACAAAGTAAAGGACAGAGAAAGTAAAATATTATTTCTTAATAAAATAATATCAGTTGTTGGTAAGTAAAAAAATCTTAAAAGTTTTGAATTTCCCTTCGATGTTTCCTTGTAAAGTGTTTTTATTATTTTTTTATAGTTAGTACAACAGGTAAACCGTTAACTGTAAAACCGTCGAAAATTGTTGCTGGTCAGGAACCAGAAAAAACTAATGAATTGTTACAATGTCTTGCATACGCATTAGAGAATAAACTTTCATCAGATGAAGCCGTGCGATTATATAAAGAATCAAATAAATCTTATGAAAATAAACCTAAGGGTTCAGTAAAAAAACCCGTAGAAAATAAAAAACTTACATCGAAAAGTAGCGAGAAATTAGTAAAAAATGACAAACCTATTAATAATTCTAACAAAACTAAGCAAAAGCAAAATCATACTAATAAAAAAGAGATCCCCTCTAAAAAGTCATCTGATCCAACTAAACCAACTAATAATAAAATAATAAATGAGGAGAAGCACGATGTAAAAAGCAATTTAGTTGAACAACTAGAAAATCCTGTAGTTCCTGATAATATAGTTATTGATGCAACAGCTCCAAGCGAGGCAAAAATTTCGCTTAATTCTGATTTAAATACATCGGAAAGCAATATTGTAAATATAAATGAAAATTTATATTTAAATCAAGAAATACAAAATGAAATTTTACAAATAGAGAATAGCAAAACAGCTGAAAATGATTCGAAAACTGACAATATCGCGATTGTTAATAATATCACAGAACAAAATAGTTTAGACGAACCCAAACCCTTATTAGAAGATGAAATTGATAAAAAACTAATTGACAACAATAAGACAATTAATGTCGAAAACGAAATAAAAGTCACAAATAATACAAATAACCATAAAAGTATAAATCGACCACAGAGTGTAAGACCATCTTCTTCTAGACCAAGTGCTCCTAGGCTTAAAGAAAAACACGAAAGTATTGTTTCTTCAGCAGATAATCTAGTGGTTGGTAAGGTCAACATAATAGCAGAAAGTATTACACAAGAAGAGGTATACTTACTTGAATATGTTTTTATTTTTTCTTTCAAGATTTGAAATAAATTCGAAACAGACATTTATTTTGTATATACACTTTTAGGAGGATGATAGTAGCATCGTTATCGTAGAAAATATAGAAACGCCAAAAAACATGGAAAATAATGACGATATTCTGTCTTCTAAGCAACATGGTCATCTTGTTCAACAAATTCTAGATGCACAAAAAGAATTTTCTGAGGTCACTGGTAAAACAGATATTGTAAGTTCCTAGTTCCCACTCATAAATTTAGTTGTATGAGCTTCATGACCCTTCCACATTATTTCCAAATATCATATATTTTCATTGATTTTTGTATTCAAAAATAATCACAGCGTTTTGTTGAACGGGATTGGGAAGTGAAATCAATGGAGCGGATGAACCGAATGGAGAGGGAGCTCCCAACTCTTGCAATGTAGTTAAATGTAATTTTTTATCCTATATTTTATTCTATAGATGAGCTGACCAATGTAATACGCGTATACTGCATTTCCTTATCCTTATTTCATATACCATACTTGATATCTTAATGCTCCACATTGAACGTTTCAAATGGTTGATCTCATATGTCTACGAAATATGTTAGTAACGTTCAACTATTTTTGTTACGAAGTTATTTCCTTATTTCAAATAGTTTAACTAATCTATTGTGGTTCTACATCAGATGTTTCAAACATCAGATATTTTTATTAAGTCTGCATTCCATTATTTCTTTTAGTTTTCAGGACTGACTACTATGGTTCCAATTATAGCCCAGACTGCTGCAGCCTAGACTTCTGCCAGGTCTAATAGCTACTATACCATTAAAAAAATCCTTTCAAATCAAGCAATTTTCTTGATTTAGTACAATTTTTCATCACCCTAAACTATTATTATATATATATACTTTATACATACTTAAACGTTCCCGAGTCAGATAAAGGCGATGGTCCCAATACACCACGGCGGCAGTGGCGTAGCTAGGGTATTTGCTGCCCGGTGCGGCTCGGGGGACTTGATGCCCCTTTCCTGTTGATGAGTTCTAAAAAAAAAAAAAACGTAATCATCGACGTTGAGTTCTAAAAAAACAAAGTGATCGTCAATGTTGACTTCTAAAAAAAAAAAAAACGTAATCATCGACGTTGACTTCTATAAAAAACAAAGCGATCGTCGACTTTGATGCCCCTTTCATTTTGATGCCCGGTGCGGCTTAAAGGACTTGATGCCCTTTAAAATGGTATAAAGTCTAAAAAACAAAGAAAAAACACACTAATCGTCGATTTTGATGCCCTTTTCCTGTTGATGCCCGGTGCGACCGCACCGCTCGCACCCCCCTAGCTACGCCACTGCACGGCGGCTTTGGTGAAGACTATAATGGATTAAATTTAATGGAGATTATGTTTAGGAATGGCAGTTTGGAGCTCAAAAGTCGAGAGATATAATTAATCAAGAAATAGAACAATTAAGATTTAATGTACAAGCATTATCACGTGTAGCCAACCCATTAGGGAAGTTGTTGGATCATGTTCAAGAAGATGTCGAAGTAATGCGACAGGAACTTCAACAGTGGACGTCGGGTTACGAAGAGGCTTCTAAGCAGTTAATTAAACTTAAAGCGTAAGTGTCAGTAAGTTTTAGCTATAACAATAACTTGTCTATTGATTACAAAATTAATTAACGTCTTAAGTAAAAGAATACTTTTATGTAAGTAAACATTAGGTATAAATAACAACAACAAGAACAAACCATCGTGGCTCTAAGTGTCACTGTACACGCGTACGCTGTGCTTTGGTAACAAGACAAAACATTGCGTTAACTTCTGCCATTCAACACGCAATGTCTCGCTAGGTTCTCTTTGTCTATCCTACTATTTGTGGAATACAATGAGAAGCTGAAAAAAATAACAAATATTTAGAAAAAGTTAAAATAACGTTCGTTCTGCAAACTGTCCTTATACCTAATCGATGTTAGTATGGCTGAATTGTGGTTGGTAAATTAAAAAAAGTAATATTTAAAAAAGTTTTTTTTAACTATTCGTATTTCTCACTTTAATTATGTAATATGTAAGAAATGGCTTTTAGCCCAGGCGTAATGTATCGGAATCTGTTATTTAAAATATATGATTAGTAATATAGTCTTTAACTTTTTTCCAATTACAGCGCACTTATTTTCTTATGCACAAGTCAATTGTTTATAGAATCTAAGTCAAACTTTTCCTGAAGATTATATATACTTATATTCTATTGCAGTGCGAATGAGGAATCTCTGTTACCCCTCCATACTAAACTAAAACAATTGCAAATAGATGTACAAGAGAAGCGAGAGAAGATAAATGATCTTAAAGTAATCATCAATAAAAATAATTTTAGAATTGAGAAATTATTAAACAGCGGGACTTTGCAATAATACAGTATTATGTGTTTTTATTGTTGTTTTTTATGTATTATAATATAATATAAATAAATATACGATAACTCTTTTATTTCATACTTATATCTACAAATTATAATGTATACGTGAAACATAGGCAAAATAGTAATAGCGTGGAAAAATAGGCAGGGTGATACTAGCATCACAGTTTCTGACTGCACACGCAGCACGCTTCATATTATATTTTTTCGCTATATATTACACTACGTTATATATTTTTTTCTTTATAAGTTTCTGTACTAACTTTTGGGTTTTACTATACAGGGTGTCCCAAGAGTCAACGATAAAACGAAAACAGGTGATAGACCAAGTCGTGAGAGTTATGAGAAAAATATAAAAAAAAATCTGAGTCATGTATTTTTCATATTATATTGATTTAAAAAAATATCGGAAAAACCGACACCCTGTGATGATTTTTCAAGTCCTAAGACCACAAATATTGCTCTTTTTTCATTTTTTTTTCTGTAATGTAATCATGAGTAACCTTTCTATGAATTAAAGTTTAAGATTGAAACATACCTGCATCGGTTTTCAATAAAATGCCGTGTTTTTGCCAAACATTAAATTCAAAATATTTAGTACACTCAACTTTATCCGACTGTACTATAAAAAAAATGTACTACACTGTTTTTGCAAGTAACTTTAAAAGTTGGCGCATTTAATCTGGATTCCGAAATGGTACGATGCTTGCTGGATTACTTCTTTGTTGAAGAGAGAAAAATCGGAATACACGATAATCGGGATGACGTTCAACGTTTTGGTATCTTTTCCGATACATTTTAGCTGCAGCATTAGCATTACATAACCATTCTCCATGTATGAAATGCATATTGGCAATGTGTCAAAGACCGAGTATATGGCCTGCGAGATCGCGGACTCGAGCACTATCCTTATAGGTCCTGGGTCAGCCCCTAAGTCGAAAAAGTTCAGGTATCTTAGATCCGTCATGCACGAGTCTGGACGCATCAATTATGATCTCCATGGTCGGATAAGCGTTGCCTGGGCTAAGTGGCGGGAAGTCACTGGTGTGGTCTGTGATCGCAGGATACCGTCCAAACCTTTTCCGACTTAAGGTCTGGCCCAGGACTTATAAGGATAGTGCTCGAGTCCGGGCTCTCGCAGGCCATATACTCGGTCTTTGACACATTACCAATATGCATTTCATACATGGAGAATGGTTATGTAATGCTAATGCTGCAGCTAAAATGTATCGGAAAAGATACCAACACGTTGAACGTCATCCCGATTATCGTGTATTCCGATTTTTCTCTCTTCAACAAAGAAGTAATCCAGCAAGTATCGTACCATTTCGGAATCCAAATTAAATGCGCCAACTTTTAAAGTTACTTGCAAAAACAGTGTAGTACAGTTTTTTTATAGTACAGTCGGATAAAGTTGGGTGTACTAAATATTTTGAATTTAATGTTTGGCAAAAACACGGCATTTTATTGAAAACCGATGCAGGTATGTTTCAATCTTAAACTTTAATTCACAGAAGGGTTACTCATGATTACATTACAGAAAAAAAAATGAAAAAAGAGTAATATTTGCGGTCTTAGGACTTGAAAAATCATCACAGGGTGTCGGTTTTTCCGATATTTTTTTAAATCAATATAATATGAAAAATACATGCCACAGATTTTTTTTTATATTTTTCTCATAACTGTCACGACTTGGTCTATCACCTGTTTTCGTTTTATCGTTGACTCCTGGGACACCCTGTATAATACATTCGAAAAACGCGTAGAAAGGACATTTTTCTTTTAAGTTACAAATAAGGAAAAGAAAAAATTACAGTATGTAATTTATTTCCTTTTTCAAATAATTTCATTTATGAATAGAAAATATCCGACCGAAATAGATTACAACTAAACATAAAAATAACAGATAGTAATATATGGTTATGCTAAGAAATGTAAATATCAAAACGACACAGTTTTTAATATTACAGACAGGGCCGGTTTTAGCACTACCGGCGCCCTGGGCGAAATTTTTTCGGCGCCCCCTAACTACATTTCAATAATATACAAAACAGGGAATGAGTAAAAAAAAATGACAAAAACTAATAAAATTTTACTTCTTCTAGCCTTTCTATCTGCGAACTCTTTTATTAGGCATTCAAAGTCTATGGTTTCTGCAATTTTATTTTCAAAGTTGATAAATATTTCAATGACGATGACTACGTTTTTTTTTTTTAGATATCAAAGACGACGATGACTTCGTTTTTTTTTTAGATATCAAAGACGACGACGACTTCGTTTTTTTTAAGACATCTTTGCGCAAAGCGCCCTAACCGGGCGTCTACGGCGCCCTTTTTATCCGGCGCCCCTGGGCGGTCGCCCAGGCTCGCCCTACCCTAACGCTGCTAGTGATTACAGAACAATATCTTAAATTGCGCAAGAATCGTCGGTAACAGCGAGAAAAATACTTGTTAACTTTTTTATTTCTCATTTGTGGCTGCCCCACTTGTCCCCTTAAATCTGGCTCTGGGGCTCAATAATATTTATAAAGAGATGCTTGAAAACCTGTAATCTAAATGTCTAAATCTAAAAAAAAAACACTTGAGAGTCATGGATAGAACTATGAATCATTGATAAATAGGTTTGGTACATGATGTTGAAAAAATATTTTAATAATCAAATTATCCATATATATTGAAAGTCTCTGCAAATGGAAGACATTTGAGAAAATCTATTATTGGGGGCATTTAATAATGTAATAGAACCCAATAGAATGATATATAATATATCCATAAAAAGTAATGTCAATAATATCAAAGAATTTAAAATCCAAAGTGAAATGATTGTAAATCACACAAAAGGAGGACATTGAATTTATAAAAACTAATCTATGGTCAAATATATGAATTAAGAAGTTTACAGTTCAAAGAGTAATAATTCAAATAATTAATATAAATTGAATTTTATTTGGTTATTTCCTTTTAAATTGTAAATGTTATGTACTTTAAAGGGGTTCATGATGTTCAATTTTACTGTTTCTTTTTTAATATATTAAATTAAAAAAGGAATTTATTTAAATACTATTTATTTATGTTACCTAAGAATAAACATAATTTAGTGATTACATAATAAACGACAATCATTAAAAAATCTTATATAATTACAAATTGAACAAAAAATCTTATATTTATTAAACATACTTGACTATCTAGTATAACCCTTATTATATTTATTTTGTGTCTAATATAATAGAAATATTGACATTCCATAGTTATTAAAAAATATGTAATATAACATAAACATTACAAACATTGACGGTTAAAAGATAATTGGGTGCTATTACTTTTTCAATATTTACAAAGACCTTATTATAAGAACAAATAATCCTAATTCAGTAAGTCAATAAAATGAATTGAAAATTGCACATAGCCAGCTGCCAGATATTACCTAAATATTAAATGCAGGATATAACAAGCAACTAAACAGTGACAAAGATTTTATTTACTTTTGAAAACATAAGGAACAACATAGAAAACATAGTTACTTCAAAAGTTATTTTTAGGATTATTTGTATAATATTACCAAATTATATTTCAATTTTAACTTAATTAGTAATACTAGGTGCTGAGATATTAATCACTATAACTACTTTATTTTTGTATAGGTGGTGGGCCATTTGAGTTGTCACAAAGGCTAACATAGCACCCTCGACCCACACGTGCACGTCTTTGTCCTTTTAACATATTTGCAGCATGCTCGATCCGCATTACCAGTCTGTGTTGATTTTCTAATCGTTCTAAGCAATTCTTACATATAGTTTTAGGTAGTGGATCTGATCGAGACACCTAAAATAAAGTTTTCTTTTAATTAAATTATTTCAGACATTATACATAAATAGGAAAATGAAACATATTGGAATAAATACTTACGTTTATTGAAAGATATCTATTGATTTTTTCAGATATACATAATCGAATGCCTTCTTCTCCGTAAATATGAAGAACAACTCGATGCATTTCGGAGCATAAGCGACATATAAATCCTGTTAGTACTCCTCTGTCTAAGCTCCCCATGATTCAATATGTAGTTTGAAATATTTATAAAAAAATTAAGTTACAAATATATTATTTTCGACAATTCTTTTCCTTTTTGTTTTATAACAATAAAGCACAGATATGATATCTTCATATGTCAAATGTCACAAATGCTACAGACTAAAAAATAATTTAACTTTATCTTAATTTTAGGTACGTTAGTCGAAAAGAATATTGTTTAGTAATATTTTTTATAAAGTCAAATTGAAATAAAATGAAATGGCGCTTTCTCTAATGATGATGATGATGAGGAGGCAATTACAGGTCTGTCTTCGGGTTTATAGTTTTAAACGTCGTTAACACAGAAGAACACATTTTTTTTTGGCTGCATGTTTTATTTTTAGCTGAGAGAAAAGAGTGTCTCTGCATACCTCTTTCCCATCGTCCGCTGTAATCAACCTCCCCTACATGCGAGAATGTATGAGAGGTTGATGACAGTGGACGAGGACTCCTCATGGCTTATTGACCTTTTTCCAGTATTTTCGAAACCTACTGTTTTCAAAGATCATCCGAGGTCTCCCTCTGCCTCTTTTACTATTCACCCTTCCTTCATAAATCCTTTTTAACATTCTTTCATCACTCATTCTCTCGACGAACCCAAAACACGTGAGCGCGTTCTTCATTGTCTCTTTATTGCGGATTCGGTCAGCTAAACTGACTTCATATATCGTACGAAGAGATCACATCTCCGCATAATTAATCTTTCTTTCATTCTTCTACTGTCATACCCACTTTTTGCTGCCGTATAGCAGCGTCGGTACCAGCACTGCATTGTGTATGGCCAAACGTGCAGTTTTGCTCACTTTTAACCGTCTATATAATTTAATTTTAATTATTATGTACTTAATGTGGTTTTAAATCTTATAAAAAAAGATACTTTTGCTACAATAGTTGACCAAGAGTCACAATCATCGGATTACGTTTAGCCTGTTAAGTTTTCAAATATCTCTGTATTTACTACAAAATTGTATATTAATTACTACAGAACTATAAATTCTGATTTTATATTTATAAAATAAAAATTCAATAATACGGCGCGTTTATGGAAACTTTAAATTTATTTTATATAATGTCGCCCCACTACTCGTGTACGCGTACCATATAATGCACCAGTATTAGTGAGTAGCACACCACCAGTACACACTTCTTCAAAACATTACCAATTTCTGAAATTCTTTTTCGCTACAGGGCCTGAAAGTTTATGTTAAAGAGTTAACTTTCTCAAAAACAATTTTTGTTTCAATGTTATTTTCGAGATTTATGGAGGTATAGTTTTACACCACTGTATGTGCAAAAAATCTATTATTCTGCTATATTGAGGAAAATAATCATACGCACAGATCTTGAATATCTGCTAAAATTTAGTGGAAAACGCTGAACATACACAGAGGTGAAATGGACAGGCACTAAGGTTCCCTACCCATTTGATTTGCTGATTGAGTTTGTTGAAGAACCAGACACCTGTTGAAGTTGACATTATGAAAATTCTATTTAATATTTTAGTATGGCCGTATGATAGGTTTTCATTTAGAGAAAACCAACAGTTACTTACTCAGTACCAGGAAAAATAAAACGCTCATTGTTTTTGGATGCTCTTAAAAATTATTTAATTCATCTAATAATGTTTTACATTTATCTCTCAGTATTTTAACTGCTTCAACAAAAATGATGTTTGGTGGCATTGCTCCAACTGACTCCACGTTAACTGTAAAAATTTACCCCAAAATAAGAGAATATATTATAACTGATAAATATAACAAAATAAAACAAATTTTATTCATTTTTTTGAATGAATTAAATGATATAAATAGTCCTTACATATAAAGTGATCCCTTATTCTGCTCAATACAACAGCATCTCGAATACTGTCATATCTATACACATTTCTACTGCAACTGTCATATCTAGCATCCCTTACATATGCATTGCCGCTAGAGTCTAGACCAATCACACCAGGTGAAAAACAGCTCTGCAAAAGTGTTGCTTCACTTCCATTCACTTCACGAGTCAATGTAACATCAGGTAATAAGCGGTATGATGCTGTAGCTGAAATAATATTGAATAGTATTATGATCTTTACTATATTCTATAAAATCCTTAGGTTCTCGCTGTGTTGTAAAAGATTGCCAGAGCAGTACTCTGCTTAGAATTTTGAAAACTAACACATTGAAAAGCGTTACATACATACTGTATGTTCTATTTTTTGTAACTGTCATATATAAAGTCAAAGTTTGTTATATAGATTTAAATGTAGGTACTTATTTGCTTTGTTAAATAATAAAGGGAATTTAAGTGGGTAAGTTGAAATTATATATGACAAGTTAGTTCGTGTCAGGCTACCTAGCCAATACAATACTTATTCAATGAACTCCGTGTTTTATTTACGTTACGTATATAATAGTAACCCCACTGTGTATTCCGCACATAAGAGGGTAGGCTAGAATTCTAGAGGCATTGTGTGTTGAGTGGCACTGCGCTTTGCCTCGTTGTCACAGCATGGAAATTACTAAATTAAATATTTGATTTCGAGTAGGAATCAAACCCGCGACTTGCCTTGTTTACAGTCACTAGCTTGTGCCTCGGTGCCATAAATATCCAAAATCTTCAAATCTTAAGGTATGGTAGTGCATAGATTGTTAACTATGCGCTTAGTTGCTGAACCTTAAAATGTCATCTTTTCTGACAAATGAAGTGGTTTTATGAGTAATTCAACTGCACTGCTTTATCCAAGAGAAATCGGACAACAAAAAGCCGTACAACAAAAAGTTCTGGCTGAGACTTAAGGCCACAATGCTCTAACAGATAAGACATGCAATTTGGTTCAAATCACATTTATTGTCACAGGCTTGTGATAGTAAATGTGGTTGTCTGACTGTAATTGTTAAAAAAATAACAAAAGCAAAAACAGTATTTTTTTAAGACTACAGAAAAAAATATTTACTAACCAACTGGTGAAAATTTAGCATGGTCCTTGCCAATTCCTTTCACTGCAACTAAATTAAGATCCAGTTCATGCCCAGGCCTCATTTTAGCTATTAGTATATCGCTGTGAACTGGTCCAATATCTACTTCTTTATGCACAGATGCTTGGTTACCAATTGGACTCCATTTAATTGCAGATGAGTAAACTGGTGTGAGAATAGTTACACATATTTAAAACATATCAGTGATTTATAATTTAATATTATAATCTACATATATAAAAAATAATATTACTTACCACTGTGATTTTCATACATGTCTTCAGCTCTAAAAGATTCTTTATTTTGTAACTTGTTAGTTGTACATTTAATTCTTAAAGTAAATTCTAATGTATCAAACTCTGTTCCTTCTGTTGCATCTATGTAAAAGGAGTACAAAATAAGTTATAAAAATACAAATACAAAATTAATGTAAACTTCATGTAAAATGGTCTAATGTACCTTCTGGACGATATTCAAATAATTTAGGGTCTGCTTTTAGAGGAATTAAGCCTAATCTATGTGCTAGTATTTCATCTTGAATGATTGATGTGTTGTTTTTGATCATAACTTTTTCTATAGCCATGCTTGGGACCTCGCTAAGCATCAATCTGCGGAATGCATTTGCAAACGCGGGTTGTATTCCAATTAAATCAAATTCCATTTCAGAATTGTCCATACGTACTATCACTATACGAAAGTTCTTAGCAAATTTTTTAAAATTCCATGTTTCATCAGCCATTCCATAGTCTTCTGGAGCATTCTGGAAAGTATATAAGTGTCTATCATTCATGTTTCTTTTAAAAATAAGACGTCTTTAAGACTTAATTCTTCTAAATATTTCCAATTTCGTTACCTTTACACGAAATTCCTCTAAAAATACTTTGGGTTTTTTATCTAATTTTGGCATTTTAGTGGTTTGTATTAATTGCCTAAATCAATAATTTGTTTATGATTTTCATTAAAATGCAAATTGTACTATATTAGTTTTAAAATTTAAAAGCACGTTGCTCCTCGACCCTCGTTGTTTTGAAGGCTAATGTCAATTGTCAAGTACAGTCAAGTATTAATTGTCAAGTGTCAACCTATACCAGCGGATATCACCGTGTTTCCTTTCTACGTGATATATTCGAAATATATTGTATGAAAATGGCACGCCTAAAAACCATAAAATATAGAATAATTTGTTCCTGCAGTTTAGCCTTCAGTAAAAATAGATGTCGCAACTTCTCTCTCTTCCGAGTAACTTACAAGAATATAAAAAAATGTAATCAAATCAGCTTCATTCTGTATCCCGCATACAGCAGGGTAGGCAGAGGGAACCTAGTGTTAAGACACTCCGTTCCCCACTTTCCGTAGAATTCTGGAGGCGTTGCGTGTTGAGTAGCGGATCTCAACGCCGCTCTGTGCCTTGACACCAGTGCGATAAAATGAAAATATTCATTTAAATAAATGTTTCATTTCTTCGAGTGGGGATCGAACCCACAACAAATTTATGTAGCTAAGCTATTTATTATTATTATTTTTTTCTTCACATTATCTTTAATTTAGCTCGTTTTGTTCTTATAGTGGTTTATTTTGCATCTTGGTTCACATACAGTTTAGACTTTAGATGGACTGCTATGATTATTCATCAGATGTTTCCATTTTTATATGTTCGTGGAATACGGTCATCACGCTCGACTATTTTTGTTATTTATTATTTCTCATTTAATTATTTCTCTTTCTTTAGCTACGGTTCTGCATCTGATTTGAAAGTCTTCAATAAAAAAAATAAAAAATCATTGATGTTCTGAGTTATTTTAGAATCGCAAATATATTCAATATACAGACATTTTGTTAATTGTTTATTATTGATCACCTAAAATTGACTGACAGATGAAGAAAATGAAAATAATTTTAAATATCATAATTTTAGTAATTGAAGCCTAGCCTAGTCCCAGCTAGGCCTTATGCAGTGCTCAGTGGAGCCAAAAAAAAGCCAGTGGGCATGACGTTTGATGTGACCCTTTTTTTCTTGTCCAAGTATTTTTTTTTCTGCTATTAGAGAAAAATAACAAAATAATTTAAAAATGTCTCTTCACCTGGGAATCTGTAGTGTAGTCACCTGGGAGTCTTATTCTTACATTATCAAAGTAAGTACCATGGCGGTGGTAACAATATTGTGTGGCCTCTATGGCTTACACTTAGCTATTACGAATTACGATAGACGCTGAGTTCAACTGCGACATAAAATCGATTTCTCACGGATGAGTATATTGACACAGCCAAGCTGATTGTTTTTAGTAAAGTAATAAGATATTCAGATTTAATACACATAATTTTATAACATGAAAATATTTTTATATAAATAAGCAATAAATAAGAACATTGAGGCCATTCGTGGGGCAGGGGTACATGTATTTGACTGTAAACGCGACTGATTGTGGGTTCGATCCCCGCTCACATTGCGTATTGAGTAGCGGAACTCAACGCCGCGCTTTACTTCGACTAAACAGTTCATTTCCTCGAATAGGAATCGAACCCTCAACTTGTCGCGTTTACAATCACACGCCTGTGCCGCTGCGCCAGTATACCTAATAATATTAATATTAGAGGCCAGTCGTCTCAGGTAAATTAAATTGTTATCAGCATCCGTACCGCCCTAATGTGTCTACATTATATATATTATATCATATTTAAATGAACATATACTTCAGATATTTTTGAACATAAGCTTAACTATATATATGTAGGTATATATCAATTAGTTAATTTTAGTTAGCTAAAGAGGGCAAGCATACTGTAGCAATAAAGTGCAGCGAAAGTATTTGTCCGCCAAATGATAATCTGTATCAACAGCGGCAAGTACTTATGCAACCTGCGGGCCAGCGGCACCATTTGCCTTCTCCAGCCTTAGTCAGCAGTGGACATTCTCACCCAAGAGCCGCAAACCAAGAAAGTGCCATTATTGACTGTGATCCTGTGCTATAGTGTAAAAATGTATTCAAAAACATTAGTATTAACGATATTATTGATTGGATTTTTGGACTTGGGTAAGCTTAAAGCAAGTTTGAGTTATTATTATTTTTACATTATGTTAATTTTTTTTTCTACTAGTTATTTTATAATATAAAAATAAAGAAAATTATAATTAATAAATTGATATTTTAAATATAAAAGTAAAGTATTCTATTAAATTCGTAACGCTTAATAGATAAACAATAAATAAACGTATGCGTATTAAAATATAGATAATATAACTGTATATAAAATTATAATCTGATATGGAAATGTATATTTTTAAGTCCTTATTTCTATTTAAAAATTATAAGTAAACAAGAACTCACTCATATTGTTATGATAAACATTATTGACATTATTTAAGTACTGTACTGTTTATACGAATATTTGTATTGGTTGTCCCTGTATAATATACGTTTTCCATAATTAATTATAGAAAATATATATTGTACAAGGATGGCCGTTGCAATTATTAAATATAAATCTTATATGGTAACTAGCTTCCCGCCAATGACTGTCCGCATGATTGTCGATTTATTATTTTAATATCCTCGCTGGTAGACAAACGCAGCGTTAAATTTCGCCACTCATTTCAGTGTCTCGAAAATCTGGCGAAATATGGGGAACTTAACTCAGCCTACTTCAACTATCTTTATAATAAAATTAGCAGAAACTTGTAAAAGTCTTCTAAGAAAGATGCACAACATAAGTTGTAACAAACGTATAAGAAGTAGCTTTCGACATAGTCTGAAAAACACGTACATATTATGTCCTAGTGGTCAGAGCGTTTAAATGGTGTCAGAAGTGCACAGGTTCCTTGCGAGATTTACCTACTTGTGGTAACGAGTAACGTATTAATGTCACTACCCCTGTCTCTACATTCGAAAACCTTTTAAATTTATATATGTATAGATACCAATTATACTCATATAATAAATCTAAATTGTTTCTTTGGCCTAACGCGCTAATGTTAACTTTTATTTTGGGGTAGTCGTAGCGCAGCGGCACAAGGGTGTGACTGTAACGCAACGGTTGTGGGTTCGATCCCCGCTCGTGGAAGTGAAATATTTATTTACGTTTATATTTTCATCTCTGGTGTCAAGGCGAAGCGCGGCATTGAGTTCTGCCACTCAACACGCAATGCCTCCAGAATTCGGCAGAAAGTGGGTAACGGAGTGTCTTAACTCTAGGTTTCCTCTGCCTACCCTGCTGTGTGCGGTATACAGCGTGAAGCTGATTTAATTTAAACTTTTAGTTATTTTCATTTGACCAAGGGGCGAAACCGTAAAACCATCCTAAGTAGATACGCGCATTAATACATTAAAATTTACTTAAAATATATTTTCAAGCACTCATTAATATATATTATATAGTTTTTTTTTATGTTACATAAATATATGTGGCATAGCGTGATGAATTACAGGAAAGATCTTAATCATATATGCTCGTAGCACGTCTAAGAGTAATTATGTCTGCGCCTATTCTTAACTTAACGTAAGTGATAATCTCAATAATTATACATATTATGTACCTTTGTACGTATGTTGACACAAATATATACGTAGGTATTTTAATTTTTATTACGAAATGCCTTATCCAACTTTCATAAATTTACTTAGTAAAAGTAGGCTCAGGTTCAAAAACTGCAGTCCTGTTGAAACGTCGACGTTATAACACACTTATAATTGTAATATCTAAAGAAAACAAACAAAAGACAAAAGGTACGGACCATAAGTCTGTAGTGTAAGCAAGAATTAAATAAAATAAAAACACTATAAAATAATACTAAACACTATTAAAATTAGCTATCGCTGTGTCATGAGATATTTTCGACTCATTTTTTCAAGCGACTCTCAAGTTCGAGATCGATCTTAAGATTGCGTTTTCATTTATAAATTACATATCTATGAATGAAAACGGCATCTCAAGATCGATCTCAGCCTTGAGAGCAATTTATAAATGCGGGCTTTAAAGTGGCACATAAAGTGACCCATGGCTTAACCAGTAGCTCTGGTAATTTTTGATTCTTAGTAATACTTTTAAGTTTTCCCTTTCGCAAATGTTAAATGTAACTGACCGGTATTTTAATATAGGTGTAAGTACGTAACCGATTGCGTAAGAGTAGGCTTACTTGTTTCTTTTTTCTCATTTTGGTCCTACTTACACACTTACGTTGAACTTACGTTGTGTTGTCGTTCATACTAGAAATAATGTTATGGGTAGGTCCAGTTATTTTTTAGATTTTTTATTGTTATAAATCAAAGCATGTCGTTTAAAGGAATATACCTACTAATTCCTTTTACGGTGGATTTCTTACGAATACACATATTTGTTTACAAAACCTGTAATACGGAGTCGTGGATTTTTAATTCGTACCCATACGTATTTACTTTATAAAAATTTCTCAATCGCTTAATAAATCGTCTAACTTGAGAAAGTACACAATAATCATTAGAGTTTCAGGCAGAGGGAATCTAGTGTTCCGTCGAATTCTAGAAATATTGAGTTGAGTGGCCTATAGAGACCTACCATATTTATAATCAAATATAGAATTTGGCAAGAAGTGAGATCTTACAGTATAAAAAAACATCACAAAATTTGCAATTTTATATTTATATCATTACATTACATTTTGTCACATATAACGAAAAATATTAATGTCTATAATTTATTTAACAATTATATAACTATTATTTACAGTATACAAAAATTCCAAAATAAACTTTGAGAATAGATAACGATTTGAATGTGTTATATGGACCATAATTCCGGTCATGAAATAGCCCTGAACTAAGTTTACTATATTCCTTTCACAAAATACAAGTCAAAATAATTTAAAAGCATTATAAGTAATTAAGGTTGGCAAGTGGATAATTTTATGCTATATAAAGCATATTTTAAGTAAAGTTATACTGGTATACTACGTACCTAACAGAGTATACTTTAATCCACTAGTAGATATACAATACAGATATTATTTATGTCAAGGACTAGGTACGACGATTTACATCGTGATTATTTTCTATGATAATTCGTGTTATTTACTTATATAAGTATTTAGTACATTTTAATAAACTTATTAGGTTTTTTATAATCTTAAGTATTATATAAAAAAATGACATCTTTAATGTATACACAGTTAGTTCTCACACACACAATTTTTTCTTATACATTTTTCTCTATATTTTTTTGTTATACTTTTTCGTCAATATGAAAAAAAAATACAAACCATTATAAAATTACCAAACGATTTTTTTAATTTAATTATTATTTGCTATTCAATATTTTAAAATGAAGCTTCTCATATTGAGTTAATAATGATTTTGCAAGGCAATAGCTCGCGCTTGCTACATGAGACGATTTCCTCAATTTAGTTAACTGGCGTGCATCTTTGAATGATGATTGCAATTTATTCGAAAACTCAACAGTTCATCCAAACCTCGCTGAAGTGTTGTAAATTACTTTTAAAATGTCTCATGGTACCTGATGTTTACATGCTGCTGACTATTAAGTGATAAAATACATAGGGATAACAAGACACAATGATATTTGTCCATGTTCGTACTACTTAACTTTTTTTGTATATAATATTAATAATATTTTGATTTAATTATTATTACAGGTATAAAAGCTTGCGTTAGATCCATGTACCTGTTTGACAGTTAGCAGATAGTGTATTGAAAACATACCTAATTATAATATGTATTCTAGTTCAAAATCCATTTTTCTAATAATAAGATAGTGAAAAAAAATATTTCCGATGACATTATACTTATGCAATTTTTTGTAGATTCATTTAAATTTTGCTATTTTCTTACCCAAGAAGTGCAATTTAATCATACTTACTTATTTAATAATAAAATTGCATACGTGTTTCACAAATAGCATTCTTGATTGACAAATGACTAAAATAATATTATTTTAATGTTGGCAGCATCTTTAACAACAAATCAATAGGTACGCACCTATTGATTTGTTGTTAAAGATGTTAAAGGTTAACGACAACTATATCTTCATATATTACTGATTGCAAGAACTCACTTCTATTGTTGTGCGTGTTACGTTAATTATGAATTAACAGGACCTACTATATGAATTGACTATTCATTTTTTTTCTTAACTTCAGGACCTTAGTGTTAAGACACTCCGCTTCCCACTTTTCAACGAATTTTGGATACATTGCATATTGAGTGGCGGAACTCAACGCCGCGTTTTACCTCGACAACAGTTTATATTCAATTGGGAAGTGCTTACGATTTACTTAATAGACATTTCGTTCATAATGGAATTTCTTTTATCTTATTTTTCTAATCCTTTATTATCTCCCTCTAATTGTGAAACCACTTTCGTCTTTATCCAAGTACCTAAAGTAATATTTGGGGCCCATGGTTAGGGTCTACAAAGTCACAGGGCCGCGAAAGCTTTGTAAAAGTTTGTTCCCTATTACTTTACAACTGGGCCCCAATTCGTGTGTATCCAAGAGCCCTCAAATCCGTAGGTCCTAAGACGGCACTGAGTAAAACATTTATATATTTTATTAGATATAATTATATCATTTAGTTATTATCTATGTCGCAATCATGTCGTAATAGTTACAGACTAGAGAGTAGATAATTACTTTAGTTATTTCTTTATATATAAAACTGTTTCCTGCTTTTGCAAGTAATAATACATGAAGTTGAGTAGCGGCTGCCGGTGCGGCAAAGTCAAGCTGCTCACGTCAAAGACCTTGCATAACAAGTTGCATTAAGTTTAAAGCACTTAAATGTCGCATGTACCTAATATTAAAATATTAATATATTTGCTAACATTTCCATAGATTTATAACAATTTAAAAGTAGTCAACTACTTAAATATCACGCAGCGTGGAGTTCCGCCACACAACACGCAATGGCAGAATTCGGTAGAAGGTGGAGACGGAAGTGTCTTAACTAGGTTCCCAGATTCCCTCTGCCTACCCTGCTACGAGTGGAATACAATGTGAAACAAAAAAAATGTTAGTCTTAACGTTACGCTTCTGTTGAATAAAGTTAAATATAAATTACAAATTTTATTCACTTTTGTAACCCAGCGAACTTTGGCCACACATTCAAAACTACGCAGGTACTGTTTTAAAATTAGACAATATGCAAAAATGCAAATTTAAATTGTGTAAAAATATTTTTTAACGTATAACGTAATAACATCCTTTGTCATAACATTGGAATTTTAAAACTAATATAAAATATGGCATTAAAATGTATGAAAGTATTTGGCCGGACGCTACATATTTGCTTAACTTATAGAGTAACTGATTATGTTTTTACAATATGGCTTTCGTTTGTACTTAGTAAATAAGATATGAAGGAAGAACCTACAATGGGATTCCCTACCGCTAAGGATATATTACTTTGAAAATATTTTCTTAACTTTATTTTAGGACTTTACAACAACTTTCTATGCATTTAAAAGTAATTAAAACAAAATATTTGTTAATAGCATATATTAAAAATAGATAGTTTATAATAATAGATTAAAAATATTTACTTTCTAAGCAATGCAGTAAGTACAGAGAGCTAGTATGAACATGCAGCTTTCTATGAATACATTCATAGAAAGCTGAAATTAGTATTAAATACATAAATGTCGGCAATAACATGAAACATATTTTTTATAGAATTTGGAGTGTAGAGAAATTTTAATATAAAAAAATTAATGCAAAACAAAAACTATTTTGAAGCCGTCAGTCAGTAGGTACTCTTTCAACAGCCTAACAGAATCTAAGACATTAATATTTATTACGAACATGTAGTCAGTAAATGGCTAACTTACTTCAGGTTAACTTTAGTACGGTCGACGACCCGTTGCCGCCCTTAAGTTTGCCTTTCTGAACTTTTGCGCAATGTTCACTCAAAAAGAAAAAAAAAGAAAAATCAAATCTAAGCAGCTATCTACAGCATACATCTTCTGGGAGGCCACAACTCGTGGATCGTACTTTAACTATATTCGTATAATAATTATTCAGTCATCCAGTAGTAACGCCCGCCAAAACGAGCTGGGGGACGTGGCTTGCATTCCGGTAAGGAAGGCGGAGTGTTTGTAAACTTCGACTCACAAGGACAAGGTTCTGGTGGAGGTGGTGCGCTGGGACTGTTGTGCACCCTCGTCCGACAAAAATAACCAAAACCAGGACGGTCCATGCACAGCTTGTCTTTCATACACTGATCGAAAACCGCTTGCGTTTTACGACAATTTGCAAAGGAATAGTCACCTGAACTCTTATCAACACAATTCGCGTACTGATTAAATTCTTCAAGACAATTATTTTTAACATTTTTAAAGAATTGCAACGTGCACGACGTGACTTTCTTTCCTAATTCGAGACAAGCGCGCGGGTCGTTTGATTCACATCTACACAGCATAAATTCGTTGTTGATTGCCTCGCAATGCTTGCCGAGGTACGGACCCGCGGACATTAACGTCGCTGTCGATAAATTTACTTCTGGCACTGTTAATGTGGAAAACTCCGGCAACTCTATATCTTTCGTTAGAACCATATTTCGTATTTTAATATCACTTCGGATTATAATGTGGCTTGCGTTTCTAGATACTATTTAAAAACATAAATTAAACATACAATTATTTATTGCAAAGTTATTTATATGACATATAGACATTATTATTTCTATTATTATAAAATGACATAAAAGTTTTAGAAAAATCTATACAAGATTATAAAACCTTTTAAATATAATTTGACACTTTTTTTAACTTTTTTTACTTGAAGTGGATGTCTTAATAATTTAATATTTTTAGGTGACTGCCAATCTTTACAATGTCCAAAAGTACGCACCACCAGTGGTTGGTTAGATTTATTCCCGATCCCCTGTCGAAAAAGTACTGACTGCAGTGTGATGGGAGCCCAGCATCTCTGCTGCAAGGGATTCTGTACGAAAGGAGCAAAAGTGGCCCAATTACGGTTAGTAAGATATTGGTCATTTTACGCTTTGCCTTAGATTGAAATTTGATTATTATAATTCGTCAAACTTGTAACGAAATAAATTAAAAAAATAAATATTGAAATGCTTACATAAAATGTGGCATTGTTAATTTTTTTGTTTAATTAAGATAATCTTAAAAAATAATTATTAATCTAAATTAAATAATCTGTTAACAATTATTGTTAACAAATTATAAATCAATGAACAAGCCTTTACCTAATTGTTATGACCGCAAAGTTTTAATTTTATTTTTAACAACTTAATGTAAACGAAGGTCATAACTTTTCTTTTGTTTAGTATCTATAAAAATATATTATTTAACTTAACATAAGTAATAAATAAACAGCTTGACCTCCATTATATGTCGCTTTTTGTGTATATTGTATTCGTAATGCTTTTTTAACTTGCAGTTTCATTTTTAGTGAATAAACTGTTTAGCAATTAAATAACTAATATAAAAACTATAAGTAACTGTTAGGTTTTTATGTGTCAACGTTTCGTTTCGTTATCAGTATTTAAAGAATGTTAAAAGAATCTTAATCAAATTACATTTAATTTATAAAATCTTTGTACCATTATATACACACAGATTATTGCGTTTCAAAATATATATTATACGTCTCTAAAAAAAATTATTATAGTTCAAAAATTTTTGATATTTTATAATTACTTTTTTCTAAGATATCGATATACTACATTAGACTCATTAAATTGTACACTAGATCGTTTAAAATAAATGGGAATTGTAAATTTATATTTTTAAACGAAACTTTAGTTTGCAAGTTTTTATAAAAAATAATAAACTGAACTGATCGTTCGTTGATGTCTTTTATATCGACGCTATATGTTCTTTGTGGTGAGGCAATGGACATGCTTCAATACTTTACTTATAGTATCTTATAGCTTATTTCACACTACAACAAATTCTTTGGTTCATTTTATGATATTCCGTATACCATATTTATATTAGCAAAATAACAATTATAGAGACAACTCTGCATTCATTTTATAAGTATTATGTAAGTAAGAAGCAAAGGGTAATAATTTTATCATAATAGAATATCTAATAGGAAAATATTATGTAATTTTTTAGTTATAACAAGATAAAAATATAATTCGCCAAAATTATTACTAATTACATATTCATAATAGTATTGCAATCATCAGAATTAGAACTAGAACTCATTTAACGCACGCTTAGAGCTTTTGTGGCTAACACTGTCATTAGATTTCATTCTAAACATTTTAGAAACAAGGAGGCGAGTAGTGTAGTTTCATCGAGTAGTTCAAGTCCCAGTACTAGCACAAGCACAAGCACAAGCACCACCACTAGTACCACAACTACCACAACAACGACAACAACTACTACAACGACTCCAAGTACTACCAGTTCGACAACCACGACGACCACCACGACCCCCAAGCCGACGACCACCACGACGTCAACGGAACCGCCGCGCCCGTTCCTCCAGTTGCTACCTATTCAAACGACACCTAAAGCTGCCCCCGCAAAAATAGGTAATTAATGACTAATTATATATCTGTTTTTAGGGTTCTATCTCTCAAAAGGAAAAAGGAAACCTGACCTACAAAGGTTTACTTACTTACTACGGTACTTGTCACTTTGCTAAGAAGAAGTAAGAACATGCAGCATATATGTATTTCCTAAATTGGTATGGAACCCCCAGTAGCAGAGTTCAACTAGCACTTAACCGGTTTTTTATTTAAAATTAATTAGATAGTAAATTGAAATGAAAAATTAACTGTATATTTATATTCATTTTCCGTACCAGATAAGAACGGCCTTGGAATTCTCTTTCTAAAATTTGTTTTAAATCAAATCTTAAACGGAGCTGGTCCTAACTCCTACCAAATATAGAATATAAGTTCAGTAGGTATATGACTAAAACCGGTAATACATTGCACCCCATGATGGAGTTAAAGTTACATTCCTTTTTAATGGTTAACAATTTTCAACGTATGGTCTACTTTTAAAACTGTAACCGTTCGATAAATTCGAAATAAATTTTGATTAAATTGAGTTTTCTAAATGATGTTATATAAGAAACATTAGAACCAATTATAAAATAATAAAAAATAACCATTGACAACTTTAGACATTACAAGCGGTTGTTACGTGAGTTCTAAACGTGAGACCCAGGGTTAATACACAAGCACTCTAGCATAACGTTATTATTTATATCGAATTACGCTTGTATTGAACTCGACATATAAACCTGATATAACAGCCTTATAAACGCTAAATACTATGTACAATATAAATTTTCATTTGAAATATTTCGTATATAGGTAAGAACCAAAAGCTGATTTGTCCAAAGAATATACCAGTTGTGTTGTTCCCAATTCCCTGCGAGACCAACGCTCAGTGCCGCGCGAGCAGCGGGCCCGGACAAGTTTGCTGCCAAGGCCAGTGTGTGAAAGGAGCACCCGCCCCACGACCTACCGTATCAGAACAATCGCACCAACGTAAGTATTATATAATTGCTACTGTTGGTTTTAGGTACAATTTGTAATCTATGTTCATAGTTTTTTATTATTTTTCATATAGCAGTTTAGGCAGTAGGAAGCTAGTTTTAAGACATTCCGTTCCATATTTTCAGCTTATTTTTTTAAGACATTGCGTTAGGTTAAGTTAAGTAGCGTAATTCAACACTGCGCTTTTGCTTTATCACCACAGCAAAAAAATGAAAATGATAATTAATTTCCCCGAATGGAACTCCACTTTTTGTCAATTTTGAATTACGTCTCTATATTGGTTTGCAAAACTAAATACACTCTTTTCTTGAACAGTCGAAATTTAGATACTATGTATTTTACATACATATTTAACACACCTATGAATGTAGGTATATGTAAATTTAATGCGCAAAATATTACATAATGTATTAATAAAATATATGAATATTACAGGATATTCTCCATAATTCATGATAAACTGATGTAATATCATATCGTCGTAACCTTTTCGCTGTTGGGAAATATAAAGAATAATAATTAGCTGTGCTTTTCAGAAACATTCACTCTGTTGAAATAATTGCAGCAGTAAATTTTGCATTCGTTTCAAAGATCATGTAATATGTGATAATAACGCAATTAATTTGTTATCTTATTTAAGAAGCCTATTTTATAATATTGACATACAAAATTTAAATAAAATAATATTTTATGTACCTAAATATAGATATATAAGAAATTATTGGAAAAAAAAACAAATTATCTCACCTATTTACAAAAATATTTACCATTAAATAATATAGCATTGTAGTTAAGCAACATTAAATAAATTTAATGCTTAACTGTAATATTTACTATATTTGAGGCCGTTGTGGTGCAGAGGCACAAGCGTATGACTGCAACGCGACGGTTGTGGGTTCGATTCCACTTGGGAAAATTAATTATTGTTTATTAATATTATCATTTCTTCGCGCTGGTGCCAACTGCCAAGGCCAAAACATGGCGTTGGTTTTCTCTACTTAATTTCGCAATTCCTCGAAAAAATCTGCGGAAAGTGGCAACGGAGCGTCTTAACATTAGGTTTTCTCTACCTACCATGATATAAGTGGCGTAAAGCTTAAATTTATTTAATGATTAGCGAAAGTGAACGAAAATAAAAATATATGAAGTAAATGATAATAAACATTGTTTCAGCTATCCTCGGCGTCATCCCTCGCGAGTGCCCAGCGGCACCGCTGGGCGAGCTGCTGTTCGAGGTGCAGACGTGCAAGACGGACGCGGACTGCTGGCCGCGCGTGTGCTGCCCCGACGGCACGCGCTCCTACTGCCGCACCGCGCGCGCCAGGCTTGACCTGGTGCCCGTCGCCAACAGGATTGAAGCGCGTAAGACTTATCATTCTATTATAAATATTATTTACCTAGATTACCTAGATGATATTTTATAAATTCAGCAAGTACCGTTAGAAGGTTTGATAGGACTTTGATTGTGAAAAACTCAACATAAAAATGAGGCCTCGTCGTGGTGCAGCGGCACAAGGGTGTGACTGTAATGCGACGGTTGCGGGTTCGATCCCCACTCGAGGAAGTGAAATATTTATTTACGTTTATATTTCGGACGGAGTGTCTTAACACAAGGTTCCCTATGCATACCCTGCTGTGTGCGGGATACAGCGTGAAACTGATTTTGATTTGATTCTACATAAAAATTAAACAATAATAATATTACACTATAATTTTACAATAGCGGGATCTGAACCCGCGCCTCTTGAACACCGTCCAAGCGCTTTGACCACTATGCCATACGATCTTATCAAATTACCTCGAAATTCTTATACACTTGTTACAACTTATTTAAGTTTTTACAACATATAGATACTAGTATCACGAAGAGGTCGATGACTGTGAATAAACCGAAAGACTGTTACTTGTTATGACTATAGCCTGAGGCCAAATAAAGCAATACATAGTTAGCAAACTCATAACCATAATAGCACTTGATATAAATTAATATCTTTTAGTGTAGAAAATGTAAATATATTTATTCTTTTGCAAACAGTTATTTACAATAATTATATTATTATGTTAAACATTATATAGGTACTGACCTGTATGTATATAATGTTTTAAACGATTTTAACATTTAATAGATATCAGTATATCTGATAAATAATAATTGCAACATTTATAAGGCTTAGTCTAGGTTATTTAAAAAATTGTGAAATTAATGTCACGGTCTTAAATAGTCTCAACCTTTAACTATTTTAATTCAACTGACCGCAACAAAAAATAACAAATGAATATAATGATTTGGTAATTATAATAGAAACTAAAAAAATGTATTTATGTTAATTCTTTGAAATTTTTCAATTTATTTAATAAAACTAATTTACCATGACAATTTGCTTTTAGTAACAACTCCTCTTCAAAAAATTAAACGATATTTCCTATGGAAAGCTTAGAATCGCTCGCAAAAAAAAACTAGTTCGCTGTATTATCAAAGATATAAGAATAAAATATAAGTATTTAGGCTATTCAAAAAATATTATTATTTTTTAATATAATTTTTAATAAAGCTAAAAATAGTTCAGTCATGGCTCAGGGTCACAAGTATGAGGCTGTAAACACGACTGTATGTCGGTTCGATACCTACACGCAAAGCGCACAATGTTGAGTACCGCAAACACAATGCCTTCAGAACTTAGCGGAAAATGGAGAACGGAGTGTCTTAACTGTCCTAGTTCGTCTGCCTGCAGAAGCTGATTCTTTTAAATAGTATTGAAATAAATACAAGAAACACTTTATAAAGACGTTTTAAGCAATATTGGTCATTGGTCACAAATTACTTACCTATGATGAATAAATTATTAACTTCCAATAGGTTAATTATTATTAATTAATTAATAATTAACAATAGGTTTAAATGTTTAAGCAAGTGGAACAGACGGGGAATACACAACTTAACAATTCACTATATGCTAAAAAGTGCTAAATTAAAAAATATACACTTAATTAAAAAAAAATCGGGGTCGTCGTGGGGCAACGGCGCTAGCGTGTTATGGGTTCCCTTTGCCTACCCTGCTGTGTGCGGGATACAGCGTGAAGGTGTTTTCTTTTTTTTAAAATAAGCAATATGTCCCAACCATAGCATTAGCATAAGTAACATGCATAACACAACAAAACCCCATAGAAAAATGTTGTCAAATATACTTTGAGTGTTCTTCAAATTTATGGTAATTTGTTTTCACCACATATTTCTTATACATATTATAAAACTAATGTTATATTTCAAATTTTCCACCTAAAAATAATCTTAGATATATACATATTTTATTTATAAACAGAAAATAATTAACCAAAGATAATAAAAAGAAACTTCTAATAAGCCCCCATGTTCCACAGCGGTGCGTATGTTCGAGTCGTATCTACAATGTACGGCGCCACCACAGAACGACGTGTTTCCCCAGCGTTGCAGCTCCAGCGTGGACTGCTTCCCCAATTTATGCTGCGCTGAGGGCGGTAAGAAACACTGCCGACCGCCACAACGCAGTCTTTTTGCGTTACTTGCCGGCGCTGCAGCGGTAAGCATAAATATTCATAGAGTACCTTTCCAGTTTACTATATTTCAATAAAACTTTAGTTAAATTAGTAAACTTTGCCATTATATATAATAAAAGGCAGAAATCCAAAATATTTACACTACTCAATTGCACGAAAGCTTTTACTTATAAGAAGTTTGTGCATATACATATATATAACTTCACATTTGAAAAATATATTTAAAACATTTTATATTGTAATAATTATTATAATCAAAATTATTATTTATATGTTTCAGAGATTTGGCTGAGAAAAGCTGACCAGATAAGAATAATTAGAGTAGTACATGTTTGTAAATAGATAAAATATGGATTTATTTAATATTGATACTTTTCTACAATTTGTATTTTTATAATAAATATATTATTTAAATAAGATTTTTTACTTATAAACAAATTTTGCTTTTTATTTTTGTTTAGGTATTTAAACATTACTACTCATATATAAAGCTGAAGAGTTTGTTTAGGTAAATGCACTAACCTCAAACTGTTAATTCAACAAGTGTCCTACTGTAAACATGACAGGTTGGGACATCAACAGGTAAAAAATAAAAGATTTTAATGGGGATTAAATTTTTATTAACCTAAGTACTCCAACACATTTTAGTCCAGCTGAAACAAAAGAACAGAAAACTATAAACTATGCAAGGATAAGATTTTACATAGTAGACATGATATCAACAGATATTTATATTTGTTTAGGTCAGAACTTGTTTTGTCTTTAAGATATGAGACAAAAAAGGCATTCCAGGTGTAATGTAACAGCATATACTGTTAGGGCAATAGTTGAGGTCAAATCCCCACAGCATAGGGGTCTGTTACCATGCATTCAATGTATCATCTTGGCAGTAAGTTTACTAAGCTTACAATGCCATAGAAGAAAAACGCAAGACTTTTAAAAATTAATAATTGAATTTTATAAAATCATGTTATTTTATAAAGGCACAGTAGAGCACACACACGGATTACGGTCTATGTTGTGCATGCTTAAGAAATAAAAGAAATATTGGAATATCTGCAAAAACTGTTTCATTACTATTATTTTGTCGTCTTTATAATACCACAAACAATAAAACTATATATCATATCACTTAATTTATTGTGATATTTATGGTTCTAAAAATATTTAAAAAATAATTACCTTCTTGAAACCAATGTCATGTGCGTATTCTCTGAAGCACTGTCTGCAGATGTTCAAGCCGTATTTACGAATCAGACCGTGTCTGTTGGAGCAGGCGCGGCTGAAATATAAAATTGTTACTTCATGAAACACGTGTTATAACCAAAACTGCACATTTTTATTCGTAGTCATGGACACTTAATATGCATTATTTATATATTACAAACCATGAACGGGATCCCTGTCCGTATCTACGGGGGTGGGAATACCAAATATTTGCGTGTCCCATATTTATTATTACTTTTACACCGAGTAAACGTATAAAATACGTCCAAAATGGCGGGTGAAAGATTGAGAAAGAATGATGCTAGCTGACAAATTGACAACTGTCAAACTAAAAACGTCAATCTACAGAGTACAAAAGACTACAGAGTGTAGAAAAGTGTCACAGATTATAGACACAATGCATAGTTTATCGTAAGGAACAGAACAGGACGGAACAGGGCTTGTTAACGTTACCAATTCCCATTTAAATTAACCTTAATTACCGGTAATTTCATTTCGATACCTAGGTATCGTTACAATTTGGTAGCGATACTTGGTTACTTAAAGGAAAAATAACGTTATAATAAGGTTAATTTTGCGTTAAATCTTATCGTTAAATTTAGTGTTACTTCGAAAGTAGCGGTATAAGTTACCCTTTTATTTTGTTACCTTTATGCGACGTTGCCGTTAATTTTTTATTTCGCAATAATTGCTCATTTTGTGCAAAATAAAGATGGGGCGTATGTATTATGGGCTATACAAAAGACAAAAAAATGTAATTCTACAATAAATATTTTTTCAAAAAGTAATTTACCTCAATATTGAAAATAGTATGCGAATTATAGCTTAATGTAGCGGGTTAACTAAAATAGAAAATTAGTTTCATGGCGCAGCGGACAGGGGTGTGATTGTAACGCAACGGTTGTGGGTTCGATCCCATTGAAATATTTATTTATATTTATATTTCCATTTCTTCGCTCTGGTATCGAGGCAATGCGCGGCGTTGAGTTTTGCCACTGAATACGCATTCCCTCCAGAATTCGCCAGAAAGTGGGGAACGGAGTGTCTTAACACTAGGTTCCCTCTGCCTACCCTGCTGTGTGCGGAATACAACGTGAAGCTAAAAGTAAAAGAAACAAAGAAAGTTCCACAAAATATTTTTTATAATGATAATAATTTTATTAAAATTACCCATTTAAGTTTTAAAAAATTACATGCTTAACGATTGTAAAACCAACGATGTACCTATATTCACAAAAATAATCAAAACCCGGAATCAGACGAGAGCGACGGTAACAAAACTAGCTTATAACGATACCTGATGATACTGTGAACTTCAAGTTAACGGTAAAAGTATCTAAATATAAAGGTAAATATGGTAGCGCTACTTTTCAAGTATCGATACCCGGAGTAGCGATACCAACTTATTAACGGTATTTCAAGCCCTGGAACGGAATACCTTATATATTATAACATGGAGTACGGTAGCTATATATATATATATATATATGTAAGACAATTACTATAACATTAATTTAATCAATAATTTATTATATATAACACCACAATCCTTATTTTGGGTATACATATAATTATATTGTCGACATAGTTACTTAATTGCTATTACTAAGAATGATTTCAGTGTAATGAAGTTAATAAAATCTGGTAACAATGAACGGAACGGATGACGAATCTAATCAAAATCTTTAATCGTCAGCGTCAATTTGACAAACGATTCTGCTTATCTGTCAATCGTCATATTATTTCCTCACAAAAAATATGTGATAGCCGAGTGAAGTCTCGTTTTATGTTTTTTTTACCGAGTTGAAGTTCAGGTTTAAGTAACTTTCGAATTTAGTTTAGAGACACAAATATGGGATTTCTTATTGGAATAATTAAGATAATATTGAAATTAATTTTAGCTTTTGCTATTTTTGTTTCGATAATTATCCTTATTCCGAATCTGCCACCTTATACTAAGTTTACGAGTATTGAGTACGTTTTGAACTTGAGGTAACCTATGTTAATTACCGTTATTCGAGTTACGCTTAATGTATAATTTATTACAGAATCGAGCCAAGTCAACAATTGGTTGGTCCTTTAGCTCCCAACAATGTACTAAATAGTCCTGAACGCTTGTATGAGGATAAATTACTGGGACCAGAAGCTTTTCAATTATGGAATGGTGAAGTATATACGGGACTTGCGACCGGCGAAGTGGTAAAAGTATCACCAGGTGGACATGTGACTTTTGTCACTAAAATTGGCCAACCTTGCTGTAGGTTTAATAAATATGATAATTTTTATTATTCTCTTTTAGTTTTAGATAAAATAAATAAACAAAATTTTTGATTGTCCGCTACGTCACGGACCCCAAGACTACCTCGAATGAATGTGTTGCGTATGCGGTCAGACCGCGTTATGCCGCACATCCACCCCAGCATCTTCATTTCCGTGACGTGAAGCTCCTGAATGTACCGAGATAGTGCTGGCCAACATTCTCTGCCGTATAAAAGAACTGGTCGGACGATGCTCTTGGCAATTTCATACTATTTAGTGAATAATTATATTTTTGCCTGTTTTTTGTATAGACTACTATATTGTTGGTTTAGGAAACTTATGACCTAAATTTTTAGCTGGCCTTGTCCAGGAACATATATGTGGAAGACCATTAGGATTTGTCATTGATGAAGCAAATAAATTTATGTATATTGCTGATGCTTACCATGGAATATGGAAAGTCAATTTAGTAACAGATAAAAAGCAATTACTAGTATCAACAAGAGTACCAATAGAAGGGAAAATTCCAAAGCTTTTTAATTCAGTAGCTTTAGACAAAAATGGCAATCTGTTTTGGACAGACTCTTCTTCTGATTTTTCTTTGAGAGATGGAGCTTTAGCATTTATGGCAGATCCAAGTGGCAGGTTTGTTAATAATAAATACTCTCTATTTTCTTGTTCATTTTTTTAGCTTCACATATAATTCTGTCGACAGCAATAAGTAAGTGGTGATAAGTAACAAAAAACCACACTCTGGCTTTTTATGAGAGCAAAGAAATTAAAATATTTTTTCCCAAGTGGGAATAGAACTCACAACTTATTGTATATATATATTTAGACCATATTAATATTGGTAAAATAATGAATATTAATATCCAACAGATTATTACAATACAATGCTGCCAAAAATGAGAGTAAAGTATTGATTAACAACTTATGGTTTCCAAATGGGCTTGCTGTTTCTCCTAACAACCAATTTGTTGTTGTGGCTGAATCTTCTAAGTTGAGACTTGTAAAGTATTATATTGAAGGACCTAAAAAAGGAGCCTCTGAAGTGTTTGCAGCTGGATTACCAGGCAAGTTATTGATAATGTTTTTTTAAAGTTTTGTTTGTATTTTTAGCTTCACACTATATCTCACACAGGAAAGGTAGACAGAGGAAAAATAAAGTTTAGATACTCCATTTCTCGTTTTCCGCCAATATCATTAGGCATTGTGTGTTGTCTGGCAGAACTGAGAGGTGCTTTTGCCTGACTACCAGTAGGAGGAAATGAAAATATTATATAATTATCTCCCTGAGTAGAAATCTAACCTACAACCATCACATTTAAAGTCTCTCACTTGTGTCACTGCGTAACGATGGCCTCATTTGTTTTACCTTAACCCTGTATCCCAGAGACAAGAGGTCTTATCCTGCTCTACCTATAAAGGGGAATCTAGTTGTAAAACAAAAGAAGCAAGAAAAAGAATTTATTTTTTTCCCCAAATAGGCATCAAACCTACAATAGTCTTGTTTACAGTGAAACAATGTGCCATAATATGCTCAGTAGTTTATAAATGCTTTCAAAAATTTAATAAAACTCATTAATTTTACTTTATTTAATCTGAACCACTGCTATATTATAAAGATAAAAAACTTGTCACATGTGATATTATTATCTTTTAATTACTTTTTCGTGTTTATTTCAAAAAAACATTTAAACCAATATAAATTAATGTTGTCATTGTTAATGGTACACAGTAATACATACATACATCTTTTTTATTATGTTGATAGTAATACAAATGTTAAAGTAATTGCGTTTGAATATTTAATAGAAGTTTTCGTATTCAATATACATACATTAACAAAATAATCAATTTAAATTGAAGTTTTTAGTTAAGCTACTTTAATTTTTACACTGTGTATACAATTAATCAAATTTTATAGTATGTTAATTTATTTTATTACTTTCATCAGTATAGTAAATATTTATTAATTAAAGTCACATTTTTATGTTGTCTTCTTATAATAATAATGTATTTTTAAAATAAACATACCTAAGTTGACATACCATATTTTCTATAGAATTTTAATTTCTATGTTTATTAATGTGATATAGCTATAGAGCATGGTCTGTCAAATAGTTTTTTTATCACATAAACTTGTAATAATCCAACACAAGCCATGAAGACTATCTGAAAAGCGGACCATAAGTCCACTATAAATGTGTCTTCTAATGCTGAATAGCTGTCCCGTGATTTAGTTGCACTGTATCTATCTAGCATATGGCGAGCGCGCACCACGGTATTTAACGTACGCATAAGAGAATCTATAATTTTGGTTACTTCAACAGCATATGTCGTACCATCTTCGTCTGTACCTATCCATTCTAATATTTCCTCCTCCGGCTCCTCTTGTCCTTCGCCGTCTACGACACTGACGTGTGCATCACTCTCTGTAACTTCGGGTTTTCTTTTATCATCTATAACCACATACACAAAAACTAGTTTCGAATTAATTAAACTGTGCGTATTGTCCAAACAAAATACGTAATCCCCGTCGTGTTCCAAATCCATGATTATTGAATTCTGCGAGTGCTTAAAATCTGATAGCAGTTTTATTCCTTTCGGGTCGATGACTTCAACTGATATATCTAAGTCACCGTGTTGACCGTCGAGCACTTGGTAGTATAGCTCCATCATTTGGCCGGCCTTCCCCTTTTCAAAGAAACATGTCCTTGTCCCGGCTTCCACTCTGAAATTCACATCAGTCTCGTAGATCTGGTTGGCAGCCACTATATCACAAATAGTAAAAATTGATAGTAAAGTTATTACTAGATACATTTTGCCTGCTATACCTAAAGACAGTGATAACATATGGATGAAATGATCTACTTCACAATTTGAAATTCTTAACTGTTTGCACAGATGTGAAGTGTTTCCAAACGGAAACACTTCATACTATAATATGTGCTAGAATTAAGTAAAAGTTAAGGTTTAAATTGCAATGACATAGATATAGATATACATATATTAAAAGAACACAGTGCATTTTTATTATGTTTTTGTTGGTTATTGTTAATAATCAGCTTCACGCTTTATGCCGCACACAGCAGGGTAGGCTGAGGGAACCTTGTGTTAAGTCACCGTTTCTCACTTTCCGTCGAATACTGGAGGTATTGCGTGTTAAGTGGCGGAACTCAACGCCCTTTGCCTCGACACCGGAGCGAAGTAATAGAAATATAAATTTTAGATAAATATTTCATTTTCTTCAGTGGGGATCGAACCCACAACCAGTTGATTTAACAGTCACACTTTCTGCCTCTGCGCTACGATTGGCCTGGTTGGTTATTGTTATTTAGCATAATAACAACATAAATAAAAACAAAATAAATAAAAACAACTTAACTAATTCTATATAGTAATTATGTCTAGTACTTAAGTATAAGCATTGCAAGAAACACAAAATAAATAATTTGGTTTTAATTATTGGTATTGACAAATTTTTGCAGGCTTCCCTGACAATGTACGTCCTCTTCCTGACGGTTCTGGAATATTAGTGGGTCTTTACAATACGTTCATCGATGACCACCCAATACTTATCAAGTCATTGGCCACCGCGCCTTTGGCAAGAAAATTTTTGGCACGATTTCTTCGTCTCATTGAAATTCCATTCGAATTTCTCAATAGCCAAGTCCCACACTATATTTTCCAAGAAATAACACATTACGTAAGTTTTAAAGTAATTAAATAATATATGAATATATTTGTGCAAATATTAAATACATAATTATTTTTAGATTGGCAGTTTTAGCAGTATTTCTAAAATATCTCCTGGAACGTCAGGATTAGTTCAATTAGATTGGAATGGAAATATTGTTGCTGCTTACTATAATACTGATGGTAAGCTCCATGGCATCAGCGATGCTATTGTATTTAATGACAAACTATATTTGGGAGCACCACACAAGCAAAATTTTATTGGAGCTGTACCAGCACCATCATTACTAGAGAAAGCTTTTTCTATGAAACCATCACCAGTAAAAGAACAACCAAAGGCAAACATGCCTAAAGAAAATAAAGTTAAAATAGAAGAAAAAAAAGATGTACCCAAAGTAGACAAGCCTGTGGAAAAGAAGGAGCAGCCTAAACAAATGCCTCAAGAAGCAAAAAAACAAGCTCACGCGGAAAAACAACCTGAAAAAATAAAAAGTCAAGCACCAGTAAAACAAAATGCTGCCCACAAAGATTCAAAGGCTGATTCCAAGGAAGCTGAGATCAAGACAAACCAAATACCCAAAAATGTAGAAAAAGAAGCACAAAAGGTTAAGGAACCAATAGCGAAAGCAAACTCTGTTCCGAAAGAATCTGAAGCAAAACCTAAAATGCAGCCAAAGTTACAAGAAAAGCCTAATGAAGAACCAAAAAAACCAGGGACCAAAAATAAGGAAGAACCTAAAAAATTAGAAGCCGCACCTAAAGCGCAAGAAAAAGTTAAAGAACAACCGAAAATAAAAGAAATACCAAAACATGCTGAATCACCTAAAGAAGAACCTAAAAAATCAGAAGCCGCACCTAAAGCGCAAGAAAAAGTTAAAGAACAACCAAAAATAAAAGAAATACCAAAACATGGTGAAGTCAAACCCAAAGCTCAAGAAATCCCTAAAGAAACACCAAAACCGGCGTCTAAAGAAACAGAACCAAAAATGAAGACTAAAGAGGCTGACGTGAGACCAAAAATATCTAAAGAACACGTAAAACCACGAAATACAAACAATGACAAGAAAATCAAAGATGATTCTAAAAACTTTGAAAAAGCCGAAAATCCAATACCTGTAGAAGAAATAATACCGTCGGATACAGCAAAGCCAAATAAGGAAAAGTTGAAAGTAATAAAAAAGAATGGACCTCAAGAAATACCCAATCCTCACATTTAAATGGTTGTGCTTGATTTAATTTTAAATTATTTATTTACATGGGCTTATTATTGATTCAAAAAATATGTATAATTCTTCAGACCAGACCAGCCACGGCTGTTATATTTACTAACCAAATATTTTAGGAGAAAATTTTAACTTATTACACAAAAAGACCTTTTAAAGGTAATGCTGTTTAAAATCGATTTTTTTATTTTTGACTCGAAAAATTCTTCATGTAATGTATGTATGTAATTCAGTGTTGCATACACGATCAAATAATGGATATGAAGATTTTCATTTTTAACATTTTACATTAACCAACCTTTGATAGGATGATCTTCACTTTGCCCATATATTATATATTTAAAATATATTTTATTTATACAATATTAGGTTAATGGTCTTAATGTGTCTTCGGCTAAGGGTACATCTCATTAGATAGTTTGTCAATTTTGCATTCCCTAAATACATTCCCTTGTATTATTATTTGGATTTTTTAAAATTTATTTTTAGAGATTTTTTTTGTGTTTAAATTGTATTACGTCGATCTCAAAATTGGTGGTATATTTTTCATTTTCTTAATATACACAAAAAATCATTGCAATTATAGTGGTTATTAAGATTTTTCTATATTTTTTAATTATAAAGAAATTACTCATATTTTAACTTTTATTTTAAAAAACATATTTTTTTACACTGTTACCATATTTTGATTCAATTAAATATTATATTATGTTGATAAATAAATAATATGTATCCATTTTTGTAACCTCAGGTTGTACACATAGATTTTATATTTATATACTAATTAGTATAATTTATGTTGTTAACAAATATTTTAGAATCACAAAATGTGTTTTAGTAGCAATAACTTTTATAATAAAGCATTTAATTTTTATTAAATTTGTAGTTTTATTACTCACTTAATTAATTGAGTTATAACAATGTATCCTCATGAAATAAATCATTACTAATTTTATATCATATAGGACCTTTCAATGACCTGAGGTTGTCTTGATACAATGGTCTTTGAATGCTACCGGCACTGTATAAGTTTGTTTGTAGCAGATATAAAATAAAATATTATATTATTTGCTTGTTAATTTATATTTATTAAATTAATTACAATTAATCTTAATTAAAAAAAAACAATAAGGTGTTATATTTTAGATTCAATGGAATGTGTAGTAAAATAAACAAAAACCTTAAGTGATAACGCTAGCAACTTAAAACTATGCATACGTTTACATGAACTACTTACTGGTTTTTGAAACAACTATTAAAAAGCCATTACAATTTATTAATATCAACACTGTGATGATATATTATATAAATATACCTACTAAAACATATTTTATTTATAAATAAAATATAATTTCTAACTACACTGTAATTTTCTTATTAATGAGTGGACTTTTCCTTAACAAGTTATATTCTAAGAGTCTGACGATTAAAGTAAATAATTTAGCCGTAAATGTTTCACACATCTAAATTTAAACATTGATTTAACTTCATGCTGCATCTCGTCAATAGCAGGGTAAGCGGAGGGAATTTAGAATCTAATTTTCGAGATATTGTGTGTTGAGTGGCGGAACACAACACCATGTTTTGTCTTTACCAGAGTGCAGAAATAAAAATAATGAATAACGAATCGATTTGTATCCACAACTGTATCGTTTAAAATCAAACGCTGTGCCGCTGCGCCACAACGGACTCTGAATATGTAATATTCACTAATGTACACTAGCAAACATTAAACTAATGGCGTCCACTCTTTATTATATTAAAATAAAAATTTGGACTTATGTTACTCAAAAAATTGCATATAACTACATTAATATTTGACATAATTGCCTAACAACAAAATTCAGTCCAAATATTTTTACAAAATTTTAAATCGACTTTGAATTTCAATTTTTTATCGATTTTTTATTATCTTTTTATACATGATATATTAAAACTAGATTTGTCATAAGTTCATAAAATCGTCGTTATTTATTTACACCAATTTTTGAGTTATAGGACATAGGAAAATTAATAAACGTAAGAAATATCGTGAATTTATAATAAGACTAAAAAATACGAACAGATGGTTTTTAAAACTTCATTTATTATTAAAACTTCAGGGTAAAAGTGGCTTAGCTCAAATGTTTTTGGGTAAACACCATGCAATGACCTATATGTAACTACAAAAGTAAAATATCCACTTTAGGGTTATTGAAAAGATAGAATTTTTTTAAAAACATTCTCCTTTTGTCAAATACAAACAAGTATACTATTCTATCATTTCCATGTGTAACGAAACTTTAAATTGAAATTTAATACAAATTTTATTATTTTTTTCTAATTAACGATTGGTTTGAATGTTGTTTAAAACGAAAATATTAAGTTAGAACATATTAAGCGTTTGGTAAATTATGAAAATAAAATCGATTCAAGTTATATCAAGTTAAATTTCCGAAATGAAATTATTATAAAATGTATTTGTAATGTTAGGCGACTATTAGACTTATGTGATAATTAGAATTTTTAATTGTAGTTAAATAAATATTTGGTCAGCGGCGAGAGCGTCGGCGAAGGGTTTCACAACACATCGCGTTGCAAAATAGAAGATCAGACCGAAAAATATTGAAATAGGTAAAGCTGGAAGAGCTTTCTTGAATATGGCCAACAGCAGGAGAGTGAGACAAAGACCCTGAAACAATTTAAGAAATTAATTTGGTTCATGCTTGTTTATAGGTTCACGCTGTATCCCGCACATAGCAGGGAAGGCAGAGGTAACCTAGTGTTAAGACACTCCGTTCCTCATTTCTGCCAAATTCAGTGTCGAGTGGCGGAACGCCGCGCGAGGAAATAAAAACATGAATCTTTCAACTCTTTATCCGCATAATATAGCAGGATAGGTAGGGAGAATCTAGTGTTCTGTAAATTGCGAATTGAGTAGCAAATCTCAACTCCTTTCCCCTCCTTTCTCCTCAATTTATCATTCAATAATTTCCCTAAGTAGTGATTGAACCTATGATCATTGTGGTACCCACTGCATCACGGTAGCTAAGTTTCATATAACTTAAATACAAAGTAAATAAAGTAAATCTTTTCTTTCTTTTATTTACGTAAGTATTTAATGTTATACTATATTTGCTTTATTAAAAGGCTGTTGTGAAATAGCAAGTATACAATTTAAATTAAATAAATAACTATTATTGATTAGAAACAATTTAAAAAAATAATAAAACTTACAATTAGAATAGCCACAAAGCAAGCTAACGTTGTGTTCCAGTCCCCATAGGAGCTTGCTTTTCCAACTAACACACTGTAGAAGATGAAATCACCTAATCCAAGTTTCACACCCTCTGAAAATATAAATTATTATTTTTTCTGCTCATTATTACAGTTGCATAAAGAGACACTCCGATCCCCACTATCTGCTGAATTCTGGAGGCACTGCGTGTTAAATGGCGGAACTGAACACCGCGCTTTGCCAAAGCGAAGAAATGAAAACATAAATTTAAATAAACTTTTCATTTCCATGAGTGGGGATCAAACCCACAACCAATAGATTTTATTGTGCTCC
The DNA here is from genome assembly GCA_016802625.1 of Heliconius numata. Lineage (NCBI taxonomy): Eukaryota > Metazoa > Arthropoda > Insecta > Lepidoptera > Nymphalidae > Heliconius > Heliconius numata. Next base: position 577,567 of record JAEBDU010013284.1, on the reverse strand, counting down.
TGCGCCACATCTGGCCTGGTCCTGGTGTTGTGCTTGACATATACATATAAGCGTGTTTGTGCATGTGCACAGCCACAATACTAACTCTCCTCATCCAGGTCCTGCGGAGGCGGCGGTCTCTCCACGCGTGTTACATAGTGCGCGGGCGCCGTTTCGTCAACGCGCAGGCGACGCGCGCCCCCCGCACCCCCACCCGCGCTCGCCCCCGCCGCACGCTCCCGCCACGCCGCGTCGAACCCCGCCTCGCCCGCGCCGTCCGGCGACTGGCCCGCGCTGGGCTGCCGGGACTCATTGCCTCCTAACATTTTAAATCCAATTCAATAAATATTTACAAAATAAGAGAATTAATATATTTACACACGCGTTGCCATTGCAAAGTGACAACACACTTTACACGAAAGTGTGTTAGACTTTTATATATTTGTAATTTGACAAAATTTATGGTAGTGTGTTATATAGTAGATTAGGCAGACCGCAGAGGGAGGACCTTCTTCCGTCCCACTTACTACTCAATTACACGTTGAGTGGCAACCCAACATAGCATTTTTCCTTGTTACCAGAGAGGGGAAATTAATATAATTCATTTCCCTTTATTAATCGAACCCACAACCTTTATAGTCAATCGCTTATAAATTGAGATAAACCTATTTAAACATTCCTAATCTAAAAATATTATAACTAATTTTTAAATGACTTTTTTTATATATATGTTATTAAAAAAAGTTTACTAATGTATTATATAATATAAACGTTATTAGAAATTTTAAATTAATATACATGCTGTAAGTAAGTGATTTATAAATAAGAGCGTGAATAAGCGATGTGTCACCTTTGCAAGTACACTTTATCTTTGTTTCTACATGTTTTTCTACATAGATATCTGTATGAAGTATGAATATATATGTATAAACGTTTTTTTATGGATAAGACTTGAAGAGCCTTGTCAAGCAACGCTACGGATGGGTCGCTACTTTTTGTTATAAATTCAAAATATTCTTTATACAAATAGACTATTATAAGCACTTTTGAACCGTCGAATGAACATATAAACAAAAAGCTACCACCGGTTCAGAAGGCAGTTCTGCTGAGAAGAGCCGGCAATATACGTATGGATAGTACGTGTATACAGGATGAAGTTAAAACAGTGTACGTATAAAGGCAACAAATGTTAGAACACGGACCGTCAGGATTGAGCGGTCGGAGCTCGCGGGGCGCCGGCTCACCTTCGCCCACGCCCACCGCCGCCAGGCAGTACATCACAGTTGCTGAAATGTAGAATTACATTATAAGCTTGTTAGTTATTGAAATATAGTGTAATGCGAAATATAACAAACTAAAAATATTAAGAAATATGCTTTTATGGTTCTTGGTCTCTCTAGGTATCTTGGTTAACTCTAGGTAGACAGAGGGAATCTAGTGTTAAGGGGTTTCAAACTTTGCACGAATTTTTAAACATTCCATGTTGAGTGGCAGAACTCAATATTTGGGATTTGTCTTATTATTACCATAGAGATAAAATTAAAATTATTTATTTTACTGAGAAGGAATCTAACCCATAGTCTTCATGTTTATATTTATGCTTATGCATGAGATTGTTAATTAAGATCTTTTTTTAAATAAAGTAAAATTTTATATTCTTCCACAATTCCAATAACAAATGATCATGAACTCGATTAACAATCCTAAATGCAAAAGAGGTCCTTATTAAGAAATTCATGACATAAATGTTTGAGTAATTGAAATATTATTGTATTCTAGCTAACATAGAGAATAAAACTAAAGAAATACATACATGAATAAATTAAAGCTGGAAAAATGGATTCATTTCTCTCCTGAGCAGTTTCTACTAATATCCTAAGAGGTCCTTTTGGTGTTAAGACTGCAATTAAATCTGAAATAATAATAATTAAAAATAATAATTATTTTATTGATTAAATATCAATAAGATATGTGTTTGATTATTATTACTTTATTTAAATAATTAAAAAGGTTCAACAATTCAGGAACAACATTTTTTTTCAGCTTCATGAGGTATTGTATCCCCCACCCAAGTGGCAAGATAGGCAGAGGGTACCTAGTTAAGATAATCCACTCTCCACTTTCTGTCGAATTCTAGACACTTTGTTTGTTGAGTGGCGGAACTCAACGCCGCGGTTTATTTGGACATATAGCATATAGGATAAAGTGTAAAGCTAAAAAAATAATACAAGCATATTACCCCAAATAGAAATTACAGCAAGAACTGCCCAAGTGGTCCATTCTGGTAAATATTTAATGAAGACCAATGCCATCAATGCTGCTATGAATATCAAGTATGCCTGTTGTAGCCGCAGGGGACCCTTCCAATGAATGACTATCATTCCCATTACTCCAAAATTCCACATGACAAATGATAATGTTAAATAATCCATTGGTATGTTGTAAGCCCGTAATGCTTCCCTATAATAATATTGATGTTAAAAAATACAAATTAAAGTGAATTAAACAAATAATTTTTAAAAACATACCAAATATAAACGCAAATAATTATTTTAGCTTCTTTTTATCTTCATACTTTTAACCCACATATAAAGAAGTGGCAACACTTTGTTCTCTATTCTCTTATACAGGGTGAGTCATATTGAACTTTCCGATTTCAATAAGGTGTGTATTAAAAACAAAGCGACATGCAGTAAAAATTATTTTATTGTTTGAAAGCACATAACATGCAGTTTTAATTTAGTTGGTTTTAAAAATGATATCCTGTAAATGTCTACCTCCATTGACCACACACTGCTGAAGCCTTTCCCGGAAGTTGTCCATTACTCGTCGAGTCATATTCAGCGGAATAGCATTGATTTCTTCCGTGATTGCAGCCTTCAGTTCATCGATGGTTCGGGGACGATGCGTGTACACCTTTTCCTTCAGGTAACCCCAGAGAAAGAAATCGCAGGGGGTTAAATCAGGTGATCTCGGCGGCCACCCAACGTCACCTCGCAAAGAAATGAGATGACCGGGAAACATTTGTCGCAGGATTTCCATTGAACGCCTGGATGTATGGGCTGTAGCACCATCTTGTTGGAACCAGATGTTATCGTTGTCATGATTCTGCGTTAATTCCTCCAATTTCGGTTTCAGAAAAGTTTCAAGCATGTCGCAATACCGAGCAGAGGTAACTGTGACGACTTGACCATCTTCTTCAAAAAAATAGGGACCCCACACACCAAACTCTGCAATAGCGCACCACACTGTCACTCGAGGGCTGTGAAGTGGTCGTTCGTGTAGGTTTCGTGGGTTATTCTCAGCCCAGTATCGAAAATTCTGTTTGTTGACAGTTCCGGCGAGGTGAAAATGTGCCTCATCACTGAAGATCAAAACAGCAGTGCGGGGGATCTGCTGAATGTCGCGGCATAAATTTGTTCGTGTGTCTAAGTCTCTAACTGTTAATTCTTGCACTACCTGAATCTTGTATGGGTGAAATTTAAGGTCTCTATGCAGTATTCTGCGGACACTACTGAAAGATAATCCTAGTGAAGCGGCATGTTTCCGAACAGAACGCCGAGGGGATTGTTGAATTGAAGCCCGCACTCTATCCACGTTTTCCGCTGACGTTGACGTCCTAATTCGGCCTTGTGGTCTTGTTTTTAATGCTGATGATGTTGCTCTAAAATTTGATACCCAATTTCTGATTGTTGGTCCAGTGGGAATGGGATCACGTCGACCAATAGCAAAATGTAAACGGAACGCACGCTGTGTTGTGATCACGGAGCCGCCATTTTTAATAAACTCTTCAACTACGAACGCACGATGTTGTCCCGACCAAGCCATTGCTCACACTAAAACTGCATGTCATGGCGCGTCTAATGACACCATCCCCACCCTTCTACTCCTTCCCTTCTTCGTGCAACATCCTTCCAAAACCGGAAAGTTCAATATGACTCACCCTGTATATTGAGGGGCGGAACTCAACACCACTTGGTCTTACAAGAGCTGAGATTTAAAAATATTTAATTCAGCCTAGTGGGAATTGACTATCATACCAATTATAATTATATTACTATTTATTATGTTTATAATAATTATATTAAAGATACTGCAATCTTTATTATTTAAAATACTGTTTCAAAAAAGCTACCTAAAAATCATTTATATAAAAATAAGAATAAGAACTTACTCTATATACAAGTAAGAGAATAAAAACAGCAGCATAAGAGAAGACAGTATTAGCCAGCCATGAATCACTTTGTAGCATCTCTTTTTGTACAGAACAATGAGCAACACAGTCATGAGAGCTATCACACTCAACAAGATCATAGAGTTTGCAAGTGCATTCCACACTTTGGTCACTGCATATGGACTCTCTTCATGAAATGGAGTATAAGCCCTGAAATATTAGTATTTCATTAGAATAAATTGATGGTCCTTATGAATAAAAAGATATGTGAAAAGACAAGATTTACATAAGAATGGAATAAAGATTCATCTTCATCTTAAAAACTTGAACTAAGAATATAATCATAAATAGTGTATATTTGTAATTTTATTTTTTTAAGAACAAAATGAACCTTTATTTTGATTTATTATGCTAAATAATACATTAGAAAATATTTTTCTACCTAGTAAATGCAAAAAAATCTAAGTAAAGTAAAATTTATATTATACAAAATTGTAAAAAAATATGTATATAGCTAGTAGATAATAATAATTAAACTTGTAACAACTATAAATCATTTTTTAAAACAATATTCCAAGTATGTTTATATAATAATTCCATAAATAATAGTATTCATACTTACAAGTATACATCTTTTACAGAATAAAAGCTTATTGATGTTATTGTTGCAACTACAACAATCATACATAGTGTCACTGGCACAAACAGTTTAATGACATGTCTAGCTCCATATTTCAGTTCAAGTTCTTCTAATGGTGGTTCATTTGTATTTTGACCTGAGCTACTTGCACCACGCCGGCTGCTACCTGATGTTCCTCCAACACTCTATAATAATGTTAACATTATTAATGTAATATGTAACATAATTTTCTGTAATAAACTTATAGATTAGTTACACAAATTGATATTATTTACGATAAGGGTTATTAATTGTATACCAATGCAAGTTTTCTATATTATAAGAAATTTAGATTTCGTCCAAATTCGAAATCACGAACAAGATTAGTCATTGGGATGTCTGTAAGTGGTAGCCAAAGATAACGATATAAAATTATTATAATTTGTAATTACAAAACTAATCTACGTACACCATAATTTCGCTGTGCATCGGATTTTGTTTTTCGTTTTCGTGCAATCCGATCAGCGATCTCCCTATCGGGACGAGCTTCAGCTATGTGGCCATCCATGAGTGCAGTGTGCTCGGTCGCTTCTATGTCGCTATCGGTGTCACTCATTCATACGTTATTAAGACTTTTTAATAACATATTAAAATATCACCTCCTACTTAAACTGTATCTAAACAATGGTAATTTAAGCGTCAATAAATGATTACGTTCCTCCCCCAGACAAAATAATGATGACAATTGACATTGACAATTTGACAGTCTCATTAATCGTTGTTTAAAAATATAATATATTTAATCTGTATAAAGAATAAATATTACCGACAGGTTAAATATATACATTTAATTTAAAAAAAAAACAACAACAATTAACAATGCCATAAATGTAAAAAACATTTTGCTTCGTATTTATCTACGAATTACGGAGTCTGCATTTGGATGGGGGAAAAGTACACACTTTTTATATAAACTTACTTTAACTAAATTAAAATGTTATAGGTATTGATAAATAAAATTTAAGACAAAATACATCAAACTATAACTTGACTACTATTGTTTTCGATATTATAAAAACAACAAATAATCTTTTAAAAACAAAACTAACTAAATCTTTGCACTCAGCCACAGAACACATTTACTCAGCTGCCTATTAACGGACACATAATATAAATTAAAAACATCGCTGTCACCTAGCGCTATATAACAAATGGTAAATTATAAAACGTAAGTGTGTGGCCAGAACAAAACAATAAGCACTTATAATTAGAATTTAATTAAGTAATAACATTCGTGGGTTATTATGGTTAACGAGAGCTCGTCGCCGATTGGAGTGTTTGATTATAAGTTTGGCGTTGAAGTTTGTGAGCGTTTGCCGAACAATGACAAGTGTTTAAACCACGTATAAGAAATATCAACTTGAAAGACCAATTAAATATGTAATTAAAAACATCAGGGTTTTTAAAAATTAAAGAATAAATAAATTTATGGTTTTATTTCAAGCATTACAATACATTCAAATCTTTCTAATTGGATTTTCTTTAATACATATCATATCACCACAATAACTGTAGTCTAAGAAGTTTTATTAAATTCTATTGTAATTGCAAATTATTAAAGATAAAGTCCCTCCGGAGTGCCCTCTTTCTTTCTGTAAAGAACACTCTCCTTAGATTTCTTGAAGTCTTCATTGGTGACCTTCATTCTACGTTCTCTCAAAGCCATGAGACCAGCTTCTGTACAAATTGCCTAAAGAAAAGAAAATATATTAAAAATTATAAAAAAATGCTTTGCCTTTTATATTCAATCTCCACTAAGAGGAATGTTCTGTTTTAATTTCTTCACTCAAAATATATTTTATACATACATACATAGTTTCACACTATATCCCTAGCGGGGTAGTAAGAGAGAACTGAGCGACAAACGCTACGGTCATGGTCGTTACAGCACATTCTTCTTCAATCTCACTGTGATATCTTCGCTAGTACCTGCCATTCTGTGTATCTCTTCATTGCGGATTCGATCAGCTAAGCTGACTCCGCATATCCTACGAAGAGATCGCATCTCCACGACATTCATCTTTCTTTCATTCTTCTTCTGTAATACCCACGTTTCACTGCCGTATAACAACGTCGGTACCAACATATTTTAACACACATAACATATTCTATTTTACCTTGATATCAGCTCCTGATAAATCATCCTTAGACATTATAAGTTCAGATAAATTAACATCTTCGGCCAGGGTCATCCTTGATGTGTGGATAGTAAAGATTCTCCTCTTGGTCTTCTCATCGGGGAGAGGGAATTCAATCTTTCTGTCGATGCGACCTGGTCTGATGAGAGCAGGATCAAGAGTCTCTATTCTGTTTGTTGCCATAATAACCTGAGAATTATTATTTTTTAATTTATTTATATCATTATATATAAATCATTGTAAATCTAAAATATTTATTTAGTTTAAAAATCAACAATGACTTTTACATTTTCCAATCACATATTAAAATATCATCAGATCTAAAAACCACAAGCGCAGACTTAAGACTATGTGTACAATTATGTTTATTTTATACTATATATATATATAATACATATAATAAAAGAGTAAAAACGGCGCGTCTGTACATTGAAAATATTTATAAAATAATAATTGATGGGGTTTTAGGAAGAGTAATAGAGCTCAAATCCACAAAAAAAGTTGTCTGTTTGTACGTGGTAGTCTCTGGAACTACTGGACGAATTTGAATGAAACCTTTTTGGTTGTACTGCTATTATGTCTAGGCTAGGCAACATCTAGGCTATAGTTTATTTTGAAAATCTGGATACCTGATGTGGAACCTTGTCTAAACCAGTCTAAACTAAAAGAGATACAAATATAATGCCTTGGGGAAAATTGAACAACATGACAAACTATTTCCACCCACATAACAAAAATGAAGGTCTGGAGAACCTGACGTGGAACCCTAGCAGCCCCTCTAATCTCTAAGAGGTATAAATATAGCGCCTTAGTAAAAGGTGATCAACATAACAAGCATTTTCTGTCCACATAATAAAAATGAAGCAGCTTTTATGGAACCCCTAACATCCCAGCTAATCCTTAAGATATATGTATATAATGGCTTCATAATAGTTGTTCTGTGTGGTCAGTGTTAAATGAAATGAGGTTATTATTCTGATCTAATAATTTAAAATAACATAAGCATAGCTAGGAGCACCTCCGCGCGGAGAAGGCGGTAACAGTTGAGGTCTATTTTATAATGATAGGTATATTATTGTAGACTTTGCCTCGCCCCTAAAGAATAAGTATAATATAATATAATCTTTTCCATCTGTATCTACCCTCTTTTACATAATAAGCTTTATGTATCAATTGCTCTAATATCTAGTGGTCTAGCGGAATTTTTTCTTTAGAACTTATAAAAAAAATAGAACATTTTTGTCATATTATGAACTGACATATATTATCTATTTTCGTAAAGTAATTCGAAGGGGTTTTGTTATTATTGTTATTTCGTTGTTTAAGGCTAACTGAGACCTATGCATGGTATGGTATTTAGCACTCCTGAGGAATGTAGCTTTAATTAATGCATAACAAAAAAAAAGTAAATCAAACCAGTAGATACCGAGATCTTGTGTTTAAACAAACAAACTCTTCCACTTTATTATATTATTAGTATAAATAACAAAATATTTCAGTATTTGTTTCATTAAATTTATTACTATTTATATTTCATATTTGATCTATTAAGAAAAAAAAACAAATACAATAACAAAACTACAAAAAATAAAAAATATTAAATACTAATTACACACCTTTACATCACCTCGAGAATCAAATCCATCCAACTGATTTAGCAATTCCAACATAGTTCTTTGAATTTCTCTCTCACCACCAGAATTAGAATCATACCTAAATGATATAAATAAGATATTTTTAAAAGACATAAAGGACGTCACCGCACAGCGAGACAGTGTGTCATTGTAAATACGATGGTTGTGGATTCATATCGCATAAGCATACTGATGGCGGGGTGATTATAATTATTTTGATTTCTCAGCTCTAATAGACAAAATGCGGCGTTCAGTTTTACTACTGGAAAAAATTGTAGGGTAGGGTGAAGGAACCTAGGAACTAAGTGTAAAGGCATCCCTATTTCCTCATTAAGGACCTTTCCGTTCTCCATTTTTCACCGAATTCTTGAGACTTTACGTGTTAAGTGGCGGAACTAAACATCGCACTTTCCGTTTACAGTCGTACGCGCGTTTTCAATAAAACAAAATAGCAGTAAGTAGCTAAGCATCTTGTTACTAAGATAAGTGATATATAAAACACTATATATATATCATATAACAAATTACTATTATATGCCATTGATTCTCTCATTTTAATATTATAATTAGTACAATAATAGAAGAATTTACAATTGGTAAATATTTTTTAAGCTTTTGTTCAGGTTGTAGCTTGTGTTTCAGTACTTACTTTCCTAACTAAAACATATATATATTTATATGTCTCTATGCAATAAAACTTAGGTAATGAGGACTTACCGCTTAGTGCCTACGGCATCAATTTCATCAATGAAAACAATAGATGGTGCATGTTCTTCAGCCACTCTAAACAATTCTCGGACCAATTTTGGACCATCTCCCTAATAATAAGAAATAAAGACCATAATATAAAATGTACAGTCACTAAATCTAAAAATTCACTGATTCAAAGTCCGTAGATAAATATTTTTTTAAATTAATATAGTAACTCCATCAATCATTTATCTCATGCCTTCGAGAATATACTTAGAGTATAGTTATAAAATATTATTAAAAAAATTACTGTATTCTGTATCCAAAATTTTGCAGGCTAAGCAGAGAGACTGAGCGGTAAGATTTTCAATTCCCCAATTTTCTCTATTTTGTGTTTTAACTGGCTGAACTCATTGCTGCTTGTTATTATGTTACCAGAGTGAACAAATGTAAATAATTTAGTTCCTTAGTGGGACAATAAAGACAAGCCCCTATGGCCTTCACTCTTAAATAGCCATTATAAACAATTAAAGCCTCCTTACCAAATATTTCTGGATCAATTCAGATCCAACAACTCTAAGGAATGTGGCAGATGTCTGGTTGGCGACAGCTTTGGCCAGCAAAGTCTTGCCAGTACCAGGGGGCCCATACAAGATAACACCTTTAGGGGGTTTGATTCCCATCTCTTCATAATATTCAGGATGAGTGAGTGGCAGTTCTACTGACTCCTGTTAAGAGATTTGTATAGGAAATTTGTACATAATATAGCAAATGTTTTATATAAGTTAAACAAAACTAGTATATTGGTCCAAAATATAATATAAATATATAAAAGGACCAATTACCATTACCACCCCTTCAGGGTGCAATAGGGGTTGAAAGTATGTATAGAAAAATCTTTAAATTGGCATTGATTTTTATAAAATTTTAAATTTAGACTCTTAAAAATATTTAATTAAACATGTGTTTCACAGTTTATTAGAATTTACCCCCTAAGCTGAAAATAAATTCATAAATATATTTAATCAATATTGGTATAAGCAGCCTGAGTTTGCTAGTATAATTAAATTTTACAAATAACATTCATTCATTCAATATACAACATAGTAGTACCTTAATTTCCTGTATCTGTGTATCAAGGCCACCAATATCCGCATAGGTTTCTTGTGGAGCTTTTTCCAACTTCATTACAGAAACCATAGGATCTGTATCATCACCCAGCACACCTACAACTGCATGTACCTAATGCGACAAATAATTGCAGTATATTAGTTTTAAATATACACAAAGATCTAATATGGAAATGCCACAGCAAGCCTATAAAGATATTAAATAATAATTTTAATTAATTAATGAAATGGAAATAAAGGCCTACCTTGTGGTTCAGCAACACTGAGCAACCAGGTTCTAATTGATCCTTATCAACAAAGGACAAGATGCTGACATAATGCTCACTGCCTACAGATGTAGAGACTATGGCATGGTTGTCATCGATAATCTCTTCCAGGGTCCCCACTGACATTGGTGTCCCTCTAAGATCATCAACCTACCAAAACAAAATAAATAGAATATATTTGGAAATTATCTTGAAAAATAAAAAATAAGTTGAGGCTGTTGTGGCACATTGGCACAAGTGTGACTGCAACGTGACGGTTGTGGGTTCGATCCCCACTCGAGGAAGTGAAATATTTATTTACGTTTATATTTCCATTTCTTTGCTCTGGTGTCGAGGCAAAGGGCAGCATTGATTTCTGCCACTCAACATGCAATGCCTCCAGAATGCGGCAGAAAGTGGGGAACAGAGTGTCTTAACACCAGGTTCCCTCTGCCTACTCTGTTCTGTGCGAGATACAGCGTGAAGCTGACTTTTTTTATAAAAAATAAGTATAAAAAAACATTAACGGTAGTCTAAATATTTAACATTTATTTATTTACCTTTGATCTTTCTTCCTCAATTTTTTCTTCCTGAGGTTTTAGTCTCTCTTGGTTTCGAATAAATTCTTCTTCCATAAGCAAATAATCTTTAATCCTTTCCAGTTTCAGCAACTTCAACCTACATCGCGTATGAGGTGTCACTTGAGGTAGCTTCAAAGCGGCATCAGGACCCTTTGCTTTACGCTTCTTTTTACCAACCCTAGTAGGGATTGGAGGTTCATATTTCTTTTTCTTATCTTTATCATCTTTTTTGTCGCCGCCACTGCCTCCTCCAGATTGGTTTTGACCCTACAAATGTTGTATTTTTAGATTAATTTTACCCCAAAATATGTTGAATGTACAAAGGTCTGTTAAATTATATGTTAGTAATTCTCAATATGACACTCACCATAATTAAAAAGGTATTATTTCTACAAAAACTATATTGTTTGGTACTTTACATTAACTACACAATAAATGGAACACTGAGCAGACGATGCGGATTACAAAGCGAAAAATGTTTTCCTAATTTTATATAGTCTGTATCAATGATGACAATCCATTTCAATGGTATTTAAAAAGATATATATTTAAAAGTAAAAAAAATATATTTTTTAATTGTGTATTAAATCTAAAAAATATCAAATAAATGTTAAAAAAGTATTGATATAAAATAATAATAAAGTTATATTTAATGTGTTAAAAAATGACTCAATAGATTGAATTCTTGTTCACGTAGAATGTCCCTGATACTCAAAAAAAAAACTACTTTGACGTTTGACGTGTCGACGGATGATTAAAGTTGAAATTGTGGAAAATATCGTCGTGGTATAGAATATTGATAGTTGTGTGCTCTTAATGAGAGTTTTCAGTTTTATTTCTACTTTATACATTTAACTCTGTTTTAAAATGTCACAAAACTTTTATGATAAAATATATTTTCAATCGTTATAGTTTTATTCCTAAGGGATAACAGCTGATACAAGTTTACAAGTGTGGAAAGTGGTGTAGTTACTCAAAATGGTTTTAGCAGATTTGGGTCGAAAAATAACAACTGCTTTGCAGTCGTTAAGTCGTGCCACTATAATCAATGAAGAGGTAAATAACTAAACACAAATTTCTTTACAAAGTTTTTCTATTTTTCTTATTCTTATTCGATTTTTTATTTTAGGTTTTAAATTCTATGTTAAAACAAATTTGTGCAGCTTTATTAGAAGCAGATGTTAATATTCGTTTAGTCAAAAATCTTCGCGAAAATGTACGAGCCGTCATTGATTTTGATGAAATGGCTGGGGGGCTTAACAAAAGGAGGATGATACAATCTGCAGTTTTTAAGGAGCTTGTGAAGGTAAATTTTATAAAACTAAAAACATATATGCTTTAAAAACTATGCCGAATACTCCTTATTATATCTAAGCTTTATTATTTTTTTATGTAGTCCTTCAAATGTTTATTATAATTTTCAGCTAGTTGATCCTGGAGTTAAACCATATCAACCAGTAAAAGGAAAACCAAATGTGATCATGTTTGTTGGGCTACAGGGATCTGGTAAAACTACTACCTGTACAAAACTAGCTTATCATTATCTAAGAAAGAACTGGAAATCTTGTCTTGTCTGTGCTGATACATTCAGAGCTGGAGCTTATGATCAAGTTAAACAGAATTGTACAAAAGCCAGAATACCATTTTATGGAAGGTTTGCTTGTTATTTATTTTTTATTGTAAGGATACTTAAACAGTTAAATTTTTTATTTATTGACAATATTTATTGAAGCTGTTATGGTACAGCATGTGCACAGTGACAGCATTATTTGACTTTGACTTGCCCTGTAGATTGTGGAATACAGAGAGAAGCTATTAAAAAAATGGATGGAAAAGTCTAATTTTCTTACTTTTCATCCCACAGTTATACAGAAGTAGACCCTGTAGTAATAGCATCAACAGGTGTGGAAATGTTTAAAAAGGAGGGATTTGAAATGATTATTGTAGACACCAGTGGACGTCATAAGCAAGAAGAGTCCTTGTTTGAGGAGATGTTGGCAGTTGCTAATGCTATTGTAAGTTTTTATTGTTTTTGCTGAACTTAATATTATTGATATGTTTAATAAAAAAAAAGATAATGCTTTGAGACAGTTGTGGGACTGTGATACAGTGTCTGGCTGTAAATGCACACTTAATTTTTTTTTACTTACTCACTTAATTTAATATACTGTGAATTTGAGTTCTGCTATGCAGTATGCAATGTTTTGAAAATTGGACAATTGGGAATTGGGCATTCTGCCACTACATTCTGTAATGATAAAGTTAACATTCATATGATTAATGTGTTTTAGAAACCAGACAACATTATATTTGTGATGGATGCTACAATTGGTCAAGCCTGTGAGGGTCAAGCTAAAGCTTTTAAAGAGAAGGTAGACATTGGTTCGGTTATTATCACTAAATTAGATGGCCATGCAAAGGGAGGAGGAGCATTGTCAGCGTGAGTATTAGTCTTATCTACTTATTAGGATATATAAATATTAGTAGTGATGAGAGTATGAGTCCGAGTATTAATAAAATTCCATAATAAATTCTAATTTTGCAACTAAAAAATTTTTCAGAAATTGTAACAAGAGCACAAAAATATGTGGTGTTAATATCGATTCCATGCATAATAATAATACCAATGTATGTTATAATAATATTGTGATATTGATATTAAAAAGAAGAACTGTTGAATTTCATGCTAGCTCTTCTCAAAGAGCTGCCTTCTGAGTCGACTGACTCAGAAGGCAGCTCTGACTAGCCTTATACTCATTTAATGATTCATACTAAAGCATCTTTGATTTTGGATTTTTACTTAAGAATAATTATCAATTATCATTTTTTAGTGTAGCTGCAACACAAAGTCCTATCATATTTATTGGTACTGGAGAACACATTGATGATCTTGAGCCATTTAAAACAAAACCTTTCATAAATAAGTTATTGGGCATGGGAGATATCGAAGGCTTGTTGGATAAAGTGAATGAACTAAAATTAGATGACAATGATGAACTGTTAGAAAAGTTGAAACATGGACAATTTACACTGAGAGCTATGTATGAACAGTTCCAAAATATCATGAAGATGGGACCATTTTCACAAATTATGGTAATGCATTTAATTCACTCAATGATATTTTAAATGCTATGAGCTACATTATCATTAATCGAAACTGTTTAAATAAATGAAACACAATATTTGTGTACATACTTTTACTAACTATAAATTGTGTGTCTGTGTTAGAACTGAATATAGCTACTTTGTTAACTTGCCATATCATATTTTTTTAATTCACAGGGCATGATACCAGGTTTTTCTCAAGATTTGATGTCAAAAGGTAGTGAACAGGAATCTATGGCAAAACTAAAACGTCTAATGACAATTATGGATTCCATGAATGAGGGAGAGCTTGATCACCGTGATGGTGCTAAACTTTTCTCCAAACAACCCACGCGCGTAACTCGCGTGGCTCAAGGGGCAGGTGTTACAGAACGCGATGTTAAAGACCTTATCGCTCAATATACCAAATTTGCAGCAGTTGTAAAGAAAATGGGAGGCATTAAAGGATTATTTAAGGGTGGAGATATGGCCAAAAATGTTAATCAAACCCAAATGGCTAAACTCAATCAGCAGATGGCAAAAATGATGGATCCACGAATTTTACAACAAATGGGTGGTATGTCTGGACTCCACAATATGATGAGACAGCTACAGCAAGGTTCCAGTGGCATGAATAGCCTAATGGGTGGAAAATGACCATAGATAAAACTCTTTTTAACCACCGAATGTACATTTTATGTATTTCAAAGCTCATTGTAATAAATATAAATTTGATCACAGATAAACTTTAATTTTTCTCCATTAAATGTACAACTCAGTTTTTTTACAAAGCATTATAATACATTTATTTAATTTAGATCATGATATTCGCAATAAATACTGAAGTATCTGTTCTTTTACTAAAATCAGTATCAGACAACTGTCGTCAAGACCGGTTCGAGTTGAAGTACCTGCCAATAGATTGTGGTTACTCTGGAGTTAGCAGGTTGTACAGATTAAAATTCAGGAAATTTCTTACTCTTGATTACTTTCTTCCCGAGTGAACTATGCGCAAAAATTGCGAATGTCTGTTTTTACGGCGGCCAAAAATCATCGTCCATATTGTACGTATGAGCGGGAAAACGCGCACTGGGACAGAAAGCATGTGTATAAAAGATACTTGTTAATTTCTGAACGCTTCTGTCAGATTTATCAGTTAAGCTGTCAAAATTGGACAGCTGACGTCATGACATAAATAATGACACATCTTTATTAAAATAAGAAATTTAAAAACAAATCAAATACAAAATAAATTTTAGTTATTTATTTACTGTTCAGATCTTATTTATGGCTTGTAATACGTGCTTAAAACCATTTTCTCTACTGTGTCCTGAAGTAATTTTTAAACCTTTGTTTTCTATAAACTTTCAATTTAAACTTCGAAAAATGTTTTATCATCATATTTTTTTGATTATTTTTTTAGAAGGGATGCCCTAGTTGCGGTTTTAGTTACTGTTCAAAATGCTTAAACCATAAAATCTTTTTGAAGAAAACAAATTCTGACACAAAAGTAGGTATTTTCTAATTTGTCATTTAATAATAAAAAGCTATTTTTTTTTGTTTTTTACCATATTTGTTTTTCAGGTATGTATTAAATGTTCACGGACAGCAAACTCCAATGAACCAAATAAAGTTAATCCTCCTGATGTGTATTACAAGTAAGTACTTTTTACTTAACACAATAATTTTATTACATAAGTAAATATGATAGTTATATAAATGTTTAATTTATAGAAGAGTAAATGCTTTTAATCCATCAATGAATAATGACTCTGAATGTGCCAATAGTTCTGAGAAAGAAATATATGACAGATTACAAAAGTTAAAGGACAATAAAAAACATTCTGCGAATTTTACTACTGATGATATTGCTGCACGTTTGCAAAATTTAAAAGGTGAAAGACCTTCAACATCAGATGTTGAAATAGCTGCTAGATTAGCAAATTTGAAAGGACTACCTGCTTCAGAAATTCCATCTAAGGTACTTTATGATAAATACAAAATGTCTTTTTTCATACTTTCATGCTGTGTCCTGCCTGTACCAGGGTAAGAACAAGAAACCTAGTGTCAAGACTATCCATTCCCTATTTACCACCTAATTATTGAGATATTGTGTGTTAAATGATGGACCTCAATTTTGTGTTTTTCCTCTTTATCAAAGTAGTAATATAAAAATTATTAATTCATCCATAGAGGAATCGAACCCACAAGCTATGTATTTATAGTTGGATGTTGTACCAATGCTCCATGATGACCTCATTATGTTTGTGTATGTTTGATGTTATGAAAATTGATTTAATCAACTTTTGGAATGTTTTATTTATAGGCTTTACACTGTATTCTGTAGTAGGCAGAAGAAACCTTGTGTTAAGTCACTCTCATTCCCCACTTTCCACCGAATTCTGGAGGCGTTGCGTGGTGTAACTCAATGCCACGCTTTGCCTCAACACCAGAGAGAAGAAAATATAAATTTATAAAAATTATTTGATTTTATTTATTTATAGGCATCATTACCGAAACCAGACTTAAGAACAGAGCAACAACAAGCAGATGATCTTTTCAAGCAATATTTGGATCAGGCCAAAATAGAGTCCAATTACTCAAATGAATTTGATGGTTTAGTAAGTGATATAGAGAAAAGATTGGAAAACCTAAAAGGCACGTCTGAGCAAAAGACAGTTACCACAACTGCTGACAACAATATTATTTCAAACAATGAAGATGAAATGTTAAGAAATATTATTGAAGAAGTAAGCCTCAATCATTTTATACTATATTTTTTTAGCTTCATGTTGTATGCCGCACATCAGGGTAAGCAGAGGGAAACTAGTGATAAAACACTCTGTTCCCCACTATTCACCATTATTGAGAGGTGTGTTGTGTGGCAGAACTTTATGCTGCACTTGCCCATCTACCAGAGAAAGGAAATGAAAAAAATCATTCCCCTGAGTGAAACTATTCCCCCATAACAATCTTAAATATTATATTAAATAATAATTAAATATTTTTAATAGGCGAAAGCAAAGGTAACATTAGAAGAAAGTGAAATATGTGACACTGGTATTGAGGAACTACCATTTTGTGAGATATGTAATGAAGATGCTAATATGCGCTGTCTTGGCTGCAAGTATCTGTTCTGCAAGAGGTGTTTTATAGAACATAAAGATGATGATGATGGTTGTAACAAATATGAACCTTATACAGCACCAAAGAACACATAAAAAATTCTCCAAGCATTATGATAGTGCTTTTTTTAATATTTTATATAAGTTATATAATTAAGTTGTGTTTTAATTATCTTCAGTACCAAATATTTGAAACATGAAAAATACATGAAAATGTATGTAAATTTTCCCAATTTTTTTTATTTAAATCATATAAAACAAAACCTATTTAAGAATAAAATACTTAAAATAAATTAAACTATATTTATATAAAATTATTTATTTCCTTTTAAATTCTTCAACAACACTTGGTATTATTTTGACTAAGTCTTCTGTACTATGTTTATATTCATTTTCAATCCATAAATCTTTTAGTTTAATCATAATAGGTCCATACATTTTGCCTGGAGGAACCCCACTTTCTTTTAATATTTTACCATTCACTGGGAATTTAGGTATTTCCCAATTGTTAAACTCATTTAGAAGTTTTTCATCACCTCTGTATGTTAGGACTTCTTTTACATAATCCACAGCATCTTTTTGTTTTATTTTTGTATTCAAAACTAATTTTTCATAAGGTCTGTAAATATTATAATTTCATAGAAAATTAGTGTTCTAAAAGAGTGACCCTCACATACAATAACTAATGTTATATAAAGATAGGGTAAAGCTAAAAAAAGTACATTAAAAAATCAGTAAGCAAAAGGTAACATTGTAACTCACAATAAAGGTCTAGAGCCAGTCTTTTCATTTCTATTTTCTACAAGGAAATATGCCATATCCCTATCATAGCTAGAAAATTTCAACCTATTGTGTAACACTGTTACATCATCTATATTGTATAGTAGTGCAGCTAAATAACTCATTGGATGTAAGTTTAAATGTTTACTTCTCTTTAATAAACTGTTTAGTTCCTCCATATTACAATTGGGTATACCTGAAATAATTTTTCAAGTTAAATTATTATTAGAAACAAAAAAAGAATCATCCATTTACACTATAATGGCCTGGTGCAACTTCTGTTTCCAAACACAATACATGGATGACGTACGTTGTGGATTCTTGTCTTCTCTCAGGAGAATGATTTACATTTATTTATATTTCCCTGCTTTGGTAGACAAATTGTAGCATAGAGTTCTGCCACTCCACATAATCTAACTGCCTTACTTTGGTGGAATAAAGTGTGAAGTTAAAACAAACATCCCTGCCTAAAGTTTTTAGATTACCAACCTATATGTTGTCCAATATTAACACTCAACATTGTTTTTAGTAAGTCACCAGCAAAATTTCCTTGTAATATATTTTTTAATTCCATCCAAATTCTCTCTCCAGACACATTTTGCAAGCCATCCGCATTATTTTTGATAATATTCAGGGTATACTCATCATGGTTATTACATGAATCAGCAATTCTTCCATAAAACCTAAAGTATCTCATAATTCTTAAATAATCTTCCTTGATCCTTACATCGGGGTCTCCAACAAATGCTATTCTCCGTTTCTGAAGGTCATCTAAGCCATAAAAATAATCATATACAGATCCATCAAATCCTGCAAATATTTTTTTTTATGTTTATTATTTTCAACTGAATATTTTCTTATCAAACAAATGAAGTATCAAAAATACCTAGAAACATCGAATTAATTGTAAGATCTCGTCTATTGGCATCTAATTTCCAATCTTTAGTAAATTCAACTTCAGCATGTCTACCATCTGTGACCATATCAATTCGTAGTGTTGTGATTTCAAAGTTTTCCTTGTCATTTATTCTAGGCGTAATTGTTCCGTGCTTCTCGCCACTCAAATTAATCAATCGTACATTTTCAGTCGTGAACATTTCTTTCATTTGCTGGGGTGTTGCAGTAGTTGCAAAATCTAAATCTTTAGCTTGTTGTCCTAGTAATAGATCTCTAAAATAATGTTAAAACTAAATTAATAATTAAAGATAATATTTATACATAGACCATTTGTCTGTCATCTAAAAAGCTACAGTTGTGGGTTTAAATCCCACTCTAGGGTATTATTTTTATTTCCCTATTCTATCAAGACCAAAATTCAGCAGTAATTTCCACATACAGGTCTAAGAAAAGCAGAAAATGGAATATCTTAATACTGAATTCTATCTGGCTACTCTGATATATGGGATGCAGTGTCAACCTGTAATATAAATGCCATTTTTTATTTATCTCTTAATATAATTGAAAAAGAATATTGCAAAATACCGCACAGCTCCACCAGCTATTCTTATTTCATATTGATATTTGTCGAAAATCTTTTTCAAATCAAGAACTTCATTTGAAAATATATTGTTAAATTCTGGAGTATCTAGTTTCATCACAAGTGGATCTTCTCTACACTTAGCCTCCATGTCTAATTTTGTTTTTATTCTTTTGGGTCTTGATATATTTTTTACAGTGTATTTCTAAAATAAAATTATGGGAAATTACACATCATTGCACACATAATTACAAAAACTGGTTACATTGTTGGCAAGGGTGTGAGAAAAGCTAAAAATTTTCGTGATCTATTGGTGCAAGTGCAAAATCTGTATGACAATATAGTAATATATACAAACATCTATATACATTTATATTTTAAAGATATACATACAAATATATCCATATATATATATTTGTATATATATATTTACGCTCGCATATAAAAAAAATATATTTATTAAAATCTAAATCAACTCTATACTACTAGATCAACTTGTCGAAGAAAGTTGTCTTGTCTTTCCATCTTTTTGAATATGTCAATAGATATACTTTCTGAATTACATGAAATATTTCTATTTTTTACAAAATGTTGGAATAAATATTATTTTAACGATAAATATTTGACTTGGATATTATAAAAACCTTAAAAGAAAGTTATATCGTACATTTACTATTAAATAAAAAATCAATAACTTACCCTAAAAGTTGTAAGAAAGGTTATCCTTCTAATATAATAGAAATTGGAATTCATTCCCATCAACTTAGGATACAAATAAATGTCTAAGTATTATATTTTAACTTCATTTCCATTTTAAATAAAAAAAAACATTAAATGAACAATATTTTGTTTCCAACTTTCAGAATTTAAATATGACAATTGACATATTCAAAAAGGAAATAACCTTAAAATAAAAAACAAATTGCCAAACAGTCCACAGATTGTTAATAGTATAGTACGGTACGGTAAAATAAAATATGTATGGAATAAAATAAAAAATCATCAAGTTTTTATTATATGTTAATAAAATGAACTAAAAAGTTAGAAATAAATTACCTCTGATAAGAAATATAACACTATATAAATAATAAAAGCGTGTTACATTTTGATAGCGTGAGAGCTAAATTATTGCGTATTGTGTCGTTTATTTACTTTGTTCCTGTGGCCACCTTCCAGTTCCATCATCAGACCCTGGTTACCATTTAGTATCAAAGTACTCGTCAACATAAATCAAACAAGCTCAAACTCGATGTGGTTGCGTCGTATAATTATGCAGTTCTATGCAGTGGCGTAGCTAGGGTATTTGCTGCCCGGTGCGGCTTGGGGGACTTGATGCCCCTTTCCTGTTGATGAGTTCTAAAAAAAAACAAAGTGATCGTCGACGATGAGTTCTAAAAAAAAAACAAACTTATCGTCGACTTTGATGCCCCTTTTCTCTTGATGAGTTCTAAAAAAAAAACAAAGTGATCGTCGACTTTGATGCCCGATGCGGCTTAGAGGACTTGATGCCCTTTAAAATGATCTAAGGTCTAAAAAAACAAAGAAAAAACACACTGATCGTCGACTTTGATGCCCTTTTCCTTTTGATGCCCGGTGCGACCGCCCCGCTCGCACCCCCCTAGCTACGACACTGGTTCTATGTCATAATAATATCGCATGTTCATCCGATTTATACATGCCTGCAAAATTTCAGCTCAATCGGAAACCGAGAAGTGGATCAAATTTAACTTGCAAGATTTGATTACAGACAACGGGACATGTGAAAGTAAATAAAAGCTTGTAAAAATAGAGTATTAAATTATAATAATTATTAACGAAGATCATATTTAAGTTGGACAATTAACTTTCGATTTACGGTGTTTTCGATTCTATTTCGGACGGCTTTTTGTGCTCACACATTAAGATGATGATTCGACGACATCTTATATTGGCTATTCCATTTATAAAGTTAATGATTTCAATGGAATTTCCATTCGACTAGTGCGAAAAAAAAATCCACATTAAATAAGCTATTATAATATAAAATAAAAAATTGGTTTTTGGGTTGGCATGTCATTTTACATCTTCTACACCATTAGTTGATATTAACAGGTTTGTACTTCTGCCACTTGGTAAATCTGGAGCATACATAACAGTTAACTCTCTTAAATTAACATTTTGTTGACAATCACCAATTTCAATAGTTTCTGATAATTTTCTTAATTTTAACCTGCAAGAAATCATGTTAGACCATACAAGCCCCAATGTAGGTAATACATTATCAGAGCCATCAAACGCTGATGTTACTTGATTTATACAAATAATAGCTAGATTGTGTTCTTGGGCTATATTTAGTAAAATATTTGCAAGCTCTCTTAGTTCTTCAGCTCTTTGCACTAAATTTGTATATTCACTTCTAAATGGAGCGGCCACAGAATCTATGATTATAGCAGATATTCTTCTTTTACTTAGTAATAATGGTAAGCGTACTCTGATACATCCTAGCAATTCATGGGCCTCTGTCACATGTTCAATGAAAACACTATTACCACAATCATTTTCTGAATTATGTTGAAATTTCAGACATATTTGCTTGAATCTATTCACAGGGAATATATCCTCTGTACATATAATAACACTTCCATGCACACCACAATGAGCAGCAGTTTGCATAGCTATTTGTGTTTTTCCTGAACCACTTTCTCCATAAATTTCGGTAATTATACCTTTTCGGAAACCTCCTCCCAAAATATTATCAATGCCTGTACATCCAGTTTGAATTTTTAAAGTTTCTTCTTGTAACTTGTCACAAGTTAAACTAATAGGGCAACAATACCGACTTACAATACTTTTCAGTAACAATATATCATCATCTAATAGTTTTGTGGCCTTTTTAATATCCCAAGGAGAATGTAATATTACCTGTTTCGGTGTACTGATACCAGCCTTCTCTAATACTTCAACAAATCTTGAAGGCAAAATATTTTTTAATATATCAATTTCCATTGCTAATACAATTACTTAGTTTTCATTTATAAAATTATCTTCTTTACAAATATTTAACCTTAAATATAGACAGCGTTAAGGTAGTTTATTAGATATTTAATATTATTAAAAATAAATAAAAATAGGTCATCAATGAAACCAAGCTATTAGATACTTAGCACATAAATATATATTAGGTAACTAGATTTTAAATTCTATAGGTTTGTTTCTTGATATTAATAATTATAATATATTTTTTACTTCAATTTTAAAACAATAACTATTGTTTATCGATATTGTTAATTGTTGAATCATCAATGTTGCCAATAAAATATAAATTGAATTGACAGGAACAAGATTTATAATTTTTATTGTTGTTTGAAACTTAAAGTTTTGTGTCTAGGGTAAAAGATTTTAGCCATCATAAATTAATTAAGCCTTTGTTCTGTTTTTGTAGCACTTTTATTTATATACTTAATTTATTATTTGTAAGAGATCTTCAATTATTTAAAATTTTTGTACATTATTTTTACTTTACTTTTGTATAAATATTTTTCCTACAAATGGTTTAATAATTACTCGGACCGCTCGACGTCTCTAACGAAATTTCGTAAGATTGGCAACCCTAATAAAGACATTTGAAAATTGAAAAATAAATAATGCACTTTTCTTGAAATAATGTCATAATATTTAAATGAAAGCAGTTGTAATAAATAATGTGATCGTTCTCTTATATTAATTTATTAAATAAATTCGTAAATAATTTATTCTTACAGCAAATAAACATAAGAAATTAAAGGATATAATCGGAAGTCTATAGAAGATTACACAATTACAGACCAACTCCATACTTTCAAAGTAGATTTTTTAAACAAAAATAATACATTTTAAACTTCATATTTATAATGTTACGTGGCCGGAGATTATTTAACTTAGGAAGTTTGATAGCGATACACTTTCACCCCGACAGAGTCGCTCAAAGCGCTGCCGCGATCAATGCCACAACCAGTTGCGCCAATCAAGTCGTAGGATTTGCAAGTGTATCTACTTCAACTAAGAGGAAAATGGTAAGTTATACTTATTAAAACTCACGATTGATTCTAATTAATGTTAAAAGTAACTTCGTAATGTAAGCGAAAGGAAAACCTAAAATAAAATACATTGATATTTTATTGCATGCAATATTCTATTAATTTAGAACTGTGTTGTTAAAATTATACTTCATATAAATATGTTTTTTTCATTACTGGTAATTTGAGATTATGTGCAATTTTATGAGCAAAAGTACTGACCTAAGCATTTGTTGTCAAGGCTGACAAATTGAGTCAAGAAGAAAGAGGTAATCTATTGCAACCTCTCCTGCAGTCTGGATGGAAAGTTCAAAGTAACAGGGATGCTTTAGAGAAGGAGTTCAAATTCAAGGATTTTAATGAAGCATTTGGTTTTATGACACGGGTTGCTTTACTGGCTGAAAAAATGGATCACCACCCAGAATGGTTTAATGTCTACAACAAGTTACAGGTATAGTGTTATGTAAATAATAATAAAAATATGACCTAACTTTCAAACTTTCTTTATTTCAGTTATCTCCTTTAAATATTTATTTATTAATTTGAGTTACAATATTAATAATTTTCTTTATATTCTTCAGGTGACATTATCTTCACATGATGTAAACGGGTTAAGTAAAAGGGATATAAAAATGGCAACATTTATGGATAAAAACTTTAATTAAGTTTCAAATATATTTATTACTTGTATATTATACAAATATATTCTAAAAGTTAAGTTTCATTATAATATATTTGAAAGTTCATATTATATATTTACATACCATGTTTATAAAATAATAAATGTTTTAATTTTAACCAGTTTTTTGTAATTATTTTAGAAATAATAAAAACAAATTAAAAAAGATTAAGTATGATTAGTGTGGAAAATTTACCACTAGAAAAAAAAAGATTTTTTGGCATTAATAATAATACAAAATTATAAAATTAATATTATGTAGCAAGATAGAAATTTAGATGTGTTCATAAATCATATAATAAATTGGTAGTCTGTCTATTTAAAGGTCAAACTTTAGAACATTTTGCATAACATGGACACATTGTATCATTATTAAATGGCTCCGTCTCGAAGGATGATGCATTAGGGTAAGCTCTTTCAATCAATCTTTTCAATTGCAAAGCATGATCCAGGCCTTTAGTTTCGCAGACTATCTTGACCTAAAGACATTAATAATTTTAAACTATAACAACATTATTAAGTACTTTTCTTTAGGTTTTTCTCAGCTTGGGAAAAAATATAACTACTAATATTATAAAGCTGAAGAGTGCTTTGATAATGAGGTAAAAGCGCGGTATTGAGTTTCATCACTTATCGTGTAAAGCCACCAGAATTTGGCGGAAACTGGGAAACAGAAGTGTCGGAATAGGAAGATACTACTGGTTCGAATTAAAATATTTTTTCCATCGAGGAAGGCTATAAGCTTTATTATGTAGTGTTAAATGTTTCAATACTACTATCTGCATTTGTACTCGGTAATTTAGAACTTCAAGAGTTTTTAAAGATTATATATACCTAGTGGAATTTATATGATTTTTTATTTTAATTATGTAAAATTAAATTGAAATAGGAAGTTGATTTGTCTGTCAGCTGTCTGTATGTAATGGTTATGCATTCGTTTCCTATTTGGAGGAATGTCTTTGTAACACCTACACCTAGTTAATACTATGTCAGTAAATTTCAATTAACAAAAACATGTATCAAGTAATGCTATTATTATTGAAATGTATACATAGGTATATAAGTTTACCTCAACTCTGTATATATCGTTTTCTACCCAAATACGATCTTGAAACGTACGTATTAAGTTGTAACCACCGTTAGCCACAAGTCTCGCCAATTGCTCGTAAGATGTTGCGAAATCAGGTATATAAACCTGTAAATTATATTTTAGTTACAAATTTAAGAATAATTAATAAATTATATTATATTAGATAATTTTATATTTTACTTTGAATTTTACAAGACGTCCTTCAGCCGCGAGTCCACGGTCTAAGCTTCGGCCAAGCATTACAGCGTCTATGTTGCCTCCACTAAGAACGCAAACCACGCTGTGTGTAATAAATTATTGGTCAATATTTGTTATTGTAACAAAGTTGTACGAATATTTTTGTAATATTACATACATTATTAATATTGTTATTAAAATAATTGTATTTTTTTAGCTTCACGCTGTAGGGTAGGCAGAGGCAACCTAGTGTTAAGACTGTCCGTTCCCCACTTCCTGCCTAATTCTGGAAGCATTGCGTATTGAGTGGCAGAATTCAACACCGCACTTTACCTCAATTTTTATTTTTAACCAATTAAAACCGACTTCAACCCGATCCCATAATCACAACTTAACCAAACTCTCATCAAACTACCCATGAAGTGTATCCTTTCCAATAAGAAAAGAATAATACTTAATATAAATTTAAGAGATATGTGATTTCACACAATGTCAGAAATGGACCAAATTAAAATGGGACCACATAGGAAGCACTTCAAATAAAAAATAATCTTCAAAATTGATTCATCCGGCACAACAGGCATCTCCAGAATTTGGCGGAAAATAAGGCAAGGAGTGTCTTAACAGGTTCCCTCTACCTACGCTGCTATTTGTGAGATACAGCATGATGCTAATAAATATTAATAATTATTTGAAATTAAAATACATATATATTTATATTGGATTTATAATATTGGAGAGGCCTATGTCCAGCAGTGGACAAGGACAGGCTGATGATGATAATGATATATTTATAGATGATATACTTCTTAGATTTTAATTCAGGAACAAGATTGCCAAGAATAGCAGCCAAGGGGCAAGCTCCTGCACCTTCTACTACGAGGCGCTCCATTTCAACCAGGTGTAATATAGCACGAGCTATCCAATCTTCTTTTACCAGTAACTGAAAAAAAATCGAACTATAGCTGTTGTATATGAAATATCAATGGGATCACGATAGAAATTATAAGTAGGTACCTACACTCTTTGCTCTCCATTAAAATATTGATTATGTAGGTCTGTAGGTGATATTTTCTAAAGCTATTCGTTATAGGCCGGTTGTTGTATACGACTGACTGTGGATCCCATCCCCACTCGAAGAAATGAAATATTTATTTAAAAAAATATATTTTCATCTCACTCTGGAGTCGAGCCAAAGCAAGGCGAATTTCACAATTTGTTTTATTTATTCTTTTAAAAGGCAAGGTTTTCATTAGTATTTGTAATGAGCGACTAAAGGTAAATAGACAATATTAATCTGAGTTACCATTTTATCTAGAAGAGGCTGCGCATTGTGAAAAGAGTTGATGCCCACATAGGGCACCGCAATGCTCTCTGCAATAGAAGGTTCGTATGGCAAATTTATGGGCTCTCCAGCTTCCAACGATTTGTAAAATGTGGGAAGTCTTTCTGGTTGTACTCCCTAAAATATTCGATATACTTATTATGTTATGCATGTGCACGAGTACTTTCATTTTAAATTTGAAAAAATTGCTTGGGCCATTTTTTGCGAAGACTTAAAAAATATCTCATCTATCTATTTAAATTTAATATTAATATATCTATTTAAATATCAACCTCCAAATCTAGGGCAATAATATTTCTAATATATTTTGTACAAGCAGTGATAATTAACTTTTTTTTTCATATGAGTATTTTCCTGTTGAGTCACTTATTAACCCTTTCCACTCGAATGTCGCCGGATTGGCGGCAAACGATGTCTTATTACAACACCGGGTTGGTCGGTCTATCGTCCCCTAAGTTTATTACTTCTACTAATATATCTTAATTGCTTTCTTAAGCCGTCATTAAGTACTTTTTTTTTAAAGAATTGTAAGTAAAAAAATAAGTCGTATTCATAGTTTTACTAACATAAACTAAACATTCTGGTTTCACATGCTTTATGACGGTAGCCACAGCAGCTGCCAGTCCGCCCGTGCCCACTGCCACCATGACCGCGTCCACGCCAGGTAGTTGTTCCAAGATTTCCAGTGCAATAGTTCCGTATCCAGAGAGTATGTGGGGATGGTCGCGACTACCATATCATAATCAGAAGAAATAAAGAAATATACTTCGAATGTAATATTATAAAGGATTTTCTACAGTATAAATTTGTTTTTTTTTTGCTAATTTATACGATGAAATCGTAAGATAACTAAATTTTATTTTTAGCTGCTCCTATTTGATTTTTAAGTGAAAAAAAACGCGATATTTTTTCTTTCCCGCACATAGCAGGGTAAACAGAGGAAACCTGCGAACCTAGTTCTCCATTCCTCGTTTTCCGCGGAATTCTGCAAGAATTGATGAGTGGCGGAACTCGGTGCCACGCTTTGCTTCGTTAGAGCGACAAAATTAAAAAAATATTTCATTTCCTCGAGTGGGAATCGAACCCACACTCTGTCGCGTTTACAGTCGCACGCTTGTGCTCCTGCGCCACGAATCAATTGAGTAGGTAGCACAGAAGCTTTAATTTTTTTTAAATAGATTTATTAATAACATTGACAGCACTCACGCGTTTATGTGCGTTAGGCCTTTTTCCCTTGCGTAGGCCCTTGCAAACTTTTGTGAATCGTATATATTGTTACCCTGAACCATAACCTTGGCGCCCATGTTGTGGCAGAGCTGCAGTTTATTCACGGGCACACAAGTGGGCATAATGACAGTAACGGGTATACTCAGTTTTTGTCCATAATAACATATGCCCATCGCTTGGTTGCCCAGTGACGCTACCACTACACCGATTTTTTGTTTATCCTTCGCTAACCTTCGTAGAGCATTCACGGCGCCTCTTTCTTTAAAACTGAATGTTCGTTTATTTTAAAAAATTATGATAGAAATAATATATGTGAACATTTCTACACATAGCTATTGTAAACGCTTACCTTCCGGTTTTTTGAATAGTTTCTAATTTGTAGTACATATTGATGCCACTCTCACGCTGATAGTGTGATATCTGAGTAATCATAAAAAAAACATTTCTATAGAATTCGTGATACAAAGATTTGTCATACCTACCTACCCACTCAGACATGAGGTATACATAAATAATGACGGGGTCAATAGAGATAGATGAGAAATTTTCTAAGTTAGATATTTCCATATACTTCAATATTCTACATATCTGCTGTGCTTTTTCATCTAAAAATGTCGATATGGACGTAAAATGTATGTTTAAACTTACTAAACAGGGTGTAGGAGGCATAACATCTCTAACATGTTTGATAGCTTCCACCACATCGTCATATTGGATTGATTTTGGATTTGCGGGATCGCAAAATTCATCAAAGTCCTCCTAAAGTAAGAATGGCGGTTTTCGGTTATATTTTAGTAAAAAGTATTAGGTATGTTATGAATAAACTAATATACTAAATAATATACTCACATGGCGCCTGGACATATTACTGAAATTTGTAAATTATGTACCTATAGAAAAATGGTGATGTTTCTTATGATGACATGGTGACATTGAATTATTTTTAAATTATTTATTCGACACTAAATCAATTTCAAAGTCTTAATAATCTATACTATGATAATATCTACAATATCTATTATAAAAGAAGCGTACGTCTGTGGTTACTATAATAATGTTAAATTATAAAAATATAAATAAAAATGTAGGGAGTGATTTTTTTGTTGTATACCTTATACCTATACCTACTCTATTCAGGGAGCCGTGAGATAAATGGTAAACAAACCAGAAAAAAGTTTAATTACAAAATAGGAATGATAAATAATATATCTACTGACTGTTATCTGTAGCACTTATGAAACCCTTTTAGACTTTATAGAAATCAAATATCATAAATAGCTTAATATTTTTTTAATAATTGTTTATTAAATACTATAAAACTTTATACGTAAAAACACTCAAAAGCCTCTTTATTTTCAAACTTCAAGCACATTTTAATACTAATAAATTATAAAATATATTAAAATACATACGATATAAAATACATATATCAAACCTTGTCAGTTTTATAAATCGACACTATGCTGGTCAAAGAATACCTCTATTTTCTTATAAAAATATTTATTTCACTAAATAAGAAAATAAATGTACCTTTTTATTAAAAAAGCGTTTAATTATTGCGAGCGTTGTATCTATATAGAATAACGAATAAACTAACAGTATTAGATTTTCATTTTAAACGAAAAAAATAAGAGATTTATTTTATTTTTCTACAATAAAATATATTAGTAAAATATGGGTATTTTAAATAATTGAATATGTATTACCGTTTGACCTAATAAGTGCTATGACAAAATAAATATTTCGTTCTAATGTTTGCTTTTATAAACTTTATAAGAATATTTTGTATGGGTAAGTCCCTTTTCCCGACTGCTAAGGGCTTAAGCTTTCTCTACCTACTCTGATGTGGTAAGGTATGAAGGCAAAAAAATAATTAAAATATGAGATGTAAATAAGTGGATAAATAATTTATTAAAAAATTGTGACTATTAAATATTTAACACTGTTAAACTGAAAAAAAAGTTACACAGGCGATATTGTTTTTTTATTACTTTTGCATACACACTGGATTTGGTGCCAGACAAGGCCCCCGCTTGGCAGCAGCCTTGTCCGATCGTTCCTTCATCTCTGGGAATACACATTCCTTATATTTCTTCTTAATAGTCTCAATCAACTCCTTTGTGTGCTCCCATCCTCTTGTTTCTACGATAAATTTCATCTGAAAGTATTTTTGTCATCACAAAATCATCAAAATCTTTATCAAATTAGACCATTACAAGCACATTTAAATAAGTGAGTTATATGATACATATTAACGTAGCGTCGTTCTACCAGTAAACACAAAATACATCTCTTGCTTATAATAAATACCTCAACACTGAACACGTCGCCCTTAACCCAAGCCCGTTCCGGTATGCAATCCCTCAGAGTTACGCCAAGCGTGGCGAGCGTGGCGCACAACTCCGCCATGCCGCCGGGCCGGTCGCTCACCGTCACCTTGAACTTGACGAGGCGCCCCTCCGCCGCCATGCCCCTCTCCAGCGCGCGAGCGAGTGTCGTCACGTCTATGTTGCCTCCCGACAACACGCACACCACCCTGTGTTGTAACCCCGCGATAAAAAATACATATTTTGTATTTTAATGAAGAATAGTATCGGGACCTGCACAATGGACCTGGAAACAGGTGAATTATTGGAATGCTCAGAAATATCCACTCTTTTTTTATGGATTAAGACAAGGCAAACGAGGGTACGGGTCACCTGATGGTAAGTGATCACCGCCGCCCTCGACCGCGTGTAACACCAGAGTAGCTACAGGTGCGGTGCCGGCCTTTAAGATGGAGATAGACGCGCTTTTTTAATGTATCGACCTGGAAACTTTCTTCTCTTAACGCTATCCTTAGTGGCGGTTTCACATATTTCCATCAAGTAGACTGTTTAATTTTACCCTAACCTCAAGAAGTGTTTGTTCGTAATTATTATCATAATTAGACATATTGTCGTCATCGTGGAGTATTTGCTTTGATTTTTGGGTGAGGACGCGATGTGATCACATGTACGGATGTGTAATCATGTGTATGGATGTGTGATTCCATATGTGGACTTGTCAAGACCGAAATATGCTAATCTACATGTAAACTTACTTTTTGCCCTTAAGATTTGGAAATAGTCCAGCCATTATGCTGGCTACGGTAACTGCGGCCGCACCTTCTATTACGTATCGTTCCTCCTCGACCAAATGCATAATGGCACGCGCTACCCAATCTTCTTTGACTATCACCTACGTATATTATTTAATTGAACTTATTTATAAACATCTTTAGAGATAAAGCAACTACTCAGCTTTTTATATTAACTTTAATTACGTATATTAAGTTTAATTAATACGTATATTAACTTTAATTAACATTATCGTAATAACCATACCATTTTATCCAAAATTCCCGACTTTAAATTATGAAAAGTATTCACTCCTGCCAAATTTACTGCAAGGCCATCAGCAATTGTGGAATCTATAGTAATTTTCACTCTCTCGTTTCTCTTTAACGCCTCTACCATGCTGTAGGCCTTTTCTGTTTGTATGCCCTAATTGGTAAGGTTTTTATGCATTAATTAATTTATTTATGTGTTAAATGTAATAAAAGACTAAATAATTATGACAATATTGGACATTGAAAACGTGTTTTTCACAATTTTTTTAAGTACGTAGTCCGGTGGGATATGAAATTTAAAATAATATTTAAAGTTTGTGAAATTCGCTCTTAAAATGATATTTAAAAAAAAACACATCCTAGACACACATAGATTTCGGTATCCGGCTTCAAATGTTTCACTGCAATGGCAATCCCAGTGATAAGGCTGCCTCCACCCACTGGTATGAGAACAGCGTCCACGTCGGGGACTTGTTCTATGATTTCTATTCCTATCGTTCCTTGACCTTCTATAACATACGGATGGTCGTAACTGTGAAATAATTTATTAACTTATTATTCTCTTTATTAATAATTACTAAAAAAATATAGGAGTAGAAAGTATCATACCCATTTACGTAATATATTTTTTTCTCTTTAGACAGACCCATGGCATAGCGTTTGGATTCTGCCATGTTTTCGCCGTGCAATAAGGTTTTAGCACCAAATGATTGACATTTTGTGAGTTTAGTGATAGGAGCGCGGGTCGGCATTACCACGATGCAAGGGATGCCCATTTGGGTTGTATGGTAACTCATAGATAATCCATGATTGCCGGTAGACGCCGTTATTACACCAATTTTCTTTTGTTCCTCCGAGAGAAGCAGCAGTGTATTTCTAACGCCGCGTTCCTTAAAACTAAATAAAATACTTTATGTAACAAATATTTGAACGACTTTATTTATTTAATAATTGACAATGGGAAACGGAGTGTCTTAACAGTAGGTTCCCTCTGCCTACTCTGCTGTGTCCGGGATACAGCGTGAAGCTGATTTCATTTTTATTTATTAAAATGTAATAAACTCACCAGCCCGTATATTGCATGAATTCTTGTTTCAAGTATATCTCCATGCCTAATTTGTCTGATAAGTGCGCCCTCTATTAATATATATTTAAATTAGTTATTCAAATATTACATTATTTTTATTTTTTTAAGATAAACGAAAAATTAAAGCAGCTGTTTACCGTGCATGGTGTTTTTATTACTGTTCCTGTGATACGTCGAGACGCAGCCAGTATATCATCGTATTTTATTTTTCGTGGATTATCGGGGTCGCAAAACTCATCGTACTCTACATCCTTTGGCGTTGATGAGGATATATGCAATAAAAATATTTAAAAGTGTATATTCTGCCTACCCTGCTGTATTCAGCATACAGCAGGGTAGGCAGAGGCAGACTAGTGCTAAGATGCTCTGTTCTCCACTTTCAGCTGATTTTTTTGAGGCATTGCCTGTTGAGTGGTGGAACTCAACGCCAGGCTTTCGTCTTGTTCCCAGAGAGAAGAACTAATATTATTTAGAAATAACAATTCACTAGTTCACCCAACCCGCCCACAACCGTCGCGTTACAGTCACAATCCTTGTGCAATCTGCCTAGGTATAAGGAAGTGCCTATGAAGCAAGTTTATTAATAGTAACAGGCATTAGAATAGATACTCACGTCTTGTTGCATTTTCGTTAAATTAACAAATCCTATAGGATGCAATTACATCTGGTAATTTATCATAATGTTAATAGTTTCATTAGTTTTCTTTTTATTATACTTAAAATTTGTAAAAAAATACTAGAAAAGAATTAGCAAAATTTAATTACTGACAATTTTACGTCACTCTGATTGATTTCATTTTTAAAAATAGAATTTCCTGTAATAGATTTACCATGCTAGAAACTGATTTCATTTATCTAATATGTTTATATCTATATATTTATATAATTTATCTAATATTTATCTAATATTCTAAACCCTAGATTCTAGAGGTATTATTTTTAAGGACAAAAATGGTGTTCTTATATTTTTATAATCAAATATAAATCATGAATACACTTTTGTTAATTCGTCTTGTATTTAAGTATGTAAAATAATTTAAGAAGTTTGATCTCTCTCAATTCGGATTCTTCTATTCTCATGAAACTTGGAAACATTGGAACAGGCGTGGGGCAGGGGCACAAAGTGAGAGTGTGTCTTAACAGTAGGTTTCCTCTGTCTACCCAGTTGTTTGGGGGATGCAGCTTGAAGCTGAGAACTTGGAAACGTAGAAGTGACGGCAGAAAAATATAGTACCATCGACCTGGTTTGATGGGGCCTGCAAGTGGGAAATGAAACTCTGAGATATCTATTACTAGAATAATAAAGAATTGGAGTTCCTCAGATTTGAGTTGATATGGTGATGAAAATAGAAAATGGAGATGGCCCTGGAACTCCTACAGGTAAACTTTGGAATTTTAGCTTGTTCAATTCGCCTTTTTAGTGTCCTAAAGATAAAAGTTTGTTTTTAGTGTTTTAAAACAATGAAATATTAATGTTGCTGTATAACAAGAACTTAACAAAAATTAAACATATTTTTCATTAGTAATATATTTATTGAAAAAAAAAATAATTATATCACAGTCGTGTCGTGTAATTTGTAGAATTGATATGTATATTCAATTTCCCCAATATTATTAATGTTAATATATATTTTTATTTAAATAACCCACAGAGAGTTGTCCTAAATAAGTATTAAAACGTATTTAGGACATTCCTTCTTTGGGTCATACAGTCATATTGAGTATAGTAGAATAGTACAAAATAATCACAATTCCCTGATCATCAGGATTCCCTGATAGGGAAGAGGAATTTTGGGTGGTAGTTACTTTGGCAGTTATTAAGTAAATAAGGTACATAAAATAACTCTTAACTTTTTTTTAAGACAATTTTTACATTTGTTAGGTAAAATTAATGAGACACATCATCGAGTGAATCTGTGCTAGATCTGAGGGCGTGGTCTTCCCATTCCTTGGAAAAGTACCATTCTTTATACGTGGTGCAAATTAAGTTTCGAAGTTCGTTCATGTGATCAGGTCCCCTTGTCTCGCATACTACTTTTACCTGAAAAAAAAATACAAGTTAATATTGGATTTTTTTTAATAATACTTTGTTGGTGAGTCTGACTGGTAAAATTTCAATCTCCACATAGAAAAGATATTATGTTCTTTCATAAGACTTTCCTATTTTGCAAATATAGGCGTATAAATGTAGTTTTTCTTTAATTTTCCATGGCAAGTGTGTGGAACATACCCACTCGGTTCCCCCCCCCCCTTCCTACGACCATGACACTTCTTCATTTTTTTTAGACAGAGGAACAACAAGAACGATAACATAATATGTAACATAAACCTAGTTTTAAATAATATCTAAAGATAAATAAATATGGAAAAGAAATTAATATGATAAGAAAAGCTACGGATCTATCGGATCTCTACTGTAGTGTAAGATATAACAACAATAAAAAAAATCAATAACCAACAAATAAAAATAAAACACTCACTCTAACACTAAATATATCCCCGCAGACCCACGCCCGCTCTTGCATGATATCCTTTATGGAGACTCCAATAGAGGCTATCAGCTTGCACAACTCCGCGATGCCGCCGGGCCGGTCGCTCACAGTCACCTTGAACTTCACGAGGCGCTCCTCCGCCGCGAGCCCGCGCTCCAGGCAGCGCCCTAGTATCGTAGTGTCGATGTTACCCCCCGATAGAATGCAGACCACTCTGGATGTAAATAAGTCATTATTAATATTTAGATACCGTAGTGGCGCAGGGGCACAAGTGTGTAACGCGACGGTTGTGGGTTGGATCCCTAATCGAGGAAATGAAAAATTTACATTTCTTTGTGTCTGAAGTCGGCGGTTAGTGGAGAACGGAGTGTTTTAACACTAGGTTCCCGCTTACCCTACTATATGCAGGATATAGCGTGATAGATTGCCTTGCCTTGGTGCCAGAGCGAAGAAATGGAAATATTAAATTGTAATTGTAAAATAACAATTCATTCCTCCGAGTGGGGGGATCCAGCTCACAACCTTCGCGTTATGCTCTTGAGCATCTGTGTCACGTCGACGTCTAACTAATACACTAATTAATAGATATCCTAAGAAATGCAGCCTGAATAAAATTTTTAATTTAATTATATTCACGATGCTTTTCATTATTGTCATTTAAATAATTAAGTATATGAATTTAAAGAAAGAAGAAGTTGGTTAGTAGTATAAACTTTAAAGTACTATTACACGTACCTATCATTCAAGAGAAAAGAGAAAGGTGTGAATTATCACGAAATTATTTATATTATTTAGTAAAAATATTCATTATTTAGTAATATATTATGTGTTCAGTAAAAATAGAAGAGGGACGAAGAAAAGAATTACTTTTTTCCTCCCAAATCTTCGACAAAACCAGCCATGATGGCCGCCACACATACTGCACCTGCTCCTTCTACCACATATTTTTCTTGCTCTGCGAGACGCAAAATGGCTCGAGCTATCCAATCTTCATTTACTGTAATCTGTAACAGCCACATCAAATTTATTATTCTTTATTTTTTCTACGTATAAATTAGAAAATTAAATCAGCTCCCTCACACAGCAGGGTAGACGGAAGGAACCTAGTGTTAAGACACTTCGGTCCCCACTTTCCGCCGAATTTTAAAGGCATCGTGTGTTGAGTGGCGGAATTCAATGCCGCGCTTTGTCTGGACACCAGAGCGAGAAAATGGAAATATAAATTTAAATAAATATTCCATTTCCGCGAATGGGAATCGAACCCACAACTAGTCGTATTTACAGTCACGCTTTGTGCCCCTGCGCTACGACTGGCCTCAACGTATAAGTAGGCTTATATTAATATAATACTACAAAATTCCAGTTAGATTTATCTAAATCAAAATTATAATTAACTATTATAATATATTTACTGGCGTTTATTAACATTAATAACCCAATTGTTTGCACGCAAAGTTAATTGATTCCATCGATATCGAGGCATAGGTTTTATCTTCGTTTTTATACCTACGACTATAAAGAGGAAATCAATTACATTACTTTCTAATACGATTAAGGCCACAATCTATAGGTATACGGCTATTAATTCCATTCCATTTACAATCTGTATTTAAATATAGGCAAGTAAGGATTTAATATTGCTGGGATTGCTTATATTATTCTAATTTTAAAATCTTTAGATAACCTTTAAATACACTTGAGTAAGTAATGATAAAGTCGTTATTAAAAATATATTAATATTTCTTATCAATGAAACATTAACTTTTAAAAGTTCAAAATACAAATGTATGTCAACACCCTTGTTTACCTCAATTATTTCAAGTAAATTCGTAAATAATCGTATTTTATACTATATATACTCATATATTATTTTGTAAACTCAATTAACATTATTGGAAAATATAAATTATAAGTACATTAAAACTACACGCTCGGTATATAAGTACGTACAACACAAATAAATAGGATAAAAATATACCTCCTTCATTTAAGAAAACTTAGATTCATCTACCTATTTGATTATACGTCATAATGAAACATAGTGAATACGGAAATTAAAAATCAGCTTCACGCTGTATCCTGTACGCAGTAGGCTAGACAGAGAAAACCAAGTGTTAAGATACTCCGTTCCCCATTTTCCATCGAATACTGGACGCATTGAGTGTTGAGTGGCAGAACTAAATGTTTCATATCCTCCAGTGGAATTGAACTGCACCACTATTGGCTTCTACTTAAATTATACCGACTTAAAGTATATTGTATGGGATTTCTATGTCCTTAATATATAAAATAAAGAAAAATCCGCAAAAAATAATAACAGTCACTTACCATTCTGTCAATAAGAGGTTTGACAGTGACGAAAGCGTTGTACCCAACAGTGGGAACAGCGAGACCGTCCGCGAGCGTAGAACGAATTTCAACGCTCGTCGGTTCTTTGTTTTTCAACGCAATTGTCATGCTTGGACATTTTTCTGATTCTATTCCCTAAAATTATATTTATTTTAGCTTTACACAGTAATCAAAGGGAATTTATTATTAAAACACTATATTCCCAATATTGTTTTCAGTGCTTTCCCTTTTCACTGAAAAAGTTGAAATATTTATTTGCTTTCCGAACCGGTGGTAGCTTTTTGCTTATATGTTCATTCGACGATTCAAAAGTGCTTATAACAGTCTATTTGAATAAAGAATATTTGGAATTTGAATTGAATTTAATTCCCCCGAGTAGAGAGTACAGAGATTTTTTTAAATTCAAAGCAACGGTTTTAAATGATAAAGCTTTCTCGGTCTGCAAAAAAATGCAGTGTTTCAATTCTCTTCGCTATTAAAATTAATTTTAAATATTTAAATAGTGAAGATATCATTTTTAAGAAATTATTACGCTCATGTTAATATCAGAAATTCAGTTGGCAACATTTTTATATTATTAACCTATTATATTTTTAAAATACTACGTACATAAATTAGCACGTGAGGCTTTATATTTTTGATGGCAGTCGCAACGCCTGCTAGCAGACCACCTCCTCCGACAGGCACGAGCACAGCGTCGACGTCTGGCACTTGTTCTAGTATTTCAAGACCGACGGTCCCCTGACCGGCCATTATGTGGGGGTGGTCGTATCTGAATTCAAGGAGTTTGGCATCAGAAGCTTAAAATTAAGTCAATATATTATTAGTTTATACATTTTTTGACTGTCGTTTCTCGTACTCACCCCGCTATGCCTCCAGAATTCGACGGAAAGTGGGAAGCGGAATGTCTTAACACTAGGCTCCCTCTTGCTTACTCTGCTACATGCGGGAAAGAGCGTGAAGCTGATATGAATCTTTATCTACCTAATTGGTTGTAGTTTAGTTTTTTTTCATTAATAAAACTAAGGAACATTTTTACTTATAAAACATACCCATTAATATAAGTGAGCCCCTTTTCCTTAGCCAGTGTCATTGCATGGAATTTCGCTTCCATCATGTTATGGCCATGGATAACGACATTAGCGCCGTAAGATCTGCAATTCTGTATTTTCATGATGGGTGCCACGTTGGGCATGACCACTGTTGCTGGTATGTTGAGCAGGTTGGCGTGATAGCTCAGACCTTGAGAATGATTTCCCAGTGACGCTGATATAACACCACGGGCCTTCGCTTCCGGGGAAAGTAACAGCAGTGCATTACGCGCCCCCCTCTCTTTGAAACTATTTACAATATTTTGTTATAATAAAATTTAAAAATATGTGAATTAATTTGTGTGTCAAATAAACGTAATTATAATAAAAATTGTAATAATTTGTTGCGTTCTTTATTGTTAACTAGTTGCAGAACCAAAATGCAAATGTATAATATTTACCTTCCAGTATTCTGAAGAAAGTCGTTCTTGAGGTATATGTCCATTCCGTATATAGAAGACATATGAGATTTCTGAAAGAAATGCTCAATTATATTTTTTAGGACAAAACTTTAATTAAAAATGTCTATTGATAGTCTCTAGGTGACCAAACTGTGTCTTTTGATGTTATTATTATTATTTAATGTAATGGATAGATGATTATTCTTTTTCCGTGCTTATTTTATTCTTTTAATAATATTTTCCTTTCTTCGCTCTCGCGTGGAGTTCCGCCATTCAACGTGCAATGCCTAGAATTCGATGGAATATGAGCAACGAAAGTCTTAATGGGAACGGAGACTTTTAAGATAAGGTTCCAAAGTTCAGTCTCTCTACTTTTAACTTTTGAAACTACCCTGATCACAAAATAAGAATAAATTTAAGTCGCTTTCAATATAATTAGTCTGTAAAATCAAATTACACATCGTAGTTGCATGAGTATGATGCAAGTGGCACTTAAATTGCATACAGAAGTCGAATGTGTTTTCAAATTAGTTCGCTTAAAAGCAGAGCAGCCCGCTCATAATTTGGTCAACAAATATTAATATATTATATTCTTTACCTTTATATTACTATTCATCATCTAAAATAATCGTAATTTTCTCAGTGGAGGTAGAGAAGGCGAAAATTGTTATTTTAATGAAAATATGTGTTAATGCCAGCTGTTTTCGTGGCTATGACTATATTCTTTCGTAATTGTAAAATATTTTTAATAATATGTAACATTATTAAATTAATGATATTTAATATTATTTACAGTAATTGATATGTACATTTTTAGAAGGTATGTAAATTTTTTTAAAGTAAGTACTTACCTATATTGTTTTGAGATAAGCCTAAGAGACATTAGTTTCAATAAGTAAACCATAATTTAATTTAAAAAAATGGCTTTCTCGTAACATAAACTTATATTAGTTAGGTAAGTATTAGAGCTTCTTTAGCAAAATGGCTTGTACTTGTTTGAATTTTTTTATTATGTTAAGCCATATAAATATTAAATAGCAAAAAAATATGTAAAATTATGATTGTTATTCCGTTATCTTTCGAGTACAAATGGTTATCACGTTACGGTACACACTTAAAATATATTTAAAATAAACATAGAATTTATAAAAAAAATACTTACAACGCATGGAGTTTTTATGATTCCACTTTGGATTCTAAAGGCTGCCGCTGAAACATCTTCAAAAGATATCCTTTGAGGATGGTCCTTGTCGCACATAGGATCAAAGTCGATTGTCTGGAAAATCATATTAGGTCCACTAAACTTTACCATACCCTAGCCTACCCTACTCCTCCTTCAGAACTCGGCTTTAAACTGAGATCCATTTCCTGATCCAACTTTTACTAGACTCTCGGTAATTAGCGATGGGGTCATAGGTTCGGCAGCAAACTTACCGACATGCTTAAGAGATAACTTTATCAAATGTAACCCTCAGTACGATGACATGATTATCAAAACTCGTTATTTATTATACTCGTTATATATTTAAAAAACATACTAATTAATATAATAAAATAAACACAATAAGTACCTAAGTAAAACTTGTTAGTGACATTATTAATTTATGTAATTAATTGAGTGTAATTATTGAGACTTTAAGTTTAAGAACCTACAAAGTTATCACTGTTATCACTGTTAGTTACGATAAATTATATATAGTAAGTTTATATAAATGAATATTAAAAATATTACCGAAAGTCTTTTTTCATATTGTTCCATTGCACTTTAATAAATAATAAATATGTCACGCGCAGTAAAAAAATATGTATGATTCAAGGACTATCGTAGATATGTATGTTATGAATTAAGCCTTTCGCTAAGCTTTTATAGTCTTATGAGCAATCTTGTTCTGCTTTTGAAATATGCGTCCAATTAATTTTGTTTCAATTTATAATTTAATTATTTGTGGACACAAGGTTTATAAAAACGCAAAATAATCTCTGCAAACAATATTTGATAAAATATTAATATTGTTATACGCATATAATTTCGAATGTATTTGTTTTATATTTTTCAGGAATATACAAATTTTTGCAATTATTTATTAATTCAATTTAATCAATCAAATCCTCTTTACATTTATTCTCATTTGTATAAGCCATATTATATTAATTTTATTAAACGTTTTATAATGAAAATTTAAAAATGTAAACTTGTAAGTTATGTACGGTATATATATTGTGTATAAATTATAGTCAATTCATTAAATATCTTGAATTATACATAATCTTAATTTATTTTAATATATTAATTACCCACATTCTAGCCATAAGTGGAAAGTACATAGACAATAATTAATTAATGTCTACGTATATTTTAAAATAGAAAGAACTAAACAGTTCTCTATCTATGGCGTATTTTATAAAAAGTCAAACTCAAGCTGTCATAACGTTAAATTGACAATAATAAGTAACAAATTTGGCTTGGTTTGGTAAAACATTTCGAATATGAGTTTCATATGTATTGTCAAATGTAATTAAAGCTGTAATAGTGTGATAGTAATTATTATTGATAAATAAGAATAATAAAGTGTCACAACAAAAATAGTACTTTCTTTAAATATTATAAGTTTTTATGCTGTGATTCAAGATGCCGTATGCAAACCAACCTTCCGTACATATAACAGAGTTAACTGATGATAATGTGAAATTTGTTGTGGAAGATACAGAATTAAGCGTTGCTAATAGTATGCGGCGTGTGTTTATTGCTGAAACTCCAACAATGGCGATAGATTGGGTACAGCTCGAAGCAAATTCGACAGTTCTAAGTGATGAATTCTTATCACATCGAATCGGCCTCATTCCTCTTATTTCGGATGATGTTGTAGACAAAATTCGTTACTCTAGAGATTGTATGTGTGCAGATTTTTGTACAGAATGTAGTGTTGAATTTACATTAGATGTCAAATGTACAGGTGATCAAACAAGGCATGTCACAACTGCAGACCTAAAATCTAGTGATCCCCGTGTAGTACCTGTTACTTCGCGACATAGAGATGAAGACCAAGCAGATTATGGGGAGCTTGATGAAATTTTAATTATTAAATTAAGAAAAGGACAAGAGTTGAAACTAAGAGCATATGCTAAAAAAGGATTTGGCAAGGAACATGCAAAATGGAATCCTACTGCAGGAGTTTCCTTTGAATATGACCCTGACAATATTATGAGGCATACTTTATATCCAAGACCAGATGAGTGGCCTAAAAGTGAACACACTGAGCTCGATGAGGATCAATATGAAGCAGAATTTAATTGGGAAGCTAAACCAAACAAATTCTTTTACAATGTAGAATCATCAGGAGCACTTAAACCAGAAAATATAGTATTAATGGGTATTGTAGTTTTGAAAAACAAACTATTAAATTTGCAAATTCAACTCGCTCAAGAAACTCAAAATGATGCATTAGCAATTAATTAATGTAAAACTAGACAAATAAAGTTTATAATGTTGAGTTTGTTTTTTATTCATTTAATGCGTACTTTTATATTTGTAACATAACATTTATACAAAATATATAATTAAAATATAATTTATTTTGACACTTCATATTGGAAATTAATAGTAGAATCAATAATTTTTACGACTAGCACAACCTGATAGTGTAAATATGACAAATTCATTTGTTTGTGCGTGTACTT
Source organism: Heliconius numata (assembly GCA_016802625.1). Lineage (NCBI taxonomy): Eukaryota > Metazoa > Arthropoda > Insecta > Lepidoptera > Nymphalidae > Heliconius > Heliconius numata. Next base: position 534,831 of record JAEBDU010013284.1, on the reverse strand, counting down.
GACATACATCAAAATTTTAGTAAAGTTACAATAAATAATAGTAAATTCAAATAGTAATTTATCCTTTTACAATAACTATTTTTAATTGCTTAGCATTGTTAACACAATGGTATGTATTAGATATATTTAAATTATAAGATTTATTTAAATTGTTTATAAAATGATAATAATTTGTGTGAATATAAAGGACAATCCAGTCTTAGATGAGCATGAGAAACCTCATATTTTGTCATTCAATGAAATAAGACAAGCCGTGCAGCGGATTGAAGATGGAATAATACATACACCACTTTGTGTAAGGATGTCTTTAAATTTAATTTAACACCTCTCTGCTTACTCAAACATTTGTGAACAGTTAATTAATTACTAAAGCCTTACCATTAATTATAGGAAGCAAAGATAAGTAAGAATATGGATTATAATATTTATTTGAAATGCGACAATTTGCAGTACACTGGAAGGTAATGCTTACAAAATTTAATTTAAAAATATAACATTACAGATCACTTTTATTGTAAGTATTTTTTAAAATAAAATATTTTCTAGTTGTGCTGAACGTGGAATCCGAAATGCTTTTGTTGCTAACAATGACGAAATGGCTCAAAGAGGAGTTCTAATCCCTTCTAATGGTAATACTGCACTAGGTGCAGCATATCATGGTGGATTACTGAGGATACCTGTAAATGGAATATTTTTTATAATTTAAAGCCTTATGAAATAATTACGAAATATTATACTAAATATGTAATTAATATATAATAATATAATTATTATTTACTAAATGGATTATAACTAAATTGATTGACTACTAACAATACTAGTGATCTTTGAACGTCTCTAAATGTTTATTTTTTAATCTCACGCACATTGCGTGGTAGGCAGAGGGAACCTAGTGTTAAGATACTCCATTCCTATTAAGACACTTCCGTTCTGCACTATCCGTCGCATTCAAGAGGCGCCTAATTCTACTTGAATAAGTTAAGTATGAAACATTAAATATATTTATTTACCCGAAAAATGGATTTTATTATTGTAAGAAAAAAATGGTGGTGGTGTAGTTAGATCAAACAGAAGAAATTATACAGAAGTATGTCTATGAATACATATTATTTGTTAAAATATTTTTGAAATTCAGGTTACTGTGGTTCTGCCGGACCAGAGTCCACCTTCACTCACACACCGTTGCGCTGATCTCGGCGCAGACGTGGTGTTGTACGGCGAAACACTCGCAGATGCTGTACATTACGCTAATAAAGCAAATCATAATGGAAATCAAATATTTCTAAGGTTTTATTCAATATAATATTGGATCCTATATAACACATTACATCTATCAGCTTCACTAATTCTTAATTATAAAATTTTAACGTTTGTTTAGTTCAGATGATCCTTTAATGTTGGCCGGGCTGGGCACTGTGGGTATGGAGATCATCACACAACTGCCGGAGACTGACGCGGTGATAGTGCCCGTGGCGGCGGGCGGGCTGCTCGCCGCTACACTCGTCGCATGCAAGAAGTTAAAGTGCACATGTCTTGTTTATGTATGATTATAAATGAAAACTATTCTAGACTTTAATTAAGGTATATTTTTAAACTGAGGATGGTTTCTAATCTAAATAGGTGTTTTGGTCAGGTATTCCAGTTATTATTCCTTTGCATGGGACATGGTTTGCTTCCGCTGAATTCTGGAGGAATTGAGAGTTGAATGGCGACACTTAACGTCGCACTTTGCCTCGTCACCAGAGCGACGAAAATAAAAAACCTTAAACATTTCATTTCCTCGAGTGGGGATCGAACATTCAACCTGTCGCGTTTACAGTCACACGCTTGTACTCCTGCGCCACGATAGGTCTCCATAATACAATAAAATAAAAGTATAAAAAACGTTGTTAGTTCTGAATATTTTTTTTTTATTACTTTCACCGAATGTATGTATCTCTGTCTGTTTTGTCCAGGGTGCAGAATGTGCAAAAGTACCCAAGATGATGAAAGCTTTACAGGCAGGATACCCAGTGTCCGTGCCGGTCGTGCCGAACCTCGCACAGGGACTTAATACATCAATTGTAGGAGATAACGCATTCGCTACAATTAGAGGAAGATTAGACAGAATGGTATATATAATAGAATAAAAAGTAGCTTTAACTATTGGCTAGTTGATTTATTGCGTTATATATTCAATTTTTTTAACTACATGCAGTATCTCAGGGTATTAGGCAGAGAGTGACCTAGTGAGACCTAGTGTTAAGACATTTCGTTCCCCACTTTCGCCGAATTTTCGAGACATTGCGTGTTCAGTTAGACTTTAGTTAAGACTTAACGCTGTTTGGTTAAGAGCGAAGAAATGGAAATATTAGTAAATAGAATTTCATTATCCCGAGTGGTCTCGAACCCACAATCGTCACGAAATCACGTTACAGTCACAGTAGGTATTTGATATATCGACAATATTTTTTTTTAATCTTTATGCACTTTACTATAACATAGAATATTGTAGGATATTTATTCAACATTCAAACATTAATATTTTAATGCTGTAGTTGGTTGTGGACGAGGCTTACATTGCTCGGGCAGTAATAAACATATTGGAACTCGAGCGGCTAGTGGCGGACGGCGCAGGTGTCTGTGCTTTAGCCGCCGTAATGCAGGGCTTGGTGCCCGAATTAAAAGGAAAACGGTAAAATTGAAATAATTTTCTATTAAAGAACAAATTATTTCCTGTCCTTATACAGATAAATAAATCAGCTTCACGCTATGGCGTATACAGCAGAGTAGGAAGAGGGAACCACGTGTTAAGAGACTCCCGTTTCCCACTTTCCGCCGAACTTTTCGAGGCATTGCGTGTTGAGTGGCGGAACTCAACGCCGGGCTTTTGCTTTGGTACCAGAGGGAAGAAATTAAAATATTAAGAAATAATAATTTATTCCCTCGAGTGGGGATCGAACCCACAACCGTCACACCCTTGTGTTCCGCCGCGACGACCTTTTACTGAATTTATAATAAATATGCCTTTTTCAGAGTTGTATGCGTGATAAGTGGAGGTAATATTGATCCAGCGAAGTTGTCGCGCACAATACAGCGTGGGCTCGGAGTCAGTGGGAGACTAATGCGTTTTGCTGTGGGTTTACCTGATAGTTGTCACGGCCTGGAGAAGCTCGCCAAGGCTTTAACAGAGGAACGTGTAGTTCTTAAGAGCCTTACTACGGAACAGATGTGGGTTCATAGTGATGTAGGAACTACTTGGGTTAGCTCTTTTTATTTTTTTTATATAAGTATAATATTAAAAATAATAAAAATACTAAAATGACATGACATCTTAAACAAGGCGTAAGCGATTAAAATATGTATTAAAAAGAAATTTTATATGGTACTGTATTTAAATTAAGCAATGTTTTTGGTGTAATTATATTTAAATGTATTGGATATTCTTCTGGAGATATGAAAACAAATAGTTAGACTATTTAAAAATAAATTTATGTTTCAAACTTAATATTTTTTCATTAGGCTAATGTTGTAGTCGAAGCTGGCAATGAAGAACATGCAAATAATTTTAAAGATCACCTAAGAGACCTTTATCCAACAATCAGATTTGCAATAACTGATATTAATGATAAACACAAAGTAACCATAAGATAGATTACTCATTCTGAATTTTAAATAATTTAAAATATTTAATCTAACATTTTGCATTATAAGTAATCACTACTATTAATTAAATTATTACAAAAAAAGATTAGATTTACTAAACTGTAAGTTAGTGCCTTAAAATTTTATTATAAAAAAAATTGGAGTTGTATAATTTTTCCTTTGTTACCTAACTAAAAACTTGTGTTATATACACTTATTATAAATTTAAAATGATATAAATAAAAAACATGTTTGGTTTTTATGTTTTATTTACTTATTCATAATTAAGCGACGGGATCATCACCCTTTGTTGCTCTTGTGTATATCACTTGACCGTGGTGTTGAACTACTTGCTTAATTAAGCCTAAAATAAAAATCTTTGTTATAATATTTGTAATTATAAGTTATTAGATAATCAATTTAAATTAAAGTTATCAGACTCAATATATCAGCTTTTAACCGTCATAGTTTATCCAGTATAAGAGATCATCACAATGCCATGGATCTAAAAATCTAATATTGATGTAAAATATAACAACTTCAGCATTATGGTTAAACAACACAATTTTTTGAGCTATTGCATGTTGAATGATGAAACTCAATGTGGTGTTTATTTTGTAATCTGAGAGGAAATGAAAATTATCTATCATCACACCTACAGTCAGACACTATGCTGCTGTGCCACAATGGCTTCAATACATTAAATTGTTAAAAATATATAAAATATTAAAGTTAGTCTTTACAATAATTGCACTGAAACTCACCTTTTTCTCTTAATTCGATGAGCGCCCTCCTGGCGAGGGATCCTCTGACCTTCAATCTTTCAGAGACCACTGCAGGAGTGATGAGCTTATACTGTGGTACTTCTTTGTACAGTTTTTCGTACGTGGGCTTATCAAACAACACCTGGTTATTTAACTTGTCACGTACTTTTCCCTTGGACCACTTCTGCAAGTTACGAAAATAAAACGGATAAGAACTTATTAGAATAATGTATATCAACCACGCTAATATTCTTAACCATCAGACTCAATATATCAGTTCAAATTTGCTCTCATAGATTTCAAGTATATAGAAATAATCATTTGGTTGTGAAGGTTCGCAAAGAATTTGTTACCCCTATGTCACCTAACCTCACTAATGACAGATTGATTATATTTATTATTACCTTCTTCTTGGCTTTGCCGCCGCCAGATCCTTCCTTCTTCTTCTGTGTTTTCTGAGGCTGCTTTGCCGAGGATTTCGCGTCCTTCTTGGGCGGCTATAATAAAAATATAAAGTTGACATGACATCTTTGACCACGAGGTTATGCGAAAGCGATTAAAAGATAGAAACATTAAATAAAACCCTTTTAACTGTAAAACAGTAATTAAATTAAACAATATGATTTTATATCAATCTGTTAGCAAAAATTACACGAGTAAATGCGCTTTAATCCATTATTTTTATTTAATAAACGCGAGGTGGCATGAGCACTCACCATCTTGAAAACGAAAAGAGATTATAGACGCTTGTACAGATAATTTATAAAATTAGATTTTTATATAGATTAAAAATATATTTCTTAGAATGTTGTAAAATAAACTTTTTAAAAAATATTTACCTTCAACCAGGTATTTATTAATTTTTGTATTTTATCGTTCCATATTAAGAATATGAGTGGTTATTTTCTATAGTAGTGTGAAATTGTGTTTCAGGATTATGTAGTCCTAAGTGATGTTATAAAAATTAATATTTTTCTTTTTGATAGTTACAATGCGCTTCGCGCATCGTAATATATACTTTTAATTATTTTTTTTATTTCATATGTATCTTAACATAACAGTTGGAAGATATAAACATTTTTGCTACCGTAACGTAATATGTGGTCAATGGATTTTTTTAGACAAAGAATTTTAAATTGTTTTCAACTTTAAACATTAAAAAATAATATTAAGTATGAGGTAATACAAGTTTAACATTTATTACTCATTAAGAAGCGTGACGTCAAATTTTATTTGTTCGGGCCATAGTCATTATAATTATAAATTTTCCTATACGCTTCAATGGTCTATAACATGATCTATAGCTTTCCTCGATGGATGTACAATACAAACGCAAAAGGTGTTTTTAAATTAGAACCAGTAGTTTAAGAGATTAGCACGCTCAACCCGACAAACTCATCATTTTTTGTAAAAACATCTCATCTCTCATTTCTATTAACCTATACTACTTGTTTATGCGCCTCATTCGCGTCTCAATTTACCCGAAATATTTTAAAATTGTACAAATACAAATATTTTCATTTATATTAAGGATACCAATGAAAATATTTATTATTTGTAATAAAATAAATATTTTATCATTAAAACGAATGTAATTATTTAAAAAATTAAGTTTTTGAAAGCACAAATACCTCTCCCTAATTTCATGAGACTATTGTAACAGATAATATAATACCTCGCATTATACCAGTACATAATGTTTTTAAGAATATTTTCGACATAGAGTCGGAAAATCTTTATAATACATAAGTATTATAAAATAGGGTTTGAATTTAAAAAAGTCATATGTGGTAACATTGTATATTTATAAAATCACATTTTAAAATGAAATTTAAATAAACTATAATTGTGACTGTAAAGATTCATAATATGACAATTCTTCGTCGGTAACTGATGGTCGGAATGACTCCACTCCTTGCCAAAGTTCTGATACACCTATTATAACTGCGTCAGTTGTTAAATCACATTCTTTTAGAAGCCCTGAAATTAATATATAAATAGTTAAATATTAATATAAATTAATAGTATGCTTATTTGTTAATAATGTATTTATCTAATTTTGTTACCGTCATTTAGTTTGCCCACCAGTCCTCGGACAGCGGCGGCGCGCGCCGTGCTCACTATGTGGAGGAGGTCGGCGCCCGTGCACTTTTCGGGGAGCGCGGCTGATACTTCCTCTAAGTTGACTTCTTCACGGAGTTTGTAACTGAAATTATTTTAATGAGGAAGTTTTTTGTTTATTATTGATAAATGTAAAATTAAATTATTACTTTAAAATAAAATCTTAAATAGCATAATAAATAGAAAAGTTATAGCATTTTGAAATTATTTACAAAATAAAAGTGTGACGTCACATCACCCATCTTGACCACAAGAACGAAGAATAGTAGTACTTATAAATTCATTATTGATTATATGGTATGGTTCTTTTACAACGATAATTTTTGTTATATTAAAACAGTATAATATTATAAATAAAAATAATTTTCGAATGAATTTATATTATTATCCATCCATCAAATTCAAATTCAAAATATTCTTTATTCAAATAAACTTTATAAGCACTTTTGAATCGTCGAATGTACATGACAACAAAAAGCTACCACCGGTTCGGAAAGCAGTTCTGCTGAGAAGAGCCGGCAAGAAACTCAGCAGTTGCTCTTTTCAAAGTCAATGGTATATTTTACTATTAAATTAGCTGGCAGCTGTCCTGCCTGACATTCAATAGACATTAATTCCATGTATGTTTATCCTCTAAATATTCTTGAACAGTGTAATAAGCTTTACTTGTTAGAATTTTTTTTACAGATATTTTAAATTTTGGTAGTGGCAAATTAAGAATACACTGCGGAATTTTATTATATACACGTATACTCAGACCCATAAAGGATTTATTAACTTTTTGGAGGCGAAAACTTGATGTAACAAGCTTATCTTTATTTCTCGTTTCTATCGTATGACTATCGCTATTTTTTCTATGACAATGTATATTTTGTCGGACAAAGAGAATATTATAGTATAGAAATTGGGAAGCAACTGTAATAATACCTGCATCTTTGAAAACATCTCGCAGAGAATCTCGAGCTCTTAGATTATAAATATATCTTACGGCTCTTTTTTGGAGAATAAATATTGAATTGATATCTGAAGCACTGCCCCATAGCAGCATTCCATAAGATAAAATACTATGGAAATAGCTAAAGTAGACTAGTCGGGCAGTTTCAACGTCCGTCATTTGTCTTCCGTCCGTCCGTCATCAGCCTTTCAACGTCCACTGCTGGATATAGGCCTCCCCTAATGCTCGCCACTCCGTCCGGTCCTACGCTCTTTGAATCCAGCGGATTCCCGCTGTCTTCTTAAGCTCGTCGGTCCATCTGGTTGGAGGGCGTACTACTTTTGCCGAGACGCGGGTCGCTATTTGAGGACCTTTCTTTCCCGTCGGTTGTCGGCCCCCTTGACATTATGGCCTGCCCATTGCCACTTCAGTTTGTAGATTTTGAGAGTTATTAATATTATAGTTATGCAAAAATAATTAGAACGCGGCTACGATTCGTCTAACATACTGTATTACTTACCTTCTACATAAAGCCTGAAGAACTGCAGTTTTTTCTCGCAATCCCGTATAAGGTCCTACGTATATAAGTTTATCGAGTCGCCCGGGACGAAGGAGTGACTGTTCTAACAAGTCCGGTCTGTTTGTTGCACCCATTATGAACACGAAACTTGAAGAATCTACATCTATAAATTTATAAAAATATAAACTAATAAAATAAAATTAATTAAAAAAGTATAATTATCTTTTATATTTACATATTTTTATTGAAAGAGGATAAGAATGTAATGCAATCCTAAAAGGATATAATATATAGATAATCATAGAAGTTGTAAGGCCATCGTGACGTAGGAACACAAATATCCCATATTGTATCCCATTTGGGGCACTGAAATATTTTATATTTCTTTGCTCTGAATATTATTTTCATGTATTCTCTCTGATAAGAAGCGCGGCATAGAGTTCTGCCACACAATATTTCTAAAATTCGATAGTGCGTAAAGAATGAAGTATGTATATTAAAAGTATGTTCCCTTTGCCCACCACGCTATATGGGATTCAGCTTTAAACCCCAAAAAAGCTAAATAACAAATGATATTTAGCTTTTTAACTTTTACTTACCATCTGCACTGGCAACCCCATCAAGTTCAGCGAGCAGTTGGCTGACGACGCGGTCGCTGGCCCCGCCCGAGTCGCCAGCCGCCCCACGCCGCGGGGCCAGCGCATCGAGCTCGTCCAGGAACACTATACAAGGGGAGGACGCGCGGGCGGCGGAGAACACTGTAAAAATATCATTATTTTTCGCCTCATATATTATTAAGTATATTATAAAATTATTCGCATTGTTATTTCTATAACATCCCTGACATAAAATTCACTTCTAATACATACCTTTTCTTACGTTTTCTTCAGACTGTCCTATATACATATTAAGTAGTTCAGGTCCTTTGACACTCATGAAACTAACATTTAGTTCAGTGCTCACTGCTTTCGCTACAAGAGTTTTCCCACATCCTGGTGGTCCATATAACAGAATGCCTGGAAATATAATATTATTTTTAATGGCGCCCGAAATGTCACGAAATGTAAGCTATATTATTGTAAAGGTTCATCTAAATACGTTCAGCAGTTATTGCGTCAAAGTTAACAAAAGTGGCCGCAGCATTTAGGTTAAAATAATTCTTACCAGATCTTTTCAATGACGAGTTTTTGAACAAATGGGGAAATTTAATAGGGAATTCAATCGTTTTCAATAATTCTTTCTTCAATTTTTCTAATCCCCCTATATCTTCCCAATACACTTTTGGAATTTTTGGCGTATCTAAATGTTGACTTTGCAAGTTTCGTATTGAGTCTGTAATAAAATGCAATAAATTGACACATTTCAAAATATGTAATAACTATATTATTATTAGTGTATTCGTCTTTGTATTTGTGACTTTTTTTGGAGGATCTTTTACCTTATTAATTTAAAATGAAAACAATGTTACATCACTTTTATAGTATGAAAATTATAACTAAAAAAGAGGAGACCATTGTGGTGCAGTGGAACAGTCTACAACAGTAATCGCAATAGTTGTAGGGTCGACCCTATCCAGAGCAATTAATTATTTTCATTCTGTTTCTGGTAAGACAAATAAATTAAAATAAATTATGAAAAAAAACAAACCTAAAGCTTTATTAAAATCCTCTTCTTGTATATAACTCAAATTAGGGTCTTGAGATATATAGGAAGAACATTCAGTCTGTTTCAAATATGATTCTCTCATAGCAAAATGCATCAAAGTATCCAAATCCCCGTGAACAAATGTTTCTGTTTTAGATGCCACCCTATATAATGCATCATTTACATAACTATCTACATACTGCTCCTCTGTATGTAATATTAATTTTTGGCTTAATCTTTCTCTATTAATAAGACCATCTGTCATATTCAAATTTATTACACTTGCATACCATTTTAACATTTGATACCTTTGTTGTAAACTTAGTTTTGGTATATGAATTGTTTCAAGGAATATTCTCATCATATTTGGTTTTAAATCACTTTTCTCTGTAATAGCTACAAATATTATGGGGTGTTTTGTATAATGTTCATATAAATCAGTTATAATGTTAGTAAAATACTCCATTATTCTGTAGTCTTCATTGTTTTCAGCATCTACAGCGAACACCTGTAAAGTATAGTTGTATAAATATATATATGTTTTATATATTTTTTACATTTTAAATAATTTGTAGCCGGAGACTTTGGATTTTCCAATTAAAAAACGTAGTTTTGTTTTATCGACTCTCATTGAGGAATACAAGAATTTTATAGGTAGGTAAACAGATATTGCTGACATGAAACACAATACTCATTGGTTCAATTTCCATTTGCGAAAATAAATTCTTCTCACTTCCTCACTCTGATGTAAAAGACAAGTTGCGGGCAAATTGTCATATAACTTACCTCAAAGTTGTCCATTAAAACAATTGTAGGAGCCGCAGCTTTAGCTTTTTGTATCATAGCATTAATTTTACTCTCAGTCTGTTTTGCTGTTGAATTTTGTATAGTATTGCAGTCTATGTGCAAACAATTGAGACCTAGAATGTATTACAATTAAAAAAATACTTTTAAGTGTCAAAGATATATATTTACATAGAATAATTGTATCTTTGGGAGACAGCTACATTACCCCAAAATATAAGAAAATAGTTTTAAAGAGGGGAAAAATAGTTATAAATAATCTTGATAATAAACTAAACTAATAATAATGACAAAGCTGAGTATAAATGACAAGTTACAAGCTTCAATCTCAGCACTTATAAAATATCAAACTTTGATGTTATTATAAATAAATTATCATATTTACCATTATATTTAGCTAAGGTTTTTACAAGAAAATGGCGACCAGAGCCTAGAGTACCAGTTAAAAGAAGCATTGGTATTATTGGAGTTGCTAAAGTTGCAGATAGTTCTTCTGTAATTAAACATTAATATTATTTCTCTATAATGCATATTTGATTTTATTTACAATTAAGACATGAAAAAATACACATAAATACAAACTGTATTTTCTTAAGTACCTATTTCCCCATTTAAAAATAAATTGACAGTTTCTTGTAAAATGTTAAATTTTTCTCTGAGGCCTTCCGGACATAGATGTATAATGGAGTGATGTCTAGAACCAGCCAATTCAAAGTATTCATTCTTTGGTTTTATATCATGTATATTTTCCCCAAGTATTAATTGAGTTATCCCTTTCACAATATAATATATAGGAATTACATTATGATGTCTGTCAATTATTCCTTCGTGTGCTTGAATTTTTTTACATTTAAAATGTATTTTTCCACTAGATTCAATCAAATCTAAGTATTTACAACTGTATTTAGATAAAATTTGTGGGTTGAGATCAATACTGATGATATCATCAGGAGAAACAGCTTTGGGTACCTCAAAATGATTATTCAATATTTCTTTTAAAAAATCATTTTCCAAATCATATTCATTAACAATAAGATTAACCTCAGCAATTGCTGCTATTTTTGGTGAAAAATCAAAAGATATAATAGGATGAAATGATATGCTAAAATCTGTTTTATTTTCAAGTCCAAAGGTTAGAATAGTATTCAAGTATTCACTTTCATTTGTATAAGCTACATTTCCTGTTACTAACTTAGATCCAACAATGGGCACTATTCTTTCATAATCAATTTGCAATTTGTTATCACCCCAAAACTTTTTATGGATTTGCGATGTCACTATATTTAGATTATATTTCAAGCTTGTGCTACTTTTATTAGTCATATTCTTAAATTTATTTTTGTAGTCTTTAGCCACTCTCATAGTTACCCATAAAACATCATTGTCTTTATAAAAAAAGTTTTCTATAGTCAATTGAATAAAGTGTTCTTTAGGTATAACAATACATTTTTGTGATAAGACAGAGAAGTTTTCCTCATCTATATGATCCTTCAAAACAGATAGAATAACATTTTTTGGAAGAGTTTTCATAATAAAGTTATTCATTTTGTTTCCATATAAGCTCCTGTTGATGCTATATCTGCTTTTAACAGCCAGAAAAACTAAAAAAGTGTCAGTATTAAACTTGGGATATAAGATTTTTAGGCATAACTTCAGCACCCATAGTTTCAAAGAATTCTCTTTCTTCATAATAATACAAAAAACTAAGAATATTTTCAAAAAATTTGTTAATAATAATGAGAATATTTTAAATATAATATTTTAAAATTATAAATTAAACTTTTGTTGTTATGAAAAATATTATCACTTTTTGTTATCATTTTCAAACATGTCAATTATGACATAAATGTAGGGTTGCCGCGCGTGGAAAACACTGAGGTTCCTCAGTCCTCAGGCATTTATAAAAAAATTGTGGTGCTTTATAAATAATAAAATTAAAATCTCTTGAAAACTTGAGAATTTTATATCATAGCACAGTGAAACAATTTGTTATTTTACATCTTTTGATATTTTTAAAGATAAAAAAGCAAATATTATTAAAATTAATGGAGAGACAGATTACGATATTTTGAGTTTGATGACTTGAACTGGTTAATTAATAAGCGTCTGACATATTAAAATTTATTATTTTAATATTACCTTGAAAAACGTCCATGAGATATTTGTTTACCGTGGAAATGGTCTTAAATTATTATATACTAGAAACGTAAAGCATCGTCGTGTTAAACTATGCATTTAACTTGGGTGTCATTTAACAACATACGAATGGTCCTAATGGCTTGCATGCCTATCGTTATATTTTATTTGATTTGGCTCATAAATACGTCGGAAAATATACGGAGTGATGAGGGAACATTATTAGACCTAGTTTGCTGGCCTGATGGTAACGCCATTCCAGTTATTATAGCTTGCGGCTCCGTTGTTGCGGTTGTTATAGAGGTTTAAACTTTTAATATATTAAAAATGATATACTAACATAAAACACCTATTGATGGTGGTTATTAATTCGAATTCCATTTCTTTGAAGATTGTAGGTAGGTATATCTCTCTATAACTCTATCACATAATAATGTGTTTCGTTGGGTCTTTATTTTTAGAGATTCTAACATCACGGCTGTGCGCCCCCTATTAAAATATAATATAAACTTCAAGATGAATCACCAACCTTCAATTAAAAACCTTTATTCAAGGATTGCCTGAGTGATGATGACATGAATTATTCCAGCTATATGGACTGTATCAGCTCTTTAAAGCCGGTTTGTCCAAAAGGGAGTATAATGTAACAAACGGTCTCTTTTATTACATTTGGGCGCTAATCATTATAATAATTATATTCCTCGCGATTGTATTTTATTCAGCTCTTCAGTCTACTATAATAAGAGGTGGGTATATAGGAATTCATTCAGCCTGAAGAAAAAACTCCTTTAAACTACTATAATTAGGTAATTTGAAATTTTCAGCAAAAATAAAAGGTGGAATAACGAAAGCTATGTTGAGATATGCAACTCATTTGCCATCTAAAATTGCAATAGATCGGCTACAAACCCGCTTTCACTGTTGCGGGAGAGTTAATTATCAGGAATGGTTTTATATACCATGGTATGCACCAGAGCAAAGTACAGAATCTGGCCTGTAAGAATCAATGACTTATTACAATTTTTTTCATATCGATCGATTGATATTTATCGTTTAAAAAATAATAATTTGGCTTAATCTTGAAAAGTGTAGGTACGTGTACCTATCGTATCCATAAATCGTTTTTTTAATATTGTAAAATCAGCTTCGTGCTGTGTCCCGCATATAGCAGGGTAGGCAGAGGGAACCTATTGTTAAAACGCTCCGTTTTCCGCTAAATTAAAAAAAATCCGACTTTCCGCTAAATTTTTCGAGTTATTGCGTGTGGGTGGGGGAACTCAACCGCGTGCTTTGCCTCAACACTAAAGCTAAGAAAATAAACATATTAAATATTTCATTTCCTCGAGTGTTGAAGGTGGAATAGGTTTTAATGTTAAGAAACCTATTTCCACAGCTATATACTTAATGTTCACTTTTCATTAAATATTTCCATTTCAATAGCTCAGTGCGCAAGTTCATAGCGGATAACGTGCCGTACAGCTGTTGTTCCATGAATGCGATGTGGCCTTGCATTCATCACGGGGTCACAAAGATGGGTACGATATACAAGTATGATCCTTCCGTAAGCATCATTTGTCTCCAATGGTATTAATATTTGTTATTATAATGACTAAAAAAGAATTCATATTTAAATAATATGTTAGTTTTATTTTATTTGAAGATATGCTTGGCCTGTGTCAATGCTATTTAAGTATACGTTATAGAAGCAGCAAAGTGGCTGTGTTAATATTATCGTGGGTAGTTGTTAGTACCTACCTACTGTAATTTCTAGAGACAAACATGTATTATTTCAGCTTCAAGCTGTATCCCATTAGTAGCAGGGTAGGCAGAGGGAACCTAATGTTAAGACACTCCGTTCCCTTCTTTACGGTAAATTCTGGAGGCATTACGTGCTAAGTATTTCGTCGAAACTCAACACCGTGCTTTGCCTCTGTATCAGAGTGAGGAAATGGTAAATATTTCATCTCCTCGAGTGGGAATCGAATACACAACCTGTTGCGTTTACAGTCATACGCTTGTGCCCCTGCGTCACCACCTCCTGGCTTCCTAGAAATAATAAATTATATCGAAATAAATTGCAAGTTATCGAGTGGGTATAAAATAATAAAAGTGACATTTCAGAAACAATTGACTATATGGGAAGATGGATGCGAAGAAAAACTTATATCCGAAATGATGTCGGTGTCATGGCGTTTCAACTCTGTTATGACTCTTATTATTGCAGCAATGGTTCGATTCTTACAAATTTTACTTTGTAGTTAAATAAATATTAAACAGTAAATGCATGCAATTGTGTCTTTGTAATGTTCTAGTGGGACAGAACAATTGTTTACGTTTGAAATCCTACATATGATTTATTCATAAGTCTATCAATATTGTGTTTTTAGGGTTCCGTACCTCAATTTCAACTTTGTTATCATTTTATCACGTCATTACAGGCTAAAAAATCAATGTTCTAGGTCAATGCAATCAAAAGATACAAGCATTTAATTATCTATCGTTTTTGCTGCATTTTGTATGACAATTGCCGCGTAATCAAAAGCTATAGGATATTTCCCATGGATACACAGTTATATAATTTGACAAGAAGGGAGGACGTGCAATACAAATAAAAAGGATGATTGTGGTTTATTTCATACAAAATGTGGGCATACGAAAGTACACTTAAGTTTATCATTTTATAGGTTGCATCCCGTTGACCTATAATCCTGAAATTGGCACGGAACCCTCGGTGGGTAAATCCTACTCGCACTTGACCGGTTTTTTATTTAATTGAATAATCCAAGAAAATTAAGTGAGTTGTCGTTTTATTTTATTTATACAAGTATATTTTAAAAAGTCTAACATATAATTTCTCTAGATTTCACAAATCATAGCTGTGCGATACATCCACACGGCATACAAAAACGGCTTGCACGTCGGCAACCAGATCACATGTGAAGCTTACCTTTTGCGTTCTGTGACGGACACTAAATTAGATGTTCCCAAAAAAAAGTGGTTCAAGAGAAAGTTCCCTACAAGAACGTCGCAGTGGGCCACCGCTAGATACAAGCGTGTTGACACGACCGCGACGTCGTCGGCGTCGAATAGTTCCGACGAATTACTTAAGCCTATTTATGAGTAAAGTTTTTTTTATGTATTTAGAAATTAGTAATGATCGTACCTCAGATTAATCTCATTGGCATGGGCGTAGAATTGCGCGGGCCGGGTGGTCCGTGCCCACCCCAGAAATTTTACTGCCAAATATTTGTCCTGAAAAATAAAAAAAAAACATTTACATGAACATATCTGTTCAAAGCTTAAGTCCAGGTCCTCTTAGAACAACCACTGCTTACTCTTTCTATTGCCTCTGCGCACGCGTCATTCTGCGGCGTTAGTTTCAGTCACTATGACTTAAAATGCTGGTAGCGTTGTAGTGTAGTGTTTTAATAAGTTGTCTCTTGTCTACCCTCTTATATGAAGTGTGAAGCAAAATATACCATAACATAAGTTATTATACCTGTTTACTTTTTATTTTTATCACCGTTAACGAAGTTGCTCCATTTTATTTATTAAATATGTATATATGATATTAAATGTATTTTATTTTTTTTATATATTTATTCTTATAAGTGTAAAGGACAGCTAAATAAATTAATTAAAGAGTCTCTTTTATTCTAGTGATTTTTGAAATAAAACAATAAAAGTTTGGTACAAATCTATATTTCAAGCACCTGTTTTATAACATAAATGAATAAAATATTTTCTTATTAACAAATTATTCTTAGTTCACCATAATATTAAAAACCGATACTTATGAACTAATAAATGGTGATAGCCAAATAATGTTTTAAGTGAAATTATAATATAATAGATTATTTATTTTATATAAAAAAATATTTTGACGACGGCAACCATTTAAGAGGCATATCTATGTAAATTTATTTTTTGTTGAGAAACTTTTGTATTTTATGTGGTTCTGCCAGCTCGTCCAATCGATGGAGGTTGTCCCACCACAGTTTGAGCCGATGTCGGCGGATCATATTGAACCACGGTGTTAACGGGCCTTCCAATGTTGGGATGAACCTAGATAAGAAAGTGAAATTATTTAAATTTTTATCATTCATATTTAGTTGAGGCCAGTCATGGCGTACATAGTGTACGCAATGCCTCCAGAATTCGGTGGAAAGTGGGGAACGGAGTGTCCTAACAATAGGTTCCCTCTGCCTACCCTGCTGTGTGCGAGATACAGCGTGAAGCTGATTTTATATTCAGTTTAGGTTAGGTCACGTTTTTCATACTTCACTTTAAAGTCTTAGTTATTTTCATGATTATTTTCCTTTTTGTACGGTGGTGCCATATAAAAATGGGAATTGGTTCAGCGCTTTTTAAAAATAAAAATATTCTTGAAAAATACAAAGATGATAGTTTGATTTCTTTAAGGTATTTTGAGGAATTCGTATTTTTGTTTTATATAAAATTGTGAGTACTTGTAATAGCCATATTAATGATACCTATACAAGGTATCAATTGGTATTAATTCGTCTATAGGTCTGTGCTATATAATATGTTCTTAAAGTCCCAAGTCCCGAGAAAAACATTCAACCCTAAGCTAATTGAAAATAAAGTAGAAATAAGAAAAACAAAATACCGACTTTCAAATTATATAAATAAAAAGTAAAAGTTAAAACTAAAAAATAAAATTTAAGTACTAATAAGAAAACAATAAACGAAGTAATTTTACTCTTTACAATCCGTTATTCTTGGAGGTAAATTTTTATATCTTTACTTAATTTAAAAAGGCAGGATTTTCATAGACTTTTTATTACAAAAGCAATATAATATGGTTTTAATATACATTTAAATATGTTATAAAATTAGTCTTGACTCATGACTTCTAAATTCTATAGTGTATATACGAGTATAAATAAACTCGTATAAATAAACCTTCTATAGTAGTAAATACTTATTATTTAATAGTTTTTCTTCACGTTTTTCATATAAGTAAGTTTTTAGTCACGTTTATAACACCAAGGTGAATATTAAATGAGAAATTCACTCGCTTAACATACGAAAATGATATTTTAAATACTGTGACGGCGATTTTCTTTTTATCGTGGCCTGATAAACTAAACGCTTGGAATGTTTACAGTATAGTCTAGGAGTTGTGGCCGCCCTGAAGTTAGGTTTTCGGAACTTTTACGCATTGTGTATTCGGGAAAAAAATAGAAAATAATTAAAAGTAAGAAAAAGTACTAATATAAAATCTAGCATTAATCTACAGCCAACTTCTAGGCGGCCAAGGCACGAATTAAAATATAAAACACTTACGAATTAAATTCATTCTTTGGTACGAAGCAGTATTCGGATATTTCGTCAGAGTTGGGTTTGATTTTGACGTCGGCTTGGAAGAATAGGATGTGATCGATTTCATGTTCGCCATAAATTCCGTCTCCAGGATCGTGGTAGTGCACCCGAGTAAGAAACGTAAATAGCTCCGGGTCCAGCTAAATAAATAAATAAATTTTATTTACATGTTAGTGTTTGCTTCCGAGGGAACTTAGTTTTTACATTCCTTCCACTCTGAACTCTGGAGGTGTTGCGTGTTGAGTCCGTGAACTCACTTACTCGTCGCGCTTTGCCTTGATACCGGAGCGAAGAACCGCAAACGAAAAGGCCACGACTGGCCCCCGAATATTGGTAGGTTACTAGGTTCTCTCTACCTACTCTGCTATAAGCGGGATATAGTTTCAAGCTAATGAGATACCATTATGGCGTAGTGAGGGAGTTTTCACGATAAACAATCGATCTTTGGTCGATAAAATGATTACATAATACCGATTATTACTTAGCTCATTGCGTCAAATAGCCGGTAATAAACAGAATGCAAGGCTAATTAAAGAAGTATAAAAGAAAGATAAAAATGTTGTATCTGACGTTTCAAATTCAAATTAATTTATTTTCCTATATCAACATAATAGAGTAAGTAGGTATAGTATAGCGGAAAGCGGAGAATGGAAGCGTCTTAATGAGGAATAAAGATCTTAACACTATGTTCCCAGGTTCCCCTGCTATATGAGGGGTACAGATAGAAGCTAGAAAAAACCTACAGTATACAAATACACTGGTTTATTTTTACAACAAATAAAAAAAAATCTAAATATTGAAAAATAAATGTTCATCTTTTAGCATTTTCTTTATTTATATTTATGTGTGTAGTGAAGAAATACATACCTCATTTGTTAACAAAATTTTAAGAAATGAAATAAGAAAAAATTGTGTTTATTGTAAAACATATAATAAATGTAAAAATAAAAAAAGTCAAGGTTGCTAAGCGTTTATAAATGTTCTTTTGTATACGTAATACGTATACGTAAACATTTTCAGTAAAAAGAAACAGAAAGTTTATTATAGGTGTTCGTTAACGCCTTAAAAAATCGACTTTTTTATATTGAAATACATACTTTAATTTCATTTTAGTTATAAAGAAGTTGGGAGTCAAGACACATTCTGATTTCGAAATGTTGTTGATTAAGTAAGGGGAATGAAAATATTTAATTTCAAGAATCGAACCCACATCCGTCTTTACAGTCAAACATACAACATATACAAATGTACAAATTGTACAAATAATAAAGCGATAGAAATATTTACTATTTTAATTTTTTCGCACGGCCACAAGAATATGATTGTAACGCGACGGTTGTGGGTTCGATCCCCATACGGGGAACAAATTATTTTTTCTGGTACCAAGGCAAAACGCCTGGCGTTGAGTTCCGCCATTCAACATGCCATGTTATGAAAAATTCAGTGGAAAGTGGAGAATGGAAGTATTTAATGGAATGGAAACGGAGTGTATTAACACTAAGCGAATGCTAAAAACGTATATTACATACCTGGTCAAATGGTATACCCAGCTCGTGATTCAACCTGCGTCTTGCGGCTGTAATTACCTCTTCAGGTTTATTATCTATAAATAATGGATGACTGCAACAAGCGTTCGTGTAGTAATCTGGATATGTTACCTGTTAGAAAATGATTTTTTTTTTGTACAATAATCTTATAATAAATCTAAAATGTATAAAAATTGTGAGATTAACCAGAAGTATTCTTTTGTAGGCCAGTTGTGGCGCAGGGGCATAAGTGTGTGATTCTAAACGGTTGTGGGTTCGATCCCCACTCGAGGAAATGAAATATTTATTTAAAATGAAAATATAATCATTTTTTCACTCTGGTGTCAAGACAGAGCACACCATTACACACACATACATATTCAATTACAAAACAAACAACTATTTAATAAAAAAAAGAAGAAATGAAATAAATAAATAATCAGGTCTCACTGATTGAATTCATCACTGCATTTGTTGTCTGCCCGCTATCCACTATACCACAATATCAAATTGTCACAATCTCATAAAAATGTTTGTTCTATATGTTTCTTAAATGTTTCAAAATTTTAGCACTATTGTATCTCATTGGTACAGCGTTTGACTGTAGATACAACATTTGTGGGTTCTAATCCCACTCAGCTAAAGATTTTTTTCACCATTCTACCACCATATGCTATATACAGCATGATGCTAAACAAATATTTAAAAAATAATTTATTTACTTTTTGACTTGACCTCCTCTGCATAAGCATATCTCCTCTTTTATTAAAAAGAAAAACACTAAATGCCCTATGTAGCAGTACACTCCCATCCTGACCAACTTTGTGACATTCCTGTTTAGTTGCGGTTCCAATAAAATTGTCCTTTTCATCAACTAGCAAGCATATGTCCTTATCTAAGGCTTCAGACTAGAATAAGTTAAATATATATTATAGACATCATGCAGTACAATTTGCAGTATGTTTTATTGTAAATATTCTGGATTCATTTCCTTAAAAAGGCTGAACTTGTTTTCCCTCTTTCTTAAATATAGTATATATACATATTAAAAATAATCTTAATATTTGTTATTTGTTACAATGAAATTTATGTTACAATGAAAATTAATTTGATATGATAAATTATAAAATATTTAATTAGTATACAATCATACCTGCACAGGTTCAATGTTATCTTTAATTTCAGGTTCCGGCTTTGATGGATTAGATGCAAAGAGTCTTTTATGACTTTTTACAGAATTCCATATTGACCGCGTAAAACACCGGACAAGCATCTTCAACAGAATATGAGAAAAACTATCTTATTCTATTGTATCAATACAAACACTGTGTTAACATTTAAATTTAGTTGCATCTTTTCTCATTCCAAATCATCATCATCCCTATCAATCAATTCACAAAATAATGAAGACATGATAAATAATTTTTTACTTGTATTTTTATCTGAATTAAGTATATTTACTTAATTATCGAAGGGAATTGTACTTCAGTATTTTTAGCTAGTAGTTGTAAGAATTTTAGGTCTAGACTATTTGTACGTTAGTTAAAAATGAGAAAATAATGTAGAAAAAGAAAGTGAAAATAAACGTAATCTCCAATGAATATAATCTTGTTATAAAATATTATAAAGATTTCAAGTCTTAAATTTTATATAAAAAAATATTACCTTTATATATGTTTTATAGGTGACTTCTTAATCGTAAAATGCCCATTAATTTAAAAATTGTTTAACTAAATTAAATAATTTACGTTTCTGACTGACTTCATCCACTGAAAATACAGAAATGACATTTGTCATTTATGAAGTGTCAGTTTAGCTTGCCAACAGCCAAACTGAGCACTGGCCATAGATTAAGAGTTTAACTTTTAATGTTGCTCTAGGCGTTAGGTATTATTAATGTGAACAGATCGGGAGATCGAAACATTTTTTGATCATAATGTATATAAGTTACATTTAAACAATGACCTGGATGTTAAATATAAAACAATCTAAGTAGAAATATAATATTAATATTGGTTTTAAATTTACCACAAATTAAAACATGTTTTTATACTCAACATATAATTAACGTAACATATCTTAGCTTCATGTTTTATTCCTAGTGGGGTAGTCAGAGAGAACGGAGCGCCAAACGCTACGGTCTTTACATACCTTTTTCGCCTCGTCCACTGTCGTCAACCTCTTCATACATGCCCTCTGGGGGGACCTCACGCATATGATTGAGCTTATAATATTTATTATATATTTCGATTTATTATTTGAAATAATTGTTTTTAATAATGTTTTAGCCCAAAATTTAATAGACTAGCAAACATGGCGCAGTGGAGTCGCTACTGCTGGAAACGTAACAATGTGGGCTCCATTCTCATTCGGGGGAAAGTATTTATTGTTTTTATTTCCATGCTCTGGAAAGACAAAGTTAGGCTTTACCACTCAACGCGTATTGCCTTGAAACCAGATGGTTGGTATGGAGAAATTGGTAGTAGGTTCTCTTCGTGTCTTCTCAGTTTGTCTTTACGATAATTTTGGATTTGTTTACTTGTCACGGAAGTGTTTATATTTCATAATATATATTTTAATTTTCTCTATTACCGTACAACCTCTCTCGTGTCTTTTCCATACAACGTGACATTGGCGAAGTGATATGTGCTCAACTGGCACGCTCGGAACGCCAGATTTAAAGAACCATACCATACCATAATTTTCTCTATCAAGTAAACCAATACAAAATTTTTGAGTTTATTTTATTTATAATGCGAGTTAATCTACCTGACTTGGGTAAGAAGAACTCATATAGGTATTATACAAACAAAAAAGAATTACATATTTTATAGAGATATAGTACATAATATAAACATGTACATATAGATTTATAAAATACCATAGAAACTGCAAAGTTTAATTACTTTTAATGTAAACGAAGTTAGGTTATTTTTAAATAGTAGAATCACTGAACACGGAAAAGCAATCCTATTTTTAATTATATTCCCTTAGACAGGACGTGTGGTCCAAAATAACTACATTCGATGCTCACGCATACTAAATGCAGTCGCGTTACTGCCTGCATCTTCATTTATCTTTTAAGAAAATTTAAGTAATAATTAAAATTATTTATATTAGTTAATTATTAAATACAATTTGAGTTCCAATCACTATCACATAAATTTATTAAAATGTCTAACGTGAAATTAGCAATCAGAGTTCGTCCGTTTACCGAAAAGTTAGTATTTATAAAAAAAAATGTATACTAAATATATTTGAATATAATTTTATGAAACATTTGTTATTTTGTTAAAGAGAATTTAAATTGGAGAAAGAAAAAGTGTCAGTTATCAATGTTGTTAATGAGCACACGGTGACTATAACGAATCTTAAGGTAAGTTTTATAAAATTTAAAAGATATAAAGAGGTAGTTTGTAAAAAAATATTATGGAATTATAGTAATAATGTAAGTATTTTCATTTTTATTTATACGGATAATCTGAGAATTAAATAGAAACATTAAGCGAGGTATCTCTTAGAAAAATAAATGAAATATTATCATTTCGACATTATTTACAATTTTGTTTTTATTTTTTAAACGAGCCTAAATTTTTATAGTCGAACGTGAGTTTAAAAAGCTACCTAGTCTCCTCAACTATTATAGAGTCACTCATTTTTCCGCAGGGTAGACAGATTGAAACTTTTGTACTACATTTTCTTTAAATAATAAAAAATATATATTAACTATTACAGTTTATAGGCTTCTGTATGTATACTAATGATAACATTTGAATGTTATCAATAAAATGAGAGCAGTTAATCATTACAGTTTTTGCTCAGGTCAATGTATCAGGCGCAGGCGACAGTCGTGAACGTGTCCGCCGATACTTCACCGATTACACATATATATTCTTTTTATATTTATATGTAAAAAAATATTATACTTCAAAGGAAAAGGCCAGGTCGTAGGGGAGGGGCACACGCATATTGTGACTATAACGCACCAGGTTGGGTCCCACTATTTTCATTTTCTCACTTTGGTAACGAGGCAAAGCACGGTGTAGAGTTACGTCTACAATACGCAATTCAGCGAAAAGTGAGAAAAAGAAATGGGAACGGACTGTCTTAACATTAGGTTCCCTCTACCTCCTCTCCTACGTACGAAATACAGCGGGAAGCTAGTAAAAATAATGACAATATTAAATATTTCATTTCCACGAGTGGATATCGAACTTGCACTTGGGCCCCTGCGCCACGACTGGCCTCAATAGTTTAAGTTGGCTTCAATAGTAGTATTATATTGAAATTTGTGTGCTTTAGATATTTTCCACACTCGGTCGCCAAGTGTTGTCAACAATTTCAAGGGGACAATCTGCATGTGTGCTTGCTTATGGACAAAGTGCTACCGGAAAAACGCATACTATGATGGGGTCTCCCACGCAACCAGGCTTGATCCCGCGAATTTGCATAGCTTTGGCTGATGAGCAGCTCACCGATATTACTATTAGGTTTTTCATTATTATTATTTATTAATATATACTAAAGAATGCTTTCAATATTATTTTTTACTAGCGGACTCGGACGGCTTCGCCCGCTTGAACTATACGAATTATTTTTCATTTTTCAATTTTTTTTTCATTCGCGCCAAAAGTTATCACAATATATTGACGCTAAAACAAGAAAACAATGAACAATCATATAAATAACAGATTCCAAATTTAAAAGTTATATTTTGTTTATTTTTATTTGTAACAGTATTTATGGCCAGACTAAGTAAAATGCTAAAGTTTTATAGTTTTTAAAATATATTAGTGTTAGTATAATATAATGGTATTAAAATAAAGTAAGGATTTCCAAGTATAGGGTTTCGGGATGTTTTAATTTATAACTTATACTAAAATAATATTTGTATCGCAAATAGACGAACCGTATATTATGGAAATCTTTATTTGACTATCTAACATAACTTTTTTTAACGCTCACTTAATTAATAAGTAAACTCTACGCAGTCTTTATGAAGGTCAAGGTGTTGGCTCAGACTTTTAACCTAATTGTCGTTAAGTGTACCATAGCACAATCCATACCTATATTATAAATTCGAAAGTAACTCTGTCTGTCTGTCTGTCTGTCTGTCTTTTACGCAATCAGGCCCAAACCGCTAATTTAATTGTGATAAAATACTCATATAGAGGATACTTGAGGGTCTCGGGATGAACATAGGATACTTTTTTTCTCATATTTGTTATATTTTCGATATATACCAATATATTAAAATACTTATTAATTTGACATGCAATTTATTCCGCCATGTTTATAACAACCGCCGTTGCTAAGCAACGATTTGCAAAGTTTGTTGTTGGAAAACGTCAGCCAAAATGAGTTTGCTTAACGCATCTCTCTGTTGAAAACTGAAAATAATTTCATAAATATATTTAATAAATATTTGTATAGTTCAAGCGGGCGTAGCCGCGTTCGGGTCCACTAGTCTTATATATATCTATATTATTATTTTTATATTTTCCAAATTTCAGCACACGCGATAATTTTTTATGAAAATTTTTTCACACTTTGGGTTACTTTATTGCATTTTTATTAGGGATCCCTATTTTTTTTGAAAATGTAATATAGCCTATGTTGCTCAGTGGATATGCAGCTTTCTAATGGTGAAATTTTTAAATCGGTCCATTAGATTTTGTGTGAAACAAACATACATACAAAAATACAAATGTTTCCTCTTTATATACACACATAAGATTCATAGTAAATTTGAAGCTTACATTCCATTTTCTTATAAATTATCAGGCTGTCATGCTATTTGGAGCAATGCTAAAATCGAAATAGACCAAACAAATTGAAGTGGATATAATGACATCTGCATTAGGATTGAATGCCGTTCAATTTCCTATGTATAGCAATTTTGTTAGATAGAAAATTGTTTCAGTATCATTATAGGTACATACGGAATAAGGCAGTGATGGGCGCCGTTCACGCGATTCAAACACTTACGTTATCGTAACTCATATTTATTTTATTTCTTTGATTTAAATATTACTAATTAATTTTAATGGCACAGTACGAAACAAAATCAATCCCCACTGATATGTTATTATGTTTAAACTTTTAAAACTACACAACAATTATTAGTCTATAGAGTGATGAGAGTGACCACTCAACACGTAATGCCTCCAGAATACGGCGGAAAATGGGGAATAGAGTGTCTTAACACTAGGTTCCTTCTGCCTACCCTGTTGGGTACAGGATACAGCGTAAAGCTTATTTTATTTTTTGACTGAGTGATTCAAGATGATGGTTCGTAAAAATATTTTGATCAAAATCCGTTAAAATGATATTGCCATATTCATATAGTACACACAGACGAAACGACCAGACGAAAGAGTGTTAAGTTAATTTCAAAATTGTAAATTATATTCTCGTTATGTTAAACACCCGCACAGAGTAGGGTACGCAGAAGGAACCTGGGAACCTAGTGTTAAGACAATATGTTCCGATCAAGACACTTCCGTTGTCCACTTTCGAAAGCTTCCGAAATCGAGAGGCATTGCCTGTTAAGTGGCGGACAATGCCACGTTTTGCGTTTACTTGAGCGAGGAAATGAAAATAGAAAATATTTAATTTCCCCGAGTGAAAATCGAACCCACATCCTGTCACGTTTACGGTCTCACGCTTGTGCCCCTGCACCACGACAGGCCTTGTGTTAAAATAAATGTAACACGCTTTTTGTATATTATTTATTTATTAAATGTTTTTATATATTTTTTGTAGTCAAGCTAAAGAATATATATATTTTTTTATTTTAACTTATATTTTTACTATTTTCCTTTCTCGTATGTTATTTTAAGAAAATATTGAACCACTTCTACTTTAATAAAGAATGTTTTTGAATATTTTCTCAACGTTAAAGACATTGATAGTTTATTTTACCCGACTAAGGCAAAGTAAGAAGGAGGGATATGGTTGTGATCGGTACATATGTCTGTTCACCTGTTCCCCTGTAGCTACTAAAATATTTATCATAATTTATGTTTATAATTATATATATGTAATATTGGAAGCGTTTCACTGATCCCGTTATAAGACGCCGTATTAAATTGAATGTACCTTCCTTTTAGAGAGAAAAAATTATAAGTATTTTTTTTATATTTGGCATATATAATATTAATTTGGTGTCAAATGAAAGTTCTTCATTAGCATATTTCAATAATATATATTTGCCAGTCTGTTTGCGCGCGCCCAGTAATTAGAAATATTTTTTATAAAATTTCATACTTTTGAGAGCCTGATCATCAGTAGTCGGCTTTCAGTTTTTGACTTAATTTTAACAATATATTTTTTAATTATAATCGAGAAGGAGTTTGAATTATTCCGCATTTATTAAAAGTTTAGGCACGTGTCACCTCGTAGAGGTTACGTTAAGCACGTGAATTCATAATTTACACCATTTGTTTACGAACCGTGCAAACTTGCGAAGTTAACATTTTAATTTTAATGGCTATGCTTTTATGAATATGTTAAAGTAATATACTTACTTTGAAATATTATGGTACAGCTTATAAATTAAACTATATATATATATATCTAAAAATTATATACTATTTGATTTATGGTACATATTAAAAATTAGAGCATCTGTTTTTTTATAACAATAGTTTAAATAAATTGATCATAATATTTGTTCTTTTTTAAATGAAGTTTTTTTTACCATAAAAACGCCGAGGAGACAAAGAATTTTTTTTTGTAATCTTTTAACTTAATAATCCATTTCGTGTATAGAAGTAGTTACGAGTATTGAAAGAATTTAAAGAGTATTTACGAGTATTTAAAGAAGAAACGTTGAGTTCTGCCACTCTACACGCAATGCCTCCAGAATTCGGCAGAAAGTGGGTAACGGAGTGTCTTAACACTAGGTTTCCTCTGCCTATACTGCTGTGTGCGGGATTCAGCGTGAAGCTAAAAAATACCGCATGTAGGTAGTTAGTAATACGTATTTTCATTTATATTTTTACTATATATGAGACTTTTAATGTTTAAGCCATTGTCAGCGTTTTCATGAAATTTACAAAGTTTGTTATCTTTTATCACCTCAGCTACTTTGTTGGTCGCAAAACGCATTCGATTAACTTCAAAAGTGTAATAAAGAAAGATAAAAGAGACGTTATGTTGCCACAAGGTCGGACCGACACGCGAACCTCGCACCTATCTATTCAGGCACTATCAACGCTAATATCTACAATATGGATATGTGTTTATATTATATTATATATGTGGTGGCTTTCTGTGGCAGACAGACATAATGGGTAACGAAAGGTTAAATACAAAAGCGAATTCATTATTTCTTTCTTGATTTTCGTTAATTGTTTAAAATTTCCTTACTCTATGGCATTTAAGAGATTATCCTTTTTCTTATAAACTGTTTACTCTTCTTATAAATAGAAAAAAAAAAAAAAACTATAAATTCCAATTTTAAATTTGGTTGAACAACACTTCAACTTGCTTTGTACAAATATACCATACGGAGAAAAATAATTTGTAATATACTTTCTATATAAACACAAAGAAAAGGCAATCTCTAAAACCTATATAAATTAAATATTTTCTAACGTTGATTGCGGCTAATCCGGGCAGTGCCTCTATTCTCTATATCCTAGTTGTACGACTTCAGGCGCACGTGAGCCGCCGCGCCGGCCGTCACAGTTTCGCCATATTTGCTGTAATTCAGTCAGTCAGTCACACGTCATGTATTCACAGCAATGGGTGTTTTAAAAACAAGTAGGTATTCAATTAATTATAATCATATTTCTTTTGTATTGCCAGAAAGAAATATAATATATAGTTTTTTTTAGTTATTCTAGAACATGCTGGCTCGTTAATTTTTTCAAATAAATACTTATTTTTTGTTATAAATGTTGTTTTTGTATTACATGACATTGTAAATAGCTAGTTCTTTAATTTAATTTAATTTAATTAATGATAAATTTTTTTTAATTAGGAAAAAATTGTGTAGATAAAAAATATCGAAAATACGCCAATATAATTATGTTTTTTTTAAAAAATAATATAATTTTAAACTTTGCTCGTGTATTTACCTTACTGATAGAATCGGAAATGTACTTGAGGAACGGAGTGTTTTAAAACTAGGGTTCCTCTGACTGTTTGCAGGATACAGGATGAAGCTAAAATATCTAAATATATTTCACGCAGAAATACAATACTAATTATACAAGATCAATATATTTTATTAGAAATTTTCTATACCCGTACATAAAGTAAATATGTATGGCTCATTAGAGCCTTTAACAATACTTCAGCTTAATAACTATAAAAGGACTTCTAATATGACACTAATTTAAAAGTAAATATTTTGAACATTTTAAATCAGCAATACTAAAATTATTTCCTTTTTTATTTTAGTACAAGACAAATCTTATTCGGCGCCCATTTATTCTGTCTCAGTCGATAAATCATTAGATATCGATTATTTGGTGGCGATTATTCCCCAATAATTCCCCATTTGCCGATAATGGGAGACTTTCTCTATTTTTGTCTGTTACAAATTCAAAGCAATTTGAATAAATTTCCCTCATGAAGCAAGTATTAGCGGTTAAGTTTTACACTTGCATTTATACATACGTAAAACCTCGCCAGTCTAGACCGACACGAACTCTATTATAATTTTAAGGACATTTAAATATTTTTTGGTTCTATAAGTCGTAAGTTATTTATACATACATATTTATCATTTATTTTATATGAACCCAGGATCGTAAATCTTGTATTTTATTAAATTTGTAAAATTATATTTAGGCTGTGGCGCAGGAGTACTAAGCGTGCCGTGCGACGCTTGTAAACCAACTTTAACTACTATTAACTACTATCCTACTTCGTCCATAATATTATTTATTATTTTAAAAAAGGGCACAAAGTATGACTGTAAACCTACTGGTTGTGGGTTCGATCCACAGTCGGAGAAATGAAATAATTATTTAAAATGTATATTTCCATTTCTTCGCCCCAGTGTCGAGGCAAAGCAAAGTTGAGTTCCTCCACTCTAACCACAACGGCGGAAAGTGGGGAACGGAGTGTCTTAACACTAGGTTGTCTCTGCCTAGCCTGCTGTGTGCGGGATATAGTGTGAAGCAGATTTTTTATTTTTAAAATAATTATAAATTAGTACATTAAAACTCTTTTGTATATGGTATTACATAGAAAAACAATATATTTTTAGTTTTTTAGAAATATACAATGAACGTGTACACGACCTGCTAGCGGGAGAGCCAAATTTGCCTCTCAACTCTCTGCCTCGCAGGAAGGGTAATGTTCGGAAAGATCTCCGCGTCAGAGAACATCCAACCAAAGGACCCTACGTACAAAGTAAGTCAATAACAATGATTTTTTTTTCATACAAAGATCTCCAATATGTCCCAATTACGGTATCGGGTGTGTTAGTTTACATTAGTACGTAAGTATTAGTAGTAAGTAGTATGAAATATCTAATTTATAGGTTTTTATTACTTTTTTCAAAGATGTCTTAAATTATAGTGTAGTGCTTATATAACAATGGTATTACTAGAAACGACTGAATACTGTTAGTTCTTTGTCACCTATACAGTTATCATAAAAAAATAACATTTTTAAGTAAACTATTAATTTAAACATGCATTTTAATGTTAGCTGTGTTTTAATTTATTAGATACTCATCTTTTTCTCTAGTTGACCTTCTAGAGGTCATGATGATAGCATAGAACAGTCCAAAATATATCGGAAAAATAAACATGCTGAAATTTTATGTCCATCCCTGACATACTTACAAATTTATAGTAGGTATGTAGCTAAAGGCATAAAAAGTATTTAGAATATATGCTTTTAAATATTGCTTACTTCATTTAAAGTATATGGAATAATTGTCAATAAACAATTGTAGATGAAAAATAGATTATAATAGCAACCGTTAATTTAACTTTTATTTTTTTTATAAAGTTGGAGAACTTAGAGTCAAATCAGCCTGTAAACCATTTACGTATCAAACTTCATCTATGTACAAATATTTTATGTATTTTGCAATTTAATTACAAGAAAAATTAACATTTCTTTTATTATAATTATATTTTTATATAGTTTTTAAATAACGATACGTTCTCTATATTAATGTGACCATCTAGACCTAGTTGAATAAAAGAAACTGAGTGTTATATAATTTGTAAAAGGGTCGAAAATCGTTTTAACAAATTTCACCATTGTTTTTCATTTTGACCATAACAATCTAAAATGTTCCAATACAAGATTACACTCCTGCTTGTCGATACTGATATTTCAACTTGCTTTCCTGTCTTATTAAATAAACTGGATACACAATGAAATCACGTAAAATGAAAATATTAAATATTTCATTTTCTTGAGTGGGAATCGAACCGACAGCCTACCGTTCACCCTTGTGCTCCTGCACCACGACTGTCCTCAATAGCCAATATATTTCCATATATTCCCCATTTTATAGATTTACGTAGAGTAACGGTGAATGACGCCGAGTCACTTCTGGCTATAGTACACGAGGGTACTCGCAGACGACAAACAGCAGCCACCAAACGTAACAGTTCCTCCTCGAGGTCGCATGCGTTGATTGAACTGGTAACACCCCAGGCCACATTGCACCTAGCTGATCTGGCTGGCAGGTAAAAATACTTATAAATTAATAAAATACTTTTTTAACACGCTATATTCCGCATATAACAGGATAGTTAGAAGGAACCTACCCCCCCTAACCTAACCCCTTTCGCCCGAAGATTTTAAGGCATCGCGTGTTGAGTGGTGCAACTCAACGCCGGGCTTTTGCCTAGGTGCCACAGCAAAGAGATTAATATATTAATAAGTAATAATTCATTCCCCCGAATGGGAATCGAACCCACAACCGTCGCGATACAGTCACACGCTTGTGCCGCTGCGCCACGACGGCCTCAAATAAAATAATTAATGATTCTTATTTGATATTAATGAGTAATCATTACAAATTACAAGGCAATATTATTTCTAAATGTTTTATTAGGCTTATATCATTATCTGTCAAAGATTGTAAATAATTATAATTTTTAACAAAAAAAAAACTGACTTTAACCGGATTCCCGGATTAAAAATATATAAAACCTTAGAGTTGCATTTTTGTAATTCCCGTAAGGAGGTATCAATAGTGTTGATAAAAAAAACTTATTTATATTTATAATAAAATCGTAACTCATCAGCGTCTGTACATGGAAGATGGAAGACATTTAAGAATGTAATAGAACCCGGTCGCTATGTCTGTTTGTCTGTGCGTTTGTTCACGCTAGTCTCAGAAACGGTTAAACCTATCTGGTGTGTTGTTGTCGAAGATGGCAGCCTCTCTCTGTCTTAATCAAAGGAAGAGAAATGTCGTCCATATATAATGTACATAGATAGCATGACAATAATTATAATTAAATATTTATGATATAAGAAATACATATTTTCTTATTATTTATATATACATATATCATGCAAAGGAAACTAATAGTACTATATGACAAAAGCCTTGGCCCTAAAATTAGTGCTCGATAAATATTCATATGAATATAATTAAACGTTGATACTATACGAGGATTGTTATTTGCCTCTCAAGATAAAAGATTACGAAATATCCTTGATTTTATCGTAAAAATATATATCTAATGATCGGTGCCCAGTGAAAAAAGAAAAAAAAAACCGTAACGAAAATAAAAGAAATACGATTATTTTTCAGTTTCATGCTGCATCTGGAATGTAGCAGCCAGCAGGGTAGGTAGAGCGAGCGTTCTTGAAGCTTTGCGTGTTGAATGGCGAAACTCAACACCGTGAAATGAAAATAATACCATAGGTATTTCATTTCCTCGAGTGGGAATAGAACCTACAATCTCTCGCGTGTGAACCTGCGCCACGACAGGCCTCAAAATACGAAATCGTTGAAATGGAATTCAGTCTACTTATGTTTCTTTTATCATTTTATTTTATTGTATGTAAACAAAATCAAATATTAAATTGCTTAGTTTTTATTCAAAGATCGTTGATAACATCTTGTATTATTATTATTATATCTTATATTATAAAAGATAGATAATTTTATAATAATTTTGTATGAAATTCGCTACCATAGTACGTACATACGTACCTAAATCAAAATCTTTTGACATCTTGATGCAAATGGGACAGCTAAATAAGATATTTACGTCACAAGGTGTATATTTTGTTATTTTTACTAAAATTTATTGTTTTAATAAAGTTATTCTCATTTTATTTATGTTTCCTATCCAAATAATAAGTTTTACGTAGATATTAAATACATTTTAGTATATGGTTTTAGCAATTTTAAGACGTTATGTACTTAACAATATATTATGTTTTTTACATGCTACGCAAGTTGGAAACAAGTTAACCGTAAGATTTTTTTCATTGTAAGATATTTGCATTGTTCATGAATAGTTCGAACGATAAACAGACACACAACCATATAAGTGACATAAGAAAAAATCTTATAAAAATGTTATTTTATAAAAAACATAAATATTCAATGTTTCCGCTGGGCTTTCAAAGATCAAATTTTATTGAACACTACAAAACATAATAATAGGAACCACTTGGAAATTTACTCGAGTTATCAATATAAATGATTCAATTACAAACAATCACAATATAAAATTTATATTTGAATATTTAAATTGAAATATTCTGTTATGTTAACGTTTATTTACAGTTTATATTATAGGTGACGCCAGTAATGGTGCATTGGCCCCAGCGTGTGATTGTAAACGCGACAGGCTGTAAGTTCGATTCCCACTCGAGGATACGAATTGTTTAATATGTTTATTTCCTCGCTCTAGTAACAAGGCGTGGCGTTGAGATCCGCCACTCAACACGCAATTTCTTCAGAATTCGACGTGGGCGTGGGCGAGGCGAAAAGTGAGGAGCGGAACAGAAGTGTTTTATTGGGCACAGAGTGTCTTAACACTAGATTTTCCCAGATTCCTTTTGCCTATCGTGCCAAGTGGCAGGGAAAAAGCGTGAAGCTGAAAAACAACAATATTATATTCGTAAAACAACATTTTACCCTACAATATGCAATTATTTAAGCCCTTTGTCAATAATATTATGATACAAAACAAACTTAAAATATAATTGATAACTACAATACATAATTTCGAACAATTATTTTATACGACAACTTGTTTTGAGGTTCTCGATCACCTATATACTATTTATTTATCCGCAAATTAGGTCAATCACTTAATAAGGACCTTGTAATGGAATCCCGCAGTAATAATTAAATAAATGAAGGTAGTCGACATTTTAAAAGAATTTATTAGAATGCATTTTAATAATTATGCAGTTGTTATAAAAAAATATATCAATTTATTATGTTTTTAGTGAGAAAGCTGGCTGGGAAGGCGCAGGTGGTCGTCAGAAGGAAGGTGCTAACATCAACAAGTCGTTGGTAGCGCTTAGTAATGTCATCTCTGCTTTAGGTAAATGTATATGTATAAAAAAAATATTTCCTATTTATTTTTGTGACCTTCACTTGAAAAATATAAACAAATGGAAATTGTACCCACAACTATTACGATTCACTTCACATTTTCGTAATGAAATATTATTATGTTGAGGACAAAATATAAGAAATATAGACTTGTAAAAAATTAATATTTGTTTTGAAAGTTTTATAGAAACTAGAAAAACAAAATATGTATAATTTTCTAAAGATTTTCTTCATATAGATAAGTAAATCATTGTTTAATTATAAAAAGAAATAGAGGCAGAATAAAAGTAAGCTTAGACATGTAAAGTCTTAAAAGGAATGGTTTTCTATATTCATTAATTGTTTTAGTAAGCGGTGGTGTAAGCCGCAGCAGGTTCGTACCCTATCGCGACTCCGCCCTCACGTGGCTTCTGAAGGACTGCTTCACAGGCGGTGGCAGCACTTTTATTATAGCTAGTAAGTTTCAAATATGAAAATTATATTAACAGTAATATATTAATATCTACAGTGAGTTAAAAAAGAAACAAACTCGACGGTTATGGAGCCAATTCTCCTTCGAGGAGATAATTTATTTTTATTTCTCCTTTTTGAGTACAAGACGAATCGTGGCGTTGAGTTCCCTCTCTCAATGTCTTAATACTACGTTTACGATCTTAACAGGTATTCATAGGAAACCTACCTGTCTAAGATCTGTTAATACCAGGTATACCTCTGGAATCTAGGATTCTATTCTGGAATCTAGGATTAAGACACTATGTTTCCCACTTACCATCGACTTTACACGTTTTATTTTGTATATTTGCAATTTGAATTTATATATATATGAATTTATATAGAAGTGGAATAGAAAATGTTGCATTTTTCATCATAGTACCATTAAATTCAAATTCAAATTCAAATTCAAAATATTCTTTATTCAAATAGACTTATAACAAGCACTTTTGCTACCACCAGTTCGGAAGGCAGTTCTGCTGAGAAGAGCCGGCAAAAAAACTCAACAGTTGCTCTTTTCAAAATCGATGGTACAATCTATTTGCTGGCAGCTATCCTGCATTACATTCAATAGACATTAATTCCATACATGTTTGTCCTCTAAATATTCTTGAACAGTGTAATAAGCTTTAATTGTCAGAATTTTTTTTTTTTTTAATAAAAGTTAATGACATTTATTTTATATATTACAATTTAGCTATATCACCCAGTGCATCGTGTTACGGAGAGTCAGCGTCAACACTCCGCTGGGCTTCAAGAGCTCGTCGGTTACCGGACACGGGGAAACCTAACACTAAATCCAAAGTTGCTTTGCAGACTCAGTTTGATTCTTTAATAGCTGAGCTGGCCAGAAATTATATACAATATGTAAGTTCTTTTATATTAAATATATAGGTATAGGCTAAGATCTTGTTCTTAATATTACACATTGATTGCGTGCCTTGTGATTATAATAAATTTAATATTTATAATAAACTAGCGGACGCGCGCAGCTTCGCTTGCGTAATTTCAATTCAATCAAATATTTTTAAGAGTCTAAATTAAAATTTTTATAATAATCGGTGGCGTTTTAAAGATTTTTCCATACAAACTTTCAACCCCTTATTTGCACCCTTAGGGGAAGAATTCTAGAAAAATATGAAACACGTATTCAATTAAATACTTTTAAAAATCTAAATTTCAAATTTTATAAAAATCGGTGCCGATTTAATTTTTTTTCCATACAAACTTTGAACCCCTATTTCTCCCCTTTAGGGTAAAAATTTTTCAAAATCCCTTCTTAGTGGATGTCCAGATTACGAAAGTAAACATCTGTCCAAATTTTACGTTTCTACGCACAGCGGTTACGGCTGTGCGTGCGTCTTACCTCAGTCAGTGAGGACAAGTCCTTTTATATATATAGACTAGCGGCCCGCTCGCGGCTTCGCCTGCTTAAACTATAAGAATATTTATTAAATATATTTATAAAATTATTTTCAGTTTTCAATAGAATTAGTAAGAAAATATAAGCTTAAATAATCAAAAAGAAAAATGAGTAGAGATTACAAAAAAATTAACAATAGTTCGAAAATGTATGAAAATTTATAAAACCGTCAACGTCATCTGACCGTTCGCGTCGGTCATACTCATATTATGCCGCCCGAAGGCTAGGTCATTTCGAATCAGTGACATCTCCTTAATTATTTATTAGAATGTTATACAGTAAACTATAATTTCAATCTAGATAAAATGCTAAAAGTGACTATTATATTTATTTTCATAAGGATGAATATCAAAATGTCGCGGTAACGGTCGCGTAGCGACGCGACGGTTGTTATTAACATGGCAGAATAAATTGCATGTCAAATTAGAAAGTCCTTTAAAATATATTAGTTTATATGTATAATGTAAAGTTATATGCCCTATAGCACTTCTGAAGAATGCAGCTTTCAAACAAAACAAAAACAATGTAAATCGGACCAGTAGATCCAGAGATCTTAGCGTTCAAACAAACAAACAAACAAACAAACTCTTCCGCTTTATTATATTAGTATAGATTATGATTATTGTAAACAGTTGGTACATAATTTACATAACTAATTTCCGGGTTTTTGTTATAATACTCGTATTTTTTTTTGTTGCAATAAAAAATGATTTCAATATTTGTAATTCATGGGCCTTTTTTGCATTTTCCTTTAAAAGGAAGATCTTACAGCAATAAATTTAATTTCCTGTTTAATTCATAAATATAATTAAGCAATATTGAAATAATAGAAAAATAAATATAAAAATCGATGTTTTAGTTTTTTACTTCCGTTTCTTCTATTGCGAGAATGATTCCGTGTTTTATCTCGGAAATTGTATTGAAATTGTATATTGTAAATATATCCATACAAAATCGGGAAAATATCAACATTTTTGAAAATAAATTCGTGTTAGGACAGAAACCATAATTATTACATCCGTGAGGTCCGCTTCACGATGACGTGTTACATTTTCAGTTATTTATGGTTATTTAAATATGCTATTCATCAACATTTTCTATTTTTCCAGAAAACTGAGACTGGTGAGCTTTTGTACCATGAGAATCATTGGACTTTATATGCAAACAATAAAATAAATAACAATTCAAGTAAAGAAACCAAAATAGGGAACATAATGAATTTGAGTTATCCCAGAAATGACTCTCAATCTGAATCAACACCGTCGATAGCCAGTAGCAGTACAGAAGTAATAAACAATACGGACAAAAACGCAGAAATAAGTAATGAAATAAATAAAGAAATAGACAAATTATTTGGCCCAGCCTTAGAACGAACAAGGAGTGGTATTGACATAGAAATTGAGACGCCTTTGAAATATAGGCAACGTCATTCCAGGTCACAAGAAACACTCACTACTGATATACAAGAGAGAGATGTTCTCCGTTTATCAGACGTTGGCGTGAATGAAACAAAAGCTAAAAAATATATACAAGACATAAAGGCACCATCACAAGTTTCAATATTACATAATAGCCAAAGAGCAGAAATAATAGCGTCAGTTACAGAACGTCTTTATTCAAAATTAAAAAATGCCTCTAAAGCTGAATCTTTTTTAGAGAAGAAAGCACCGAGTGACATAAAAATCATGCAACCACTTAACGAACTTAAGATCTGCTCGAATGCACGACAGCGGCTTATGGAATTAAGTAAAAAGGCTTTAAGGAATAAAAGAAAAATCGGGATTCCAGCGCACACACAAACCAGAAAAACAGTAATACGTGTAAAAGATCAAGCCATTGATGTTCAAAGTGACCTTCAACCATACGTAAGTCATCAAGAGTATATTTATAAGTTTCAACAAGATGTTGGTACAGAAACTGTACCCATGACTCCACGGCTGAAAGAAGCAGCAGTTGGATCAAATTATAGCAATTTATCGTTTGCTGATAAATCAACTTTAACAGAGAGTAAGAAAATTTCATACAAAAATACACACTCTATGACTGATATTGTATTAACAAACAGCCATAGTACACAAACTCAAGTTCTGCCACAACCGCGGAGAAAAAAAAGATTATCTAATTATGCAAACTATACTAGAAAATCAGAACATACCAAATCTAGCACAGATGAAAGCACACAAAATGCGTCTCCTATAATTAATATTAATATTACACCAGCAATGTACGCTACAGATTCTGATTCACATAGCTCGGATGAAATTGATTTTTATTGCAATAAAAATAAACTCAGTGTTTCTACTACACCGGATTTACTTACAAATCATAATAATGTAGCAAAAAACAATGAACAAAATGAAATATATAGTGATAAAATTAATATAGACAATTTTAATGTTCTTGATAAAAATATATCACCTTTAATAGATCATTTAGATGATTTTTCCGATGAAGATTTATCTTTACCGCGAGTGAAAGTAGACGGTACTAGAAAAATAGGCCGTAAAGATTATGAAGACCTAATATTTGGTCGAAATGAAAAGTTATATCCATATAACATAAAAAATTCACCATTTAAAGAAAAGAATGGTGCAAGAAAGGTGATTCGTTTTGAAGATGTCGATTCAAAATCAGAAGATTTTACTGAAACAATGTCTGATGATGATGTTTTGAAAGAAAAAAAATTAAAAAGATATAATAAAAAGAAATTTCAAAGACATTTAAGAAACGATGATTTAGACTCTTCAGAATCTAACACTGATTCAGATTTGATTTGGAAAAAGAATATCACAGGATTCACAGGGGGTTACCAAAATAAGGGCCAAGAATGTTCCAAATGCAACAAAGACGATTTTTCGATAAAAAACAAACCAAGATATTTTCATGCGCCTTGTGAAGAAACTTGTGATTCAGATGTTAATAAAATGAAGAGAAATATTTATGATTTTGATATAATAGAGAAACATATTAACTCGGCATGTCACAGCTTAGAAGCCTCCGTAAACCGCTATGACAATTATTTGTTAAGCCAAAAAAAGAAGAACTGTAACTCTGATACGCGAACTCCTACAGAATATTTACAACATTTGATAAAATTGCGACGCGAAGCAATTAAATTAGAATATCAAAAAGAAAAATGATACCACTGATATCAAATTTCATCAAACCTTATACAAAACAACTTTTGCATTTATAATGTGTTGGTGAAAAATCTTACATAAGGAGAGAGTTATTAAAAATAGAGATTTTATTACATTAAAACAGAGTTGTTAATATTTAATAAAATATTTTTTCGGAGAGACTTCGATACTATTTACAATGAAAGTTATTTCTTGTCATATAACTACAATTTAATTAAAACTTATTAGTTTTTAAGGTTAAAATAAAATAATATAGGTGTATTTTTTCAACAATGACAAATGTTAACGCAACTCGTAGATCGATGAAACTGTTTAACCGGATTGATCTCGTATATTTGGTATTATATATTTTAGGTCAACTGACGGACACCCAGTGAGACGTGACAATGGATTCCAGGTGTTCGAAACGTTATGTTTCCAAAGTATAATACTAAATATACGCGGTGAATCCAGTCAAAAATTTAATTTAAAATTCAAATCGCGAAAATTAAAGACCTCATTAAATCGTAGATAGGTCCAGAAAAGCATGTTATCACGCTTGCTATTAACAGTCAACGTAATTGTAATTATAATACAGTGTTATCTTTTTCTTTATTGGCTTGGATGTTCACTTAAACGTATTTCGTATTAAGTTACGTTATAATTAAACTAAAATAAATAATATCGATTAAATAATTTAGTGTAATTTTCTCACCTTTACCCACTCTTATATTTAGAGATATTGCAAACTGTTCGAAAGATAGTTTCATTTAAAATATATAATAATCGTGAAAATCGAAGAACATATTAAATATTTCATTTCGTCGAGTGAGAATAAACTTGTGACCGTGCGCCTAACTGATCTCAGCTTACAATTATTCCCCCGATTAAGGGTGGAATCCACAAAATTAGGCGTAGTACATTGAAACATAAAAATGAAAATAAAAAATAAATCAGCTTCACGCTGTATCCCGCACACAGCAGGGTAGGCAGAGGGAACCTAGTGTTAAGACACTCCGTTCCCCATTTTCTGCCGAATTCTGAAGGCATTGCGTGATGAGTGACGGAACTCACCGCCGCGCTGTGCCTTGACACCAGAGCGACGAAATGAAAATATAAATTTAAATAAATATTTCCTTAGAACTGGACCAAATAGGACCACACGGGAAGCTCTACCCACTCGAAAGGTTTGGGGTAACAAACATTAAAAAAATACAATCGAATTGGGAAACTCGAACAGAAGTCAGTTAAAAAGGAAGTACATACAACATGCATTTGCTTTTTTTTTAAAATGCTGATTATATACTTGGTTTGGATACAATATTTCAATTATCTTAGGTAACACATAAAATAAATGACTTTGTAATTGAAACAAAAATAATAACGTAAAATAAACAAATGGTAAACGAAAGTATCTTAATGAAGAACAGAGTGTCAGAGTGAAGAACACTAGGTCTCCTGGTACATTCGGCCTACCCTGATATATACGCCCCAATATACATACAGCCTACAGAGTAAAGTTAATTTTAATTTGATTTATAAATTATATTTTTAGAAGTAAGTAAAATTAATATGTTAATATATTCAGTGTTTTAGTATAGATTTTCAAAAAAGATAAGTGTTAATATTATATAGCTTATTAATTTTTTATATAAATGACTGACCTTAGCTTTTACAATTTGTAAGACGACTCAACCTGCCACTTGTTCAGAACGCTCGCACCTCAGTCGCTGCGTGGTCCGTGCTGCAACCGTTAACTCTAAAACAAAATCACATTGCGAAAATATTATTTTAAAATAATAGATACTATAATTATGAAATATTATTGTGATAAATAAACCCTAATTTATTTTTAACAAATAATTTTCTTTACAAAGTTTAATTACGTGAAACAAAATGGCAATTTTGCCCTTAAAGTTTTTCTCGAGTGAGACGCTTATTTTGGCAGTCGTCTGTCTAATATTAGTTTATATTTGGTTCAAGTACAAGTTTACTTATTGGGCGAAGAAAGGAGTGTTCGGTCCCACTCCTGTATTCCCATATGGGAACATACAAAACGTTATCAAGCGTAAGGCCCAATTCTTCGAGCCTTATTGTGAAAGTTATTTCAAATACAAACACTTGCCGTTCGTCGGGATGTACTGTTTCAATGAACCGGTGCTGTGCATAAACGATCCAGATTTGGCTAAGCTGGTTTTAATAAAAGATTATGAACATTTCCAATCTCATGGAATATTCTCTGGAGGATATGGCGATCCACTGGCTGGACATCTGTTTAACATACATGGTAACACCTGGAAGATATTGAGAAATAAAATGTCACCAACGTTTACAGCGGCCAAATTAAAGGGCATGTACCCCTTGGTGGAAAAAATAGCTAAAGAATCTTTAGCTTATGCTGACAATATCCACTCTAAAAGTGAAATGATAAATATGTCTGAGTTTTATGAAAAATATACGATGGAAATCATAGGCAGTGTGGGCTTCGGTGTTGAATGCAACGGATTCAAGAATTCCCAATCAGAATTTTATCTTCGCGGACACGAGTATTTTGAACCAACAACGATATACTGGTTTGTTTTTTTTTTATTATTATTATTAATTGTTGTTTTTTATAAACTGTGC
Organism: Heliconius numata; assembly: GCA_016802625.1. Classification (NCBI taxonomy): domain Eukaryota; kingdom Metazoa; phylum Arthropoda; class Insecta; order Lepidoptera; family Nymphalidae; genus Heliconius; species Heliconius numata. The sequence goes on along the minus strand of JAEBDU010013284.1, from coordinate 493,238 downwards.
ATTGTTTTTTAATTTTGAGAATAAAATAGTTTTAAAAATGTATAGGTAAGTCATATATTTATCATGTATTTTATCTCGCGTATATTTTTTTTATACAATCAAAATGCTTATCAATTTAAAATTGAGATTTTTTTTTATCACCCGATGTGATGGGACGAGATGATATGATATTATGCATTTTCATGAATCATCATGGTCATCATGGTTCATCCTTGGTTTGGCTTATCCGAAAGGATCCGAAACCAAATTTAAATATATGTATATTCATAACCGTATATACTTGACCGATATCGAAAGATATTCTAAATATTTGCGGTTTTACATAAGAACGAAGTGAACTTGAAGGCTTAGAAACAAACTTCGTCATAATTTATAAAAAATTGTAATTGAAAATTTTAATTATTGAGTATATAAATATTCTTAAACGTACTAAACACCATTGAAAATGGTACTTTTAAATTAAAATAAAATAATTATTTAATATCTAATTACCGATGTCACTGTTGTTAAAATAAATTAACTCTAGAAATTAGTAAGATTATATTTATATCTATAAAATGTTGGATAGAATATGTCGTAACATTCATCGACATAAAAAGGTTAATTTAAAAAGTAATTTTATTAATTTATAAATTGTTTTATTGATTTATAAATTGTTTTTATAAATTTGTAATTGTTTTGCTGATGGTACCTAAAGCCTGGAAAAACGAGATTAAATTAATAGTAAGCACTTTTTAACCTTTTTGCCAAATATTTTTGACTGCTTATGTCAGGAGTTATAAAAAGGGAGTTATACTACAGGTGCACAGAAAAGTAAAGATTGCAGTAATATGATTTTCTCTGCTTAGGTACTAAGTCTTGTAAATGTTAAAAATGCACATGTGATTTAGCGTTAGGTACTCTTTAGCCAAATTATAGCATAATTGTAAGATTTTCGTCTTCTAATATTTTAAGCATTTTTATTTTAAACATAGCAGCAAAAAAATAGTTTCATGTTGTACCTATCCCGCATATAGCAGGATAGGCAGAGGGAACACTAGGTTAAGACATTCCGTTCGCCACTCTCCGCCGAATTTTTCGGGGCATCGCGTGTTAAGTAGCAGAAAACGCTGGGCTTTTGCCTTGGTGCCAGAGCGAAGAAATGAATACATAAATAAATAATAACTCCTTTCCCCGCGTGGGTTTCGAACCCACAACCGCCGCGTCCTCCTTTGACGCACATAATTAAAAATTACAATAAAATATATATTATTTTTAGGACAATTATACGAGCTTTCGCATTCTTTATGCCCGATGTTTTTAAGAAGCTTAAGATAAAACGTATTAACCCTGACATGGTCAACTTCTTCTACAATTTGGTAAAAGAAACTGTTGAATATAGAAGTAAACATTGCTATAAACGTAACGACTTCCTTCAAACCCTTATCGAGTTGAGGGATAACTTCACATTAGAGGATAAAGGTGGGTAATCCGCTACCTGAACAGAAGAATAAATTTCGCAAAAGTATGTGTATTCCATTTTTTTATTGGGACAGTGTTAAGAGAATCCGTTTTCCATTTTTTCCGAATTCCGGAGGCATTGTATGTCGTTGCGCTTTGTCTTGACACCAGAGCGACGAAAATAAAATGTTAAATATTTCATTTCGACGAATGGGAACTGAACCTACAATCTGTCCCATTTACAACCACACGCTTGTGTTCCTGCACCACAACTGGCCTTTTATATAAATGTAAATACTTTAGAGTTTTATTTAACTAAATATTCAGACGATATAAAGTATTAAAATTAAAAACTTCCATAATTTGTAATTTTAATATACTCGTATATATTGTTTATATAACAATGCACATTTTCAGACAGAACAGAGAGTTCCTTCACTCTGACGGATATAGCCTCAAATACGATGCTCTACATGTTTGCGGGGTATGAGACCTCGGCGACCACAGGACAGTTCGCCGCATTCGAGCTGGCCCGCCACCCTCATATCCAAGCGAAAGCTAGAGAGGAAATCACCACTGTACTTGCCAAGTACGGCGGTGATTGCACGTTCGAAGCCCAGAACGAAATGGTATACATTAATATGGTACTAGATGGTAAGTAATTAAAAAAATATATTTTTGCTTACAAAACAAATACCTATATGAAAAAACGTGATAATATTTACAAACATTTACAACTATTAAATATAATTCGCACCTCTAAGTAGGCGTTTACAGAGCATCGCTAATGAAAAAAAAAGGATTTAGTATTTAAAGTGAAACTTTACACACTTGCCATTACAAATACTTCAAATATTACAACTAAGTATATGATTATGTTTATTTGAACTTTTAAATATAATCAATTTGCTTAGTGTGAATAACATTATTACAATGTATGTATAATTGAATAACGGTTTTATTTTTTTTCTTATATGCTAGTTGCTAATTATGATAAGAATAAACTTCTAAACTGTTATTTTTAAGTGTTGTATTATTAAATATTTAAGTACTGGATGGACAGATAACATAATAATTCACGTTTCTTATCATTTTATTTTATAATGGTTTTTAATGTGTTATTTTCATATATGCATGATTATTTGCATTTTCAAATAATATGTGAGGAAAATATTTAAACCTACCAAATTAACTTTTTTTAAGATTTTACACTACATTATAACTCGTTTTATTTAGAAACTATGAGAAAATATCCACCAATGCGAGCTTTATTTAGAAGATGCACAAAGGACTACAAAATTCCGAATAGTGATGTAATTGTTGAAGAGGGTACTTTAACTTTTATACCAATACATTCAATACAAATGGACCCAGATATATTCCCAGACCCAGAAAAGTTCGACCCGGAAAGATTTACACCGGAGAAGAAGAAGAACTTGCACCCATGTCATTGGATGCCATTTGGAGAGGGTCCCAGAAAATGCTTAGGTAATTTTATTTTAATATAATATCAAATAAAATGTATCATATGTATTTATTTTATCAGCTTTACTCAAAGATAGGCAGAGGAAGCCTAGTGTTAAGACACTCCGTTTCCCATTTTCTGCCGCATGCTGGAGGCATTGCGTGTTAAATGGCGGAATTCAACGTCGCGCTCTACACCAGAGCGGAGAAATGATACAAAATACAAATTTAAATAAATATTTCATTTGCTCCAGTGGGGATCGAACCCACAACAAGCCTTATTTCTATTAAAATGTTTTGATTATTTCTTCATCAATTTAATATCGAAATTTTCATGATAACAAGAGAAACAGAGCCATAAGATTTGGCTTGTGTGAAGTATTCAAGTTATATTAGTTTAAAACAGTTTTCAAGCTTACAGCTTTTATATGTTATTTAACGTAAAGCTTGCAATTACAATAACAATTAAACAAAGCACATTTCCAAGGAGATATTAATAAAATTTTTAATTAACATGTTTATTATGGAAAATCACTGGTGTATTTAAATTTTATTTATATTTTCTTATTTTTTCTTTCAAAATATATTATTTAACATACGAATAACAAAATCATGGCTAACATTTTAGGTCTCCGTCAAGGATATATTCAATCAAAGATAGCCTTAGTGAAGTTATTACACAATTACGAACTGTCGGTAGCTGACCGCATGGAGGTTCCCGTGAGGTTCAAGCCGTCGTCGCTGGCGTGCGCCGCCCAAGGGGATGTATGGATACAACTTAAGAAATTGAATACTTAGATTTAATATTATTTAATTATTTTATTAGAACTTATTAGAACGTTTAATAGATATGGATTATTTTATAATAATGTAAATTATAAAGATTGGATTGTGCAATTTAAAGCTGATATAATTAAATGAGTATCTCGTTAATCGATATTAAATCGATTTTGCAAGTACCTTATATTTTTAAAGTAAAGAAGTTAAATGATTTATAATAAAAAAAATAATTTATATATAATATATGCATTTAACAGTTAAACAACGCTTCAAGCTTGTGCCTGGAGTCGTTAAGTTAATTCTTGTTTTCGTTCGCAACTTGCGTAGGTACTTAAGTAGTGCTAGATTTTAGTTCTTATTTGTGTGAAGGTTGTACAAGCCGTATAATGTTTATATGTTTTTGTAGCTTCATACTGTATTCCGCACATAGCAAGGTAGGCAAAGGGAACCTGGGAACCAGTGTTAAAACAATATGTTCCCATTAAGATACTTCCGTTCCTCATTTTCTGCCGAATTCTGGAGGCATTGCGTGTTCACAGGCAGAACTTACCATCGCTTTGCCTTCTGTTTTTTGCTTTTATTACCTCCAGTGGAAATTGAACCCACAACCTCTCGCTGTTACTTAATTTCTATGTTAAGAATTTAATATATAATTTAAATGATTAATTCATGGTTTGTGCTTAGATTATAGAGCGATTGTGTATGTGCGTTTTGTATGAGATTTTATAATGTTAAGACAAAATTCTGTGAAATATTGTAGGTATGTTATACAATATTTCTATAAGAAACAAAGTAAACCTAATAATATAATGATTACATAAACAATAATAAAAAGAATGGGTCAAAATTATTTTTTTTATTTCCAACAGCCACAATTTCTTAATTTATGACAAAAATAAAAACTAAATTATTAAAAAAAAAATCTAGTCAGCGTTTTAATTAATTTGCTTTGCTCTCAAAACTGATGATCACTCAAGTTTACTTAATAAAACACGTTAGTAGAAAAATTATAATAAATTACGAGAGAACGCGCGCAAGTCCATGAAAGTTCAAGTTCGTGTTGACCAACCAGACCAGGTGTTTGGCAACTCGCGACAAGCTGGGCTTGTTGGCCGTGGCCGCCGCTTGGACTAGGATATTTGGGTAAATAAAATACTCGTTTAATAATTCCGAGTAAAGATTGCGCCATTTATTGCTAAGCTACCTTGCATTCACATTTTAAATTTTAAATTCGCATGATTTATATAGTGTTACGAAATGTAAAAGGAATTAATTTGATTTTTAATAAGGTAAAAGATGTATCGTAAAATAAAATCTTTCTTATATTGTAAAAAAAAAATACAGTCGAATTGATAACCTCCTTTTCTTACAGAAGTCGGTTAAAAAGGGAAGGGAAGGTAAAAGTCCATTTTCTTCGCTCTGGTGTTGAGGCAAAGGGCGGCATTAACTGTTTTTTGAATTTTGGTTCTTTAATAATTGAATAGTAAAGAATGGGCTAATATTTTTCATGTTTTTGCAAAATAAATGGAATACCTGTTTTATATAATAAAACATTTAATGTTTTATATAAAAAAAGTTTGTTTTTTGCACTTTAATTTATTTTTATAATTTTTTGCTAGCACAGTTATGCATTTTAATGATTTGAAAATATTAAAAAAACTAATGTTTATGATTTCACGCTGTGTGAAGCTCAAAAAGTAATAATTTAATATATTATGATTTTTGAATTAAATTTAAATAATTTAAATAAGTTTTGTTAACAAAGTAATAATTGAAAATAAACTTAAACTTTGTAATTAATTATTAAATGTACAACTATTATAATAGGAATTAACATTATACCTTGCTGGAATAAAATTGTAAAGCATCACAACAAAATAGCTTTTTTTTTAAAAAACAACAATTCTATAATTTGCTTTACTAAATATAACAACAAAATAATTATAACTGTAGTTTTATCCAATAAATGTGGTTCTATTTACTCTTGTTTTTCCTTACTCGTTTGCGTTTCTTTATTCTCTTTTAAATTTTGCGGATCAGCGTTAATGGTACTTTCTGAAGAGAACACGTCTGTATGAGAATCTATTTTAACTTTAAGTGATTTGTCTCTTACTTTCTCTTCAGTTTGAACACCTGTTTGTTTTAAATTTGATTTCAAATTTGTTTTTTTCATTGCCTTGCTAGTGCTTGGCAGTGATTCATCGACCACATCTTCTGTTGCGATGGCGTTTTTTCGTTTCAAAATAATTTCCATACCTGAAGAAATGTTCATTGTGGATTCAACACTTTCTGTATCTGAAATTTTTATTTCGCTCAATTCTCTATTTAGTTTTGTTTTTAAATGTCGTTTTATATCACTAGGTATCTCTTGGGCTTCTTGCATTACATTTTCAAGTGGCTTCCTTACGACTTGTTGTGTTGAAGATATTTTTTGTTGTGCATATTGTCGTTGAATGGTTAAAGTGGAGTCAGAAGGAGATATTAAACTTGAACTAGATGATAAGTCCACACTTGGTTTCGCTTCTACAACATCAAGTAAATGATATAGCATCTTGACAATGAATTGATGTTCCTTTTTAACTTCTCCACAAGCCAATAGGGCATATAGCTTATCACGTTCTGTCTGAACTAATGAGGGTTCTGATAATTGTAATGTAACATTCGACTGATATAGGACACTGCCCAGGTCTTTAGCTGTTTGCGTTTCATAGCTCTTATAATTAGAGGTGAATTCTTTCTTTTTAAAGTGAACCAGAACTTTACTTGGCGAATAATTTTCTGGAGTATAATTAGATCCTAATGGTGACACAGTTCGAATTTGTTTCTCGTGTTGTTCCTGTCGATAATATTTTTTAAAATAAACTTACACCGTCATTGTTTATTTGGAAACTGTCTGAATGTGTTGCAATAAATGTTAATTTAATTGTTGTTTGGAGGAATGTCTATAATAAAAAAAATCCAGTCGGCTGAGACGAGCTCGGCGTTGGATTTCGCCACCTAACATGCAATGTATGTTGAACGAAAGGCGCGTCACAACGACCCTCTGTCTATACCGGTAAATAAAGAAACTGATATAGAAGTTACACGACTGCCATTAGTTAAGTTGTTTTTTTTATTATAATAATATATTAGAGTCATCATCACTAACCAGCATTCTGTCAATATTTCCTCTCAACTGTACGCTGACACGGATAAGCTTGAAATCAACAGCTAACAGTACCCTCATTAAGGCTAACAAGGTGGAAAGCACCCAGCAACTTGTGTGAAACCACGCAGAGATGATAGTGAGCCGTGTGGCCTGGTAGACTCCACGGATGCGACGCTCGTATGCTAGCGTCGCCACGTTTACAGTGTAAGTGCATCTGGGTTGTAAAGTTTCAATTTAAAATTATAATTTTGTAGCTTCACGCTTTATCTGCCAGGAAAGGCAGAAGGAATTTAGTGTTAAGACTCTTCGTTCTTCACTTACCGTCGATTTTTGCGGTTGTGTTCCGCTACTAAACATGCAATTGTCATGTTTTTGTACTAACCTTTATCTACATTGCGTCTTGAGAACGCGGGGAGAATTCCGCCACTCCGCCTTCACAATTCGGCAGATGATGGGGAACGGAGTGTCTTACCACTACGTTCAGGATATTTACGACTTTACGTGTATAATAGTTCTATACAATAAAATTAGAGTAATCATATACGTGGTACTCCCAGTAATTTCACTGAGTTTGAGGCACAGCTCCTGAAGTCCATAATGTGTGACTGTTGAAGTATATACGCACAGTCCAGACATAGCAAGCGAGAATACGAACACAGGTGGCAAAACTCTCCAAGGTCTCTGCAAACTTAAATATTATACTTGTTTTTGTTTGTCTATTGTATATGAATTATATTCTTAGAAATGAAACAACTTATGCTATCTGTCGTCTCGTGAGATTTATGAAGAAATTATAATTAAAATTAAATAGTAATGATATTAAACAAAAATTAACAAATTTGAGTTGTGACGAGTGACGACAGAGCGACAATTGTGGGTTCGATTACCATTAGAGTGAATAAATTATTTCGATTACCTTGCTCTGACCAGAAAGACAACACTAGTTCGTCAACATACATAATTAGTCATCAACTTTCCACATTTAGTAACCATTTAAATTCGGAGTAATTTGGGTTTATACTGATGTAAATGGTTCAGTATTTTGTTATCTACGACATTTAAAGAATGTAGAGGAACTAAAGCTGATGATATGCATGCATTCTCTCTTACCCAGTTAGAACCCGGCTGCCCGTGGAGCACATCAAAAACATCGTTGTCCACACAAGGCCGAAAATTCCAGAAACTAAAGGTACGTAGGTAGGAAGCAAACAGGCACTTTTTTCAACCCATTGTGTGCTTATAAAATCTACTGGTAAAGCTAAAATATATTATATTGTATTTTTATTATAATGATATGAATACTTAATCTGAGATATAGTATTATTAAAATAACTACTTATTCTGAAAAGCGAGCTAATTAATTAGTTATAAATTTTCCTTTTTCTTGTATACCAGGATTGAGAACCCAGAAGAAGAGAATTTTTTGACTACAAAGAGTCATGGAAATTAATATATTTGCATACGCAATGCTTCCAGAATTCGGCAGAAAGTGGGGAAAGGAGTATCTTAACACTAGGTTCCCTTTGCCTACCTTGCTGTGTGCAGGATACAGAGTGAAGCTGATTAAAGCTGATAATACATTTTATTTTTATCTTACTGTTCGTTGATTCCGAATATTGCGGTACGATTTCATAAATAATATTTTGTCGCAGAGAAGTCAGAGATAGTAGCTTCGGAAATAAAACGCACTTCTCATCGAATAAGTACATCAGCATGTGGAAGCAGAATGTGCAAAATGATCCGAACACAAACGCCAGAAAGAACAATAGTAGGTGGGCTCCTGTTCAAAATAAATATTATTATATGTTTGCACTTTACACTATAACACCTAAACTGTTCTAAATATAATTAGCTACAATTATATACAATGTAATCAAGAATATGAAAATATGTTTTTCAGTGAGTAACAGCCTCATTTTGTAAAACCTATAGTTGCAAATACTGATTGTGGGATATTAAAGGATTTGTAACGTATTTAAGATTTCGATAGAGCAGTGGCGTAGTGAGGGGGGTGGGGATTGGTCAAGGGGAGGCATCATGCCCAGGGCGCCCTTATAAAGGGGCGCCAAATAGCTTGGGGGGCGCTGAAAAAATATTTTGCCCCGGGCGCGAGTTAAGCTCGCTACGCCACTGGGATGAAGTGCATATTGGCAATAAAATCAAAACTAGAATGTTAATGAAATAAATGATTTAATAACACATATTAAATCAACTAAAATTAGAGCAACATCGGTTTCTATTTTAATAATAATTCAATTCAAGATTACAAACTGCCATATGATTTGAATGATTACGACAGTGACTGTTCAGAAATGTTCACGGGTTAGATTTAAATACTTGTATACCATTGGATTGGACTCAAATCAAACGATTATACAAAATCAGATAGGCAGAAGGAGCCTAGTGTTAAGGCACTCTGTTCCCCACTTTCTGCTTATTCTTGGAAACATTGCGTGTTGAGTGGCAGAATTCAACGACGCGCTTTGCCTCGTCACCAGAGCGAAGAAAATGGAAATATAAACGTAAATAAATATTTCACTTCCTCGAGTGGGGATCAAACCCACAACTGTCGCGTTACAGTCACACCCTTGTGCCGCTGCGCCACGGAGGCCTCATTATCCTATTACCCTAAAAATAAATATTATTTGAACCATCTGTTTAAACAAACTGGGTGGATGAGAATATCTAAGTAAATTCTTAAACGTTACATATAAATTGCTTAATTCCGATGAAATACTTAAGAATATTCTCATTATCATCATCATCAATAACAATTGTAACAACCTTTCCAAGCTCCATTTACTTCGGGTTCGCTTTTCTCTATTAATCTTAATTCTTCGTAAAGCGTTATCTTCTCCATATTTTTTTAGTTTAACCATGTCATTTTGACATTAAAACTAAATTACTAAAGAAGTATTAATTAAGAATGATTATATTATTTATATTGGCAGTTTTGATCCTACAAGGACTTTAAGAAAAGAATAAAGAACGCTTAATTGCAAAATTTTATAGATCTACTATTGACATCATATTCACCAAATCTGGACGTCATGGTGCAAAGGCAGAAGCGTGTGACGCTAAACGCGACAAGTTGTGGGTTCTATTACCACTCGAAGAAATAAAACTTTAATGAAAAGAAGAAACGAAGTGTCTCAACACTAGGTTCCCTCTGTCTACCCTGCTGTGTGCGGGATACGTGGGGAAAGGAATGTTTTGACACAAGATTATTTTTGCCACCTAGCAGGAAGTTTTACCTAATTAAGTATAACGAGGAATAAATGGAAGAATCATGTCAGGGGTCGCAAAGTCAGTGCTAAAGAAATTGCGGTTTCGCGCGGTTATTGGGGTCTGGGGGCACTTGGGGGTCATTTTGAAAATACCTCTTTATTAATTGAATGAAAATATACATAATTATTATATAAAATATATATATTATAGTTAGTAGATAGTATTAGATATTTTTTTATCAGTTTGCAATGTCCGATATTTTACATATTTTATGTAACTATTCATGACTAATAAACAACAAGAATCCTATGCTTGCTATGTTGAAGACAATCTTCAACATAATTTGTTATTTTTGAGACATTTTTTTTTAATAATACCAATGTTGATTTATTGTTTAATTTACAATAAGAGATAACATGACATTTCGTAGTGTCAACATTTGAATCGTTGTGTGGAGAAAAAATACTTGTAAAAGGTAGGTCTTATTTTTTAACGTAAGTAAATCTATACTGAAATTGTAAAGTTGATGTAAATATTTGGTTTAACGCACGAAACGAATCTACTGGTTCGAAATTTTTTTGTTCCACTCATAAGCTACATATAACATATCTAAGAATATAAAACAGCATCTCAAGATCGAACTTACACTTGAGAGCGATTTATAAATATGGGCCAAGTTATTGAAAGCCGCACTTGACAGTTATCTTAAGAATCACAAAGTTTGCAATGTTTCTTGTGGAATGTTCATAATACTATCCACATATTATTTTATAATCGCCAATATCAGAAAATATTCAACATCGTTTGTATTACAGTTAATATTTACTCATTATTTTTTATTATTAAAAAAAAAAAAACAAAATTATAACATTATAATAATAACAACTAGTTTATCGATAGCTTATCGACTTCGTATTCGCCCATCACTAGCACTATGTAATATTATGATTAAATTATGACAGTGATTCCTTACTGTAGCTTGCTTTGTCCAGTCATGCAGACTATTTTCGTATAAGATTTTTATAAAAAACTAACTTTTACTAATTTAGAATGAAGTCTTTATTAATATTTATTTATTTAATTGTATTATGTTTAAGTTACATTCATTGTTTAAGTAAATTTAGTTTAGATTCATCAAATAGCAAAGTGATATGGACGCTGCAAAACAAAAACAAATGTAAGTTGTTATCAATATTTGTACTAGAACATATTATTATCGTTGAACTGAAGTCAAAGTAATGTTTTAATAAATAATTTACTAAACTATTTATTTATTTAAATGCGCAAAAAAATATTTTTTGTGGTATTTTTATTTCAGCTATAGCAGTACCGGGTTCAGTGCCAGGAGGAGTGTACACAGATCTACAAAATGCGAATATTATTGGGGATATATTATCCGGATTTAACGATGTTCTTACCAGATGGGTGGCGTACGATAGTTGGACGTATACCGGCAAATTTAACGGTAATTAATATGATGTATCTTTAACATCACTACAAATAAACGAACAGTTAAATATTATTTTATAATTAATATTTTAGTATAATAAATGTAAAAAATCATCTATTTTGATTTTCGTTCTATTTTCCCGGGTAGAAATTTATATTAGGAATTTTGGAAAGTCAAAACCACTTATAAGAGCACAAGGACATTTTATGAATAAATCAAGAATAAATAAATATTAATATTTTACCGGTAATTTTCGTTTGTAATTTTAGAAGTAAAATCTAATATACAAATATGCATTATTTCTGTTATTTACAGTGTCTGCTGAAGATTTAACCCATGCTATTGCGAAGTTGGTTTTGGAAGGTGTAGATACAGTATCATATATAGAACTAAATGGTAGTCCCATTGGAGTCACTAATAATATGTTCGTCAGATATACATTTGACATAAAAAAATATTTAAAGGTTATTTAATTGTTTTAAGTAAAAATATTTTTTTTTAGTTTAGTTGGGTTCTAGTCGAAAATTAATAAATCTAATTTTATTTCAAGGAAGGTGAGAATGAGTTAAAATTCAACTTCGCATCACCAGTTAAATACGCTAAAGCACGTTCCGATAGAAATTTCACGGCACCCGCTTGTGTTCCTGCAGAATATAACGGGGAATGCCATGTTAATCAAATAAGAAAGATGCAAGCTTCTTTTAGCTGGGACTGGGGTCCGGCGTTCCCGTCTGTAGGAATTTGGTGGGTTAAAAACAAGACGATATATTTTTATTTTTTATTCATTTTTATTCATCTTTACGAAATAGGATCGGATTCCGGTGAAATAGGTTCCCTACTCCATATTGCGATATAAAATATGATTCTGCTGAAGCAATTCGTTCAGACTATCATATCTTCTTATATTAAGAAATATCCTGCCAGCATATCCTATAAAACGGCGGTGTTTGTTTTGTTTCGATTTGCCTTTGATGTGACTTAAATCATCTATTAATATCTTCATATTTTTAGGAGATCCGCGTCCTTAGAATTTTTTGATGGTGCAGTGATAAGATCGTTCACTGTACATACTAACAAGAAATACACTTTCTGGGTTGTAAAGGTGAATGTTAATTTGGAAACCGGTGAACATGTGAGAAATATCAAAGGGTATTTATCCGTTTATCTCTCCGTCGAAGGTCATCAAACGTTTAGAATTGGGAAGAATGTAGATACTACGACAAGTGATGGTATGGCTCAAGTAGAAATGGAATTAACAGTTAGCAAGGTTGGCATTGCTTAGTAAAAAGTATATTTTACTTTGAAAGGTTTTCGAATCGTTCTATGTAATTTTTTATTTTATTACAGAATATGATAAGTGAGTGGTGGCCCAATGGTTACGGCACTCAACAACTGTACAACCTTCTACTTTTTTTCACTACCAACGAAAGAGATCGTGAAGTCTCTTACAGACATGCAAGAATAGGATTCCGCACCATAGAGATCATAGAAGAAGATGCTACTCAGATTTTTGGTTGGTATTTTTTAACCTTATTATCTTAGGCCCGCATTTATAAATCGCTGTATAATAATCGATATATAATTTATGAATGATAACGTCATCTCAAGATCGATCTCAGAGTTGAAAGCGGTTTATAAATGCAGGCCTTAGTATGTTAGGATGAATATTTTAAAGCAAATAACATACTCAGAATAAAATTAATAATTTCGTAGAAAATAACACAATTGCTGGAAAAGGGAGCACATTTTATTTTAAAATAAACGGATATCCCCTTTTTATGAAGGGATCCAATTGGATACCATCAAATATTTTACCGGAAAAAAGCCAAAATAAGAAGAGAAGTAAGTAGTGAACCTAGTATTGAAATTATTACTCCTGATTACTTTTTTAAAGCGAATGTAAACATTTCTAGTTGACAATCTTTTAAGTGCTGCTCAAGAAGCCCACATGTCCATGCTTCGGGTCTGGGGAGGAGGTATATATGAATCTGATTATTTTTACCGTCGCTGCGATGAGCTTGGTATTTTAATTTGGCAGGATTTCTTATTTGCGTGCTCCATGTATCCAGTTGATCAAGAATTTATCCAGTAAGTACTGAAACGGTGTTGTCTATTTATTTATACTAATAGGCAGTTGTGGCGTAGCCGCATATTATCTGACTGGTAACGCAACGGTTGTAGGTTCGACTCTCATTCAGGGGGAATAAAAATTTCCTCGCTCTTGTTATAAAATAAATCGCGAAATTGATTTGAGTCTTGAGAAACTGGGCGGAGTGTCTTAACATTAAGTTTTCTCTGGCTTTCCTACTAAGTGCGGGATACAGCGGGAAACTAAAAAATAATACTAAGTCATTTGTTTATTCTAGAATCGTAAAGAAAGAAATAGAACAAAACGTGATTCGTCTCCAGCATCACCCGTCAATCGCGGTTTGGGCGGGAAACAATGAAAACGAAGCTGCATTGCGCGGCAACTGGTATCACACTAGTGGAGAATTTGATAAGTACAGAGTAGAATACATCAAATTATATGTAGATGTTATAAAACCTATTGTAGAAGGTATCGACCCAGCACGCCGTTACCTAGTGTCGAGCCCTTCAAATGGTAAAAAATCTGAGGAAGACGGATACGTTGCCAAAAATCCTTATGATCCACATTATGGAGACACACACTATTATAACTACTTCGCAGACAATTGGGACCAAAATATCTATCCCCAAACGAGATTTGCATCAGAATATGGCTTTCAATCTTTACCGTCAATTAAAACTATGAGGTCGGCAACGAACAAATCAAGCGATTTTAAAATTAATAGTGATTTTATGAAACACAGACAGCACAGCCCAAATGGATATGGTTTTGTTGAATCACAAATAAATAAACGTATGAAGCTAGATGAAAAGGATCCGAAATATTTTGAAAAGTTTGTGTTCTACAGTCAGGTAAATTTTATCATAAGTGGGAGGTATAATTTGTATGGAGTTTACAATAGGATAACTTAAAAATGATTTTCAAATGTTTTTTATTTATTTTATTTTGTTCATCAGATTTCTCAAGCCATGTCAATGAAGGCTGAAACTGAATATTATAGGCAGAATCAAGCTAATTGGTATACAATGGGTGCTTTATACTGGCAATTGAATGATGTTTGGCAAGCGCCCTCTTGGTCTGGAATCGGTAAATCCTATTTTCTAATCCTACATTTTATTTATATTTAAAATCATGATTTATCATTAAAGCTCTACCCTAATTTCTACTGAAAAATATTTGCAGAATATGGTGGTAAATGGAAAATGCTTCATTACTTCGCGAAATCATTTTTTGCTCCGGTTTTGGTTTCTCCAAGACAAACTATGGTGGATGATGTCGATGTTTACCTAATTAACGATAGATTTGTACCGATCATTGACGCTGAGATCATAGTGGACGTCTACAATTGGAGTAGCCTAATACCTTTTAAATCACAACGATATTCAGCCAACGTTGGTCCATTGAGTAGTAAAAAGCAAACGACATTAATTTTATGGGACTCTAAGACCAGGCCTGATGTTTTTATTAAGTTTTCATTAAAAACCGAAGGTGCTTTTTCACCACCAAATTATATATTTCCTATGGCATTCAAATCAATCAATGGCTTAAAAGCACCTACAATAAAGGTAAGCAAGTAAACTTCGTTCATAAATAAGAATTTGTCGGTTTAGCAAGTTAATAAAATGCCTAATTTCAAAATTAAAATTGTTAATTATTGTATTAAAGTATTAAATTAATATTATAATATTGTTTGTTATTAATTTCAGATTAGTATTGCCAACGTAACTGAAAGTGCTGCAAACGTTTATAAGGAGTTCGAAATTAATATAAACGTCGACACAATAGTTCTTTTTTTATGGCTTGAAACTGACAATTTAGATGGATATTTTGATAATAATGGCTTTATTGTGACAGAACCAGATATAAAAGTGACCTACTTCACCAAAGAAAAGATAAAACCAGCAGATTTAGAAAAAGAAATAACCTATCAATACTACATTAACTAAAGTTGTTTATTTAATAATCAAATAATACGACTTAAAATAAAGTCGTTACAATAATTGTCTAAGTATCTAATATATTTATACTGACTGCTATTGTGTTCCTATATTTTTGTCTAAATCTTATATATTTTCAATAACCATAGATGTTAAGGCCAGTCTTGGCACTGTGATTGTAAAAATGATAGGTTGGTGGTTTGATTCCCACGCGAAGAACTTAAATATCAATATTTTCATTTCTGCGCTCTGTTACTCCCACTGGACTACCTACTATTAAATACTAGTAGTACTGGCCACATTCCCTTTGCGTACATTACAAAAATCACCATAAAAATAAAAACAAGTAATATACTACATACAAAATAGCTTGAACAGTTTAAACATAACATATGGAATTTAGTATAAAATAAAAGACAACGTCTAAAGCAAATTAAATAATTTTATTTCAGCTTACAATGAGTACGCGTTTGAGGCTAACTTATTTGCAGTATAATGCGTATAAATTAATTTTTGGACGAGTTTTCTTGAACTGGTAAGGGCTTTTTCTTTTGATTATAGAATACACCAGATTCAGCACATCACAGAATACATTAGAAGTTATATTTAAAACCCTCAAAACTAGCTTTTACCAAATTACCACAATCTATACTTATAATAAAATCGTAAGAGGGTCGGTGTCTATACTTGGAAGATATTAAAAAAAAATGTTATTGGGAATCTTTATTAACGTAATAGAAGACAAAACAATGATTTTTAAATATTTTGTCTGTTTGTCTATGCATTTGTTTTCGCTAATCTCAGAATCGGCTTAAATTCGATTTAGATGTGGTTTTCACTATTGGATTCTGGCAAATATGAAAAGACGAGTGTGTTGTATAAAAAAATAATCATAATAGTAGTAGATTTCGTAAAGTATTGCACTTTGCACATTTTCGGAAAAATTAAAACAGAAATCACCTGTCTTCCTAGATTTTTAAGCTAAGTTTTAATAAAATTCTGTAATGTACTGTACCTGTCAGTTGTTTTTAACAGCTTATAATATAAATTACAAATAGCTTAAACAATATTATTACATGCTTGGAAGAGAAGAGGCCAGAGCACTTGAAGACAGCAATGCTATTATTATTTTAAACTTAGTCTATATTACAATATGAGTTTCATTTTCGTACCAAAACAATTATATTCTAATTATTTACCGAATTATTGCTAGAAAAATATATTTTTAAAAACGTGTATTTTTAAGAAATTGCCTTAAAAAAACATAACGGCCCTTACCTACATTATATAGGCGCCATATGAAATAATTACATATATAGTACATGCTTAATAAAAAAATACGGATAGCACAAAACTAATATAAGTATAATTCTTAATAACGAAAAGACGAGCTAAAGAATCTACTCCTAGGATAAGTTGTCTAAGTGAATCAAGTTTGTAATAAGACTTTTCTTTGACCATTGACCATATTGCATGTGCTGTTTTCTATTTTTTTTTAAATTTAGCAATATTGCGTATTTTAGTTTAAGACTTAAAGTATGTAATAGTAATTATTATTAGGATACACAGGCTAAATTATAAAATATTATATTATACAAAAAAAAAAATAGAAATTATATAATTAACCATATTGCATGTGCTGTTTTCTATTTTTTTTAAAATTTAGCAATATTGCGTATTTTAGTTTAAGACTTAAAGTATGTAATAGTAATTATTATTAGGATACACAGGCTATATTATAAAATATTATATTATACAAAAAAAATAGAAATTATATAATTAAAAATTGATGAAATTATCACTTTCCAAAAAATTACAAATTCATATTTTAAAATGATTTATGAATAAATAGTTTATTTTTTATACATACATTATTCTCGGTTTATATTTTTTTATTATACTTTTTGACGTATCGTCTTTATTTATTTTTAAATTTGGATAAAAAAATAATGCAAGATAAACAATATGTAAAAAAATATTAGACATTGATATCGTTGCTGTTGTTGGGTATCTTTAGGTTGTCTTATTAACTTCATGCGTATCTTTAAATGTTAGTTTCAGTTACAAACTCATTCTTATATAATTTTAGTAAGTTAAAAATGTGTAAAATACAAAAAGTTAATAATAAATTAATACTGCTAATTAATTATTAGCATTTATGTTATAACATAAATAATAGCTTAGAATAATAAATAAATAAATACTTTCATATACACATTTATGTTTCTTTGTCATGCTTTTAATCAGCTTCTTTGGCTTTATTATAAATAGAACTGTTAATTTAAAAATACCACGTCGTTATTACATATAATTTAGGTGGTAGGTGTAAGATTTAAATGACAATTAAATTTTAATTTGGATTAATTAAACACGAAACCATCTCTAAAATAATGCCTCCTTCGCAATATAAAACTGCCACACAAGGCTTTTGTCATTTCATGACAAAAAATATAAAATTTCAATCGACAACCATTTTCATAATCAACAATAATAATTTAAACAACTTTTGTATATCAATAATAAAATAAAAAAAAAAGCTTTTGAGCTACCCAAAATATAATCTCATAATAATATTTTACCTCCATGTTATAATGTTAGTCCATGCATGTTCACAGATAAGCACCAAGCCTGTAAAGAAATATTTAATTTTGATTCTAATCCATGTCTCAATATTGGGTTTGACAGCAAAATGTGACGTTTGTAGGTCCGATCCGCATTGCTTGGGGGAAAAAAAATAGTTTAAATTTTTCGCTGCAAGCTGTGTGCAACAAGACAAAGCGCGATGTTGAAGGTGGCAACGGAGTGTCTTATCACTACGTTTCCTCTGTCAGCTCTTCTATATGCGGGATACAGCATAAGTTAAAAAACATCTAAATATTTATAGCCTGTGGACATTGAAGTGACGTATTTGACATGCTGTGACAATACGAGGCTTACTTTACTAAATTATAAAGCAAAATTATGCATTTATTTATAAGTAATATAATATATAAAATAATTAATAAAAACAAGTATTACTTATTTACTGCAATATGATTAGATATATTTGATATATAATACATATATATTTATTTTTTTAAACAATATGAACACTAAACAAAATATGTGATGACCCATGTGAACATGTGTAATGTTATATACAAAAAAATAAATAAAGTGCACGTGCTAATTTGTGTTAAGTGTTAGCCAGACTAAAAAATACACACAAAGTTAATAAAAACAATACACACCTTACTTTAAAATACATTCCAATAACGACCTAGATAAAGAAAATCTTAGTAAAATATTATTAAAGAAACAAAAAACCCAATACCAATTATTTACAATGTTTTATGTTTAAAAATCAATGTATATTTTATGGAATAAAATTATTTTAATTTGTGTATTATACTAAATACTAACATGGCACTAATATATAGAAAAATATTTTTTTAAATATTTTTATCCCATATATTGAATTCCTATAATATATAAATAACATACGGACCCAACAAAAATATATTAAAGCAATACTAATTACATAGCCCTATTCTTAACAAAATAACTCAAAATTTACAAAAAATATTAAAACAATGCTATAAATGTAAATGTTAGTAAGATTTTTTACGATTTTAATTCAATACATAAGATTCTATTCTAAATTTATTTATTATCTATAGTACTTTTCAACAAAATAAATGCTATTTCCATATCAAAATTCCGTATCAAAAATATATTAAAGCAATAATTATGAAAAATATTTCAAAACAAAGCTATTTAAATATTAGTAAGAAAACAATGCTTTTTTATGCGTTTGACTTAACTATAAACAATAGTCAAAAAAATGATATGAAATGTGTTAAACTACTGACATAATAAATGACAATTTTAAGAGAAAATATAAGAAAAAAATAAAATATTTTAATGTAATATAACTAACATTTCCAAAAATAAATGAATCATTTAAAAACAAATACAACAATATCTTTTTTTTCTCATAAGGTGTAAATTAATATTTTACCTTATAATATTATACAGGGTGGAATTGTCAGCACCACTTTAAATGAAACCACAGTTTTAACTACTCTATAAAAGCCTAATATAATTCGGAAATAAAATAATTCCCAAAAATGAAAAAGTTAATTTTTCAAACAAAATAAATAATAAAATTATCGTTTTAAAATAAAACGCCATTTGTAAAGTATAACATAGGCACGCACACACTTACCTGTCAAACCGGCAACGTCGCATACGTCTGTGTGCGTCATACGAAATACAGGTATGGATGAAAATCGTGAAATGAAAAAAAAATCCAACGTCCAAACTGTTGAGGTGACCTTGATTAATTACCACACACCTAAGTGTGGGTTTGAAATATATGCAGTTTCAATAAAAGAAGCGCTGCCTCTTCCACCCTGTATATGTGATATATCTCGGTAGGCCAACAATATTGGTTTTTAGGCATCCCGCACATAGCATGCACCCGGGATACTAGTGTTGAGACACTTCGATCCCATTTAGACACCTACGTTCCTTACTTTCCACCGAATTCTGGACCCGTTGCGTGTTGAGTGGCGGAACTCAACGCCGCGCTTTTGCCTAGTTACCAGAGCGAGGAAATGAAAATAACTAGCCACAAATATTTGTTCGAAAATTACATAAATTATAACAAAAACATGTTTTATTTAATTTTCAAAATATCAATCTGAATGGAAAATTTTTGGAACTTTATTTGCTTCTGTATGATGAAATGCTATTCATTATATTAAATAAACATATAACAATATACATATATTTTTGTGTAAGCCATTTTACCTGACTCGCGAGTGTAACGCGGCTCGTTCCTCGGACGGAGTGTCTCTGAGGAACGTGGAAGACAGATTGAGTACCACCATGAGACAGCATAGAAGGAGGGGACCGAGGATCGCGCCCTCCGGACCCAAATAGAAGATGCCTCCTGCTATAGCTAAGCCAGTAACGTAAGGGTGGCCACCGCTAGAAAATAAAAAAAATGACATATAAATCCTACTAATATTAGAAGTGTGAAAATTTTGTTCCATTTTTAGGTCAAAACTATTGAATGGATTTAGATGAAATTATACATGAGAATAATGTAAAGGCCACAATTTCTGTGAAGATTTTGTATAGATGGGCTATAAGTTCTAGCGGGCGAAGTCGCGATTGGGGGCGCGAAAATTTATTACTGTAAGGATATAATGGATAACAAAATTTACGGACGATATATCCAAAGTGAATCAATTATTCATAAAATAAATATAGTACTTACTGACTACAAATAAATCAATGGATAAATCAAATTTAAAATAACGTTCCGGTTAGTTTTTAACAAGTAATATTTTTTTATTAAAATTAGCAGTTAATTGTTTTTAATTGGGCAGCTAACATCTCGTGTCAATTCTTTTGGAGAATCGCATAAACGAGGGAGTCTATGAGTCAAAGCAACGATAAAATACAAATCTTACTCCTTTATTTCTGCATACACAGCGGCATCCAAAAATGCAATAGGTGCAGCTTGAGCGATAGGCAGTAAGCAGGCCGCCATCGGCCTACCCTGAAGCCATACGTCGAGAGCCGCGGGTATACCGGCCAGGTACGGCCCTAGGAACGGCGCTGCACCTAATACTGCTGCTAAAACTGGAAATTTTATAGATTGGCTTTATGAAAGGCATTTAGAAAAGTTTTTCATATATTTTTCATTATTATCATATGACTGAATAAATTCATGTTTATTTAAAAACAGTAATTTAAGAATATTTTAATTTGTCAAACAATTAAGCTTTCTATGCTTAGCTATTAAACCTGTTAATAATTCACGTTATATATGTGATATATCTATATATATAAAATCGAAAGGTCACTCACTCATCACCAAATCTCAGAAACTACATGTGCTAGGAATCTGAAATTTTGCATAGGAGTTACTTATAGGACGTAGGTGCTCGCTAAGACGGGAAATTGTAATATTCGACTTCTAAGGGGTTGTTTTTGGGGTTGAAAGTTTGTATGAAACTTCTTTACTACAAATGCTAGGAGTCTAAAATTTTGCATGGACGTCACTTATAAGACGTAAGTACACACGGAAACGGGAATTTCCAATATTCCACCCCTAAAGGGTTGTTTTTAGGGTTGGTAGTTTGCATAAAACTTCGTTACTATAAGCGCTAGGAGTCTTAAATTTTCTATGGACGTCACTTATAGGACGCAAGTACACACGAAGACGGGAATTTCCAATATTCCACCCCGAAAGGGTTGTTTTTAGGGTTGATAGTTTGTATGAAACTTCGTCACTA
>JAEBDU010013284.1:440899-471402 GCA_016802625.1 Heliconius numata | reverse complement strand
TTATAGGACGTAAGTACACACCGAGACGCGAATTTCCAATATTCCACTCCTAAAGGGTTGTTTTTAGGGTTGAAGTTTGTATGAAACTTCGTTAATGTAAGTGCAAAGTGTAAGTCTCAAATTTTGCATGAGCGTTACTTATAGGAAGTAGTTGTTAACTAAGACGAGATTTTGCTAAATTTGATACCTAAGCATGTAGTTTTGGGGTTGATATTGTATATGCAATTTCGTAATTACAAGTGCTGGTCAAAAGTCTCAAATTTTACATACGAATTATTTTAGTGTCTACGTGCTGCCCTAGATGGGATTTTGATATGGATTTTGAAACAAGTTTTTTTTTTTCGAAATTCGACCCCTAAGGGTGTGTTTTTCGGAATATAAGTTACTAGCGGACGCGCGCAGCTTCGCTTGCGTAATTAGGGGTGAATTCTAATAAACCACGAAACATGTGTTCAATGAAATCTTTATAAGAGTCAAAATTTCAAATTTTATAAAAATCAGTGGCGATTTAAAGATTTTTCCATACAAACTTTCAACCCTTTATTTGCACCCTTAGGGGGTAAATTCTAGAAAATCATGAAACACATGTTCAATTAAATATTTTTAGGAGTCTAAATTTAAAATTTTCTAGTAATCGGTGGCGTTTTAAAGATTTTTCCATACAAACTTTCAACCCCTTATTTGCACCCTTAGGGGAAGAATTCTAGAAAACCATGAAACATGTGTTCAATTAAATACCTTTAAGAGTCAGAATTTCAAATTTTATAAAAATTGGTGTCGATTAAAAAAAAATCTATACAAACTTTCAACCCCTAGCGGACGCGCGCAGCTTCGCTTGCGTAATTAGGGATGAATTTTAATAAACCACGAAACATGTGTTCAATGAAATATTTTTAAGAGTCTAAATTTCAAATTTTATAAAAATCGGTGGCGATTTAAAGATTTTTCCATACAAACTTTCAACCCCTTATTTGCACCCTTAGGGGGTGAATTCTAGAAAACCATGAAACACATGTTCAATTAAATATTTTTAAGAATCTAAATTAAAATTTTTATAATAATCGGTGGCGTTTTAAAGATTTTTCCATACAAACTTTCAACCCCTTATTTGCACCCTTAGGGGGATAATTATAGAAAACGATGAAACACGTGTTCAATTAAATACTTTTAAAAATCGAAATTTCAAATTTTATAAAAATCGGTGCCGATTTAATTTTTTTTCCATACAAACTTTGAACCCCTATTTCACCCCTTTAGGGTAAAAATTTTTCAAAATCCCTTCTTAGTGGATGTCCAGATTACAAAAGTAAACATCTGTCCAAATTTGACGTTTCTACGCACAGCGGTTACGGCTGTGCGTGCGTCTTACCTCAGTCAGTGAGGACAAGTCCTTTTATATATATAGATAACATCTATTAACTATATAATGTATTTCATATTCTACACATAATTAAAGGATATAAAAGCGAAATCTGCACATGAAAAGTATAGGCCTTCGTGGCGCAGGGGCACAAGGGTGTGGGTTCGATTTCCATTCGAGGTAATGCATTATTGTACATTAATATTTTTATTTCTTCGCTCTAGCAGCAATTCAAAAGCTGGCGTGAAGTTCGGCCACCCAATACGCAATGCCTCGAAAAATTTAGTGAAAAGTGGGGAAAGGAGTGTCTCAACGTTAGGTTCCCTTTGCCTATACTCTGTGCGGGATACAGCGTGAAGCTGAAAAAAGAAAGATAAAGAGGCCAGTCGTGGTGCAGAAGCACAAAAGTGTTATATTAAATGCGAGTGGTTGTAGGTTTTATGTCTACTCGAGGAAATGAAATATTTATTTAAATTTATATTTTCATTTTTTCGCTCCGGTGTCGAGGCAAAGCGTGACGTTGAGTTCCACCACTTAATACGCAATGCGAAATGAATGAAGAAATCGGCGGAAAATGTGGAAGGGAGTATCTTAGCTCTAGATTCCTTCTGCCCACCACACTATGCGCTGGATACAGCGTGAAGTTGATTATAAAGCTATAAAAACTTAAGAATTAGGTCCATTAATATATCAATAATAGGCTTAAAATTACTTAATTAATTAATTTTTGTCTCCGATCGCGAATCATGCAAAAATGGTATGATGGATGCTGGCAAAACCAAAGTGTCCAGCCTTTTACAGAATATTGGATGCTCACCGATTCAAATGGCTCTAAGTTGTATGTAAACATATGGTTCCAAATGATACTCGGGCGCATGCCTCGAGATGAGAACAGTACTTCATTTGAGATCGATCTTGGGATCTTTACATTACCAATCGGTATTTTGACGTAAAGTAATGTCTCGCTCTGCCGGTGACTCCCAGTGTCTTAGATGCTCTTGCTTTCCGTATGATCGCGATATTAACTGATAGTTACTCGAAACGTTAAAGCCCTACATGTTGATACTGGGTGTATATGAAAATAATTTTTTTTTGTTTAAATTAATAATGCTCTATAACAAAAAATAAAAATGATAAGAGCCCTATCAGGAATGAATCCCTGTCAAGGCCAGTTATTTCATCTTTAAGTCTGTTTATGCAATTGTAAATTATATGAATAGTTCAAATTTATACTTATATTTGTTTTTAACATATACTGAGAGTAAAAAAAAGTAAAAAAAAAACTAACCATAGTGCGCTGCAAACATGAAATATTAGAACATAAAGTAATTCAGTATATTGAATAAATAATTATGTAGTTCAAGCGGGCGAAGCCGCTGGCGGTTGTCTATATATATAAAATCGAAAGGTCACTCACTCATCACAAAATCTCAGAAACTACATGTGCTAGAAATCTCAAATTTTGCATAGGAGTTATTTATAGGTCGTAGGTGGTTGCTAAGACGGGAATTTGCAATATTCGACTTCTAAGGGGTTGTTTTTGGGGTCGAAAGGTTGTATGAAACTTCGTTACTACAAATGCTAGGAGTCTCAAATTTTGCATAGACGTCACTAGGACGTAGCCATGGAGACAGAAATTAATAATAACATAGTTCACGCGGGTGAAACCGCGAGCGGGCCGCTAGTATATATATATATACAAGAGTATAAAGTTACAAATAGAACACTATGTTAATAGTTTTTGGTAAGAAAAAATAAAAGGTAGCCATGGTCAAAGGTTTTATTAATTAGGTTTATTAAGTGTAACACAAATTTATTATTGTTTAATTTTTAAATTTTAAATCAGAACGTTATAAATTTACGATACAACATAAATAACAAAATAAAATATTTGCCGTCCAATACGAAAATTTATAAATTAATATGAAACTAATATGAATCAAACGCCTATAGTTCAAGGTTCCTAATTTAAGTTCATTCAGATTTCAGGGCAATAAAGTTATCAAATAATTTAATTAATTTTGCTATAATGATAACAATTAAGTTTTGTTTTTCTTATTATCGTTCACTCGAGGCGTACGCAGTTGCGCGTAGACGTATTTGTAAAAATCCAACGCTCGCTGTCGATTGTACGCCGCGTTATTCCTGCACTGTGTACCAACACAGTGACTAACATATTCTTCTTTAGGCGGAGACTTATTCTCCAAAGGCCTATTTCTCGTTCTGTTTGTACTTCTCAAAGTTTCCACAAAATCCTTCGAAGAATCGAATACAACTTTGATTGTAGTTCTGTTTGTCATGTTTAAATGGCTGCCTTTTAACAAATCGTCTTTGTCTATCGCAGTCATAGCGGCTCCGGCGCCCCCTTGCAGAGAACTCGCTTGCCTTATCAAATAAAAAGTGGGGGCCGGCTCGGTCACTTCGTCGGTGGTCTCGTTGCTTATGTTCACGGAATGCTTATCGTTGTAAAGTAAGCACATGACTTGTGGGTCGAGATTGAGATGACACATGTGGCTTTCTACTAATAGTTTAACGACTTCCACTGGTAATATACAGTTTTGTACCAAACATGTGTTATTATTTGCCAAGTTGAGAATCAAATTGTTGAGTTCTGGGCTTGATTGTGAATTTAAAAACGCTATATTTCGACATTTGCAATCGATTGTGTTATCATTGTAAATAATTTGTGATCCTGCAGTTTTACAGCTGGTGTAGTCAAAGTATAGGGAATAAGGCTCAAGTTTTTTTATTTTATTACGCAAAAATTGCATGTGCCTTTTATTTATACGCTTTCTAGAACACTTGATGTTTGCTAAAGCGTCTGTTTTGAGAGTGTCTACGGTGTTATCAGTTATCTCCGTATTTGCAGCATTTGTAAATATTCCATTACTATTTATTTCTTTAAAAGTATTTCCTATTATGTACACGTTATCTGCCGTAACATTTAGAAAATTTGATTTGATATCACCAAAAACATTGTTGACAATCTTTGTAGTACTAGTGACTATAGTCAAACTCTTAAATTCTAGGCTTTCTATTTTACTATTGCTTAGTGTAAATAAAGTATTATCATTTGTCGTAATAACTTCTACACCTTGTGTCTGTATATTTGTAATTGTAACATTTTCAAATTCCACGCTATTTATTCCACTTATATTGTAGAACGCTTTTGTTTTGATGGAATTTATTTTACTGTTGAGAAAGTGAATCTTTTTATAGCTCGTTGCACCCATGCACTTTAGTTCGGTATTTGAATTGGGTGATTTGAAAAGATTTCCCGGGAGCGATACAATTTCTTCGACATTCTCTATTCTAACCTCCGGCGGTGTTTGTAAGAGAGAATTGCTTGATAAGGAAGTGAACTCTAATTTGTCACAATCTTTAATAACAATTTTTTATAAACGCGACACTCTCTGCAGAATGGGACAGTCTAACACCACTTTTAAGTCCCTACAATTCTTGATAGTAACGCTAAATATGTGATCGGTGTAAAAATCCTTAAGGTGGATAACATTTTCCTAGAACAATAGGAAAAAATATAAATTTTAGTCCTGACAATCTAAAATAATGTAATATTTATTATGAATGAATCTTTAAATTAATTATATAAAATTCAATAATATACTTACACCAGTTCGAACCGCAGAACAAGTATAAATAACATCATTCGGTGCGTTATTTAAACAAACCCAGTCCGGGTGTCCACAGTTAGTAAAGTTGATTCTTCCTCCACAAGCGTTACAAATGACCACGACAAATGTCCACAGAAGAAAGCTGTTTTTACACATTATCACCGAATATGTAATAAAAACGAATTAAAAATATAAATATGACCACGTAAAAGATATATTGTAAAAGACGAGTAATAAAAATGTGACATGGACCACGAATGAGCGTCATCGTGAGATAATTCACTAAAATGTCGAGTAAAAAATAATTATAACTTCTTTATCAGTAGCTATCGGCTAAGCTAATTTGATTTTTGGGTAAATATAGGAGACTATGAATATTAAGGACTAACGACGTTATTTCTTAATTTTGAAGTCCAAGTATTGTTTGTATTAGTTTAAATTTTAGTTTTTCGTTTCATAATTAAGGAAAAATTATCAAACATTATATAACTCGAAGAATTTAGTAAGATCTGAAAAGTTCCTAGATAAACAATACACATTTAAAATGACAACGTACGAATAATGAGACTGCGCCGAGAGATACGTATGGGAAATAAAAACATTCGTAGTTATTTTTTTCAAGTTAATTGTTATTAAACGAGTATTTAAAATATTTTTAACATATCGTAATTTATATTAACAATATCGTGGCACTTTTGCGACATAGCTGCAATTTCAACTTAGGTGAATGTGTGTAAGTTTTATTTATAACAGTTTCCCGGTCTTGGGTGTGATGCCGGATACGTATGACATCATATTAGGTTTTACCACTTTAATTCTTATGCATGTCTCTGCGTATGACTCACAAGAACCATGATGAGAGATAAGGATAAGTAAAAAATGTCAAATAAATAATAAAATAATTGCAATAAAAGAACTATTCACGACACATCTTTAGCGTGTATAATGTTTTGTTGAAAAATGTGTAATGTAAAATTGATAAGCAAAAATAATAAATGTTAGGTAAATTAATTGCAATTAAAATAATTATTGACGAGATTTCTTTAGCGGGTATTATGTTTCATTCAAAAAAATAAATAAATTATTATTTATATATCTATAAAATTCTGAGGCTCCGACGACGATGCCGCCGCGACTGGCACAACGGCATAGTGTCTGTATGTAAACGAGGAGGTTGTGGTTTCGATTTTGATTCGATTGTTTTTATTTCTTAACTCTGGTAACAAGACAAAGCCTGCTGTTGTGTTCTGCCTCTTAAAACAATAAAAATCTTCCCATAATAATGGCTGACAGCATCAAAAAGATCAAAATTTAACCTTGTTTCCTTCAATTCCCTAAGAGATAATAAAAATACTATGGAAAAAGATTTTAAATTTAAAATCCAAGTAAGTCAACTATTTTATATTTTACCTGAAGGAAGATAAACAACTTTGGCACCAAACAAATTATGGACCAACCACGTCCACAGTCCGTAGAACAGTGCCATCTTGAATGACGCTCGGAACACCTATAACAAAGTTAATCACTTTTATTTCATTTGGTCATCCATTAAATAAATTTGTCAATCTATAAAATTTCTTAAGTTAATAATAATATATGCGGCGCGTATTGTGCGGAGGTTCCTCTCTCTGGAGCCCTAGTCACCGATGGCTTGGACCCTTGTCCCGCCCTCGGAAGCGTGTTTTTTTATATTTTTAAATGTATTTTTTTATAATAATTTATATTCAAAAATGTAAAATTTATTCTCTTATTTAATAAAAGTATATTCTGTATATATAAAACAAACAAGTAAAGAAAATGTTTAAGTATAAATTTCTCACCTGATTGATCGCTACTGACAACGCAATACCTAATCTCGGACCAAAATTTGGCTGTATTCTTGTTATGACTTCCACTGGCTTGTAGAGCGCGTTGCTTGACGCTAGCAGGTAGAATAGGGTTGTGAAAAACACAATCTGTAACGGAAATATTAAATAGTGTTATCCTACACATACCCTAATTAGGATGGAACAATCGAATGCACAAAATAACATATTTTTGTTAAAAGTAATACTGAACAACGTTGAAAAATACCTAATATCGATAAAATTTTTTTTTTGCAAAATAATAATATTGTCGGTAGACATTTTTCAACCAAATTAAACTTACCAAGGATAAGTGAGTTGTGTAAAGTTAGTGGGTAAGTCCAGGAAACCTAGTGTCAAGATACTATAGAAATGGAGATATTGCGCGTTGAATGAGGGACGATCTCAACATCACACTGTCTTAATTACACTATAATTAATTCTCCGAGTGGGGATGAAGTCCACAACCAATAACGTCCGCTAAGTCACATTGTGATTACATTACAAGATATTTTTGTAGCTTCACGTGCCCCATTTTACGGCGAATTCTGAGGGCATTTCACATTGAGTGGCGCAACTTAACGTCGCGCTTTGCCTCGTTACCAGATTGAAGAAATGCAAATATCAAATATTACGTTTCCAGAGTGAAAATCGAACCCAGAACCGTGTCTACAGTCGGATGTTTGTGCCCCTGCACCAATGAATAATTTTATCTACTTACCATATTAATAAACATATTTATAATGGCGCCGCCACCACAAAGCAGTAACGAAGTAAATGCTCCCAACGAACCAGCCAACAGAGACACGTTGCTCGCTAGAGGCGCCCAGATACCAGTTGCTATCGCGCTTAAAGTACCTACATTAGCTTTCACCCATGAAACTATACCAGTGTAGTCGAATAAACCTGTACCAAAATTTATAATTAAATGATTTAATTAGTATACATCTCTCGCATTAACTTATTGAATCGTATCGTAGGTAGGAAAAAAAAATAGAATATTAGGGCTCATTTAAACCGAATATTGAGTCCCCTAATTTGGGCTATGGATTAATGAAAGTAGGCTATCTATATAAGGCATGCTCTCCCCCGCTCCTGGCCCCGCAACCAATTAAATTGTACCCCGAATATGTGCTATAACAACCAATAAAAATAAGTCATAAATAAATAAATCAGATTCACGCTGTATCGCGCACATAGCAAGGCAGACAGAGGGAACCTAGTCTTAAGACACTCCAATACAAATAAATAATATAGAATTGAATTCCTTACCCGGTGCATCATTAACGAAACTGTCCCATGAATCTTGGACCGCACTGCCATCAACTTGGGGTCCCATTTGTGAGGCAAACGTCCCAGATACCCAACTTTGGTACACTCTGTCCCACAATTCCAACACTTGCTGTTCGACTTTAGCAATTTTTTCTGGATCGCCTTCTTTTAATATGCTTTTTACCTGTTTTTGAATAAGATTTTTTTAGCGTTATAACTTTTATATTTTAGCTATTTACTATACATTTAAAGACCTATAGTAACAAAGGCAAATATAATAGAAGATAGCGCAGAAGTCAAGAAAACAAAATAAAATTGTAAAGGTAATTATTCCAAATTATTTAAAATTTGTAAAATACTCCCGTTAACTTTAAAACATAAATATCTTTTGGCCATTAATAACCATAGCAATCGGGAGCTGGGCCTTAAATTAGTCGATAATGAGTATGGCACGCGGTCTATGTCTGCAGGCAAATTCGAGGTTCCTAGGGTACACAACTATTATGGTGACAGAACCCTAAGAAAACGTGTACCCTATGTGCTTAATGGTTTGCCTGAGGACATACGCCGCGAGCCAGACTTAAAGAGGTTTAAAATTAAACTTAGGGAGTATTTTTTGTCAACTGTTAATTGAACAGTTGACAGAAAATACTTCTTAGTTTAATTTTGATCTAATATTAATGTAATTTAAATCATATGTATAGAGACTCGAGATCCTGCAGTCAAACTCGCAAAGAGTTTTGCAGGACACAGTTTAAGTTTTTGTATGCATTGTTAAATGGTAGTAATAAAATAATAAAAATAAAAATAAATAAGTCGGATTTTTAAATGATTTTAATTAGGCTTCCAGACTAATATGGCCATATTATTTCAGAAATATTGTCTTTAAACTCATAATGTTACTAGAATACTAAAATAATCTAGGTTAGTAAATATAATTTCAAGGGGACGAAGACGCAAAAAATTGTGAGTTTGTCTACTCCACCTATTGCGTATTGCGAAAGATTTTAAAAGAAAATTCTTTATATTAATAATTATATAGAGAAAGAACAACATATAAAAGAGACGTCACGATCAAGCTATTGTATAAGTCTTCATAACTTACATATCGCATTATCTGATGTCCAAAGAGTTGCGTTTGGAAATAAATAAGAATATGTATAATAGCAATAATCATAAGAATTATGTAAATACTAATAACAATATATTCTATATTTTTTTCTAAGCATAAATGTTTTTTAGCTTTGAGATACAGGATCACTCCTATAATGGAGTAGCACCCTAGTGTTGACATTCCGTTCACCAGTTGAGATTGCAAGTTAAGTGGCGGAACCCAACACCGCGCTTTGTAACCAGTGTCTTGTAACCAGAGCGAGGCAATGAAAATGTTTATTATTTCATTCCCCAGAGTGGGAATTAAACCCAAAACCGTCACATTTACATATCCTTGTGCTACCGGGTTCGAAATTCATTTCTCTAAGCTTAAAATTCTTTAAGTAATCTTACCCCAGTAGAAATGCCCTCCCGTCCGTATGTGTATGCGTTGTCGATAAGGGAGTCCAGTTTCTCTTCCCACCCTTCTGGCAAATACGCGTGTAGTTCACTATTCTGAACGAATGTACTGTTTAACAAGCTGCCACTTAGTTGAACTACCACTATTGCTTCAGAGTATATCTGGAAATTCGTAATAGCTACAAAAAGTTTCTTTTTTTCACGCTATATCCCGCATACAGTAGGATAGGATAGGAAAGGAACTGAGTGTTAAGGAAGTCCGTTCCTTACGTATTGCCTAACATTCGAGTTTCACTATGATTACTGAATGGGTATATAAAATATATTCTTATGAGAGATACTCCGTTGTTCGCTCGAATTCGAGACATTGCGTGAATGCCAGAACTCAACGGCGCGTTTTGTCTTGAAATTGAAGAAAAAAACGAAAAAAAAAATCCAGACTGGGGATAAAAATTGGAAAAAAAAAGTTACAGTTTGCAGTACATATGTATATCTCTAATACACTATTTTTACTTACTTGTATACAAATAAATATAATAGCGACGGTAAGGAATAATATAAGACCGACAATGACAATGCACGTAGAGACAGTGTCAACGGATTCGTAAGCCATTTCAATCACACTTTTGTTGCATATCGATAGCATCTTGCCTATACCACGTATTTCTGCTGGAACTAAAGCTGATTCTCTGAAAGAATAAATAAATTGGCTTCATATTGTATCCAGCACACAACAGGTAAGCAGAGGAAACCTAGTATTAAGACACTCAGGTCGACACTTTCTGCCGAAAGCTAGAGGCATTGTGTGTTAAGTGGCAGAACTCAGCTGAGGAATGGTGTATTAACATTAGGTTCCCTCTGCCTACCCTGCTGTGTGCTGGATACAGCGTGAAGCTGATTTGATTAAAGGGTCATTTTCTATTTCAAATAATTTTCAAGCAGGAAATTGTTGTTTTTGTCATATATGTTAATTTCAAGTATAATAAAAAAACAATAAACTGTATCACTTAAATAATACCTTTCATTCCACCAACCTCCTACTCTTGCTTTCAGACAGTTATATTGATTTTCAAAGAAAAGCCAAACTCCAAAGAAATTCAACAATATTTTTATAATATGTATGGCCAGGAAGAACAACATGAACGGCAACAGCCAAATATGTTTCCATATCAACATACAAAAACATCCAAAGAATAAAAGTTTAAAATACAAGGCTGTTTCATCATCATTAAAGTTATTTCTTATATAATTCTCATCCAAAGATCTCTGTTTAAATGATGCTAAAATGCGGTTTTCTATAGATTTTGACTTTAAATTTGGCAATGGCAGGGCTGATAGTGTCCTTGTTTTGAATAATAATTTAGCTTGTCGTGGTGAACTTTGTATTGGTTCATTGCCAGTCCAGCTTCCCCTTTTTGCAGTGTCAGGGGTAATGGGTGATGGGGAGTCCTTATCAGGTGTTGAGTCCTTATCACTTGCACCTTCTGACAATTCTTCAGACTTTTCATCTATCTTTTCTAGTGTAATATCACACTGTTTGTTAGTTAAGGCATATTGTAATGCTTTGAACAGTGATGTTTCTGAATCTGAAAGTTTGAAAATTATGATAATAAATTTCCTTAAAAATATTTATATTTTTGTTATATAATAAAATAAGAGTTTTACAACTTACAATAATACATTCATAGGTATATATCATATAAAATAACCACTTATTTTCATAGATGATGACCTTGAAACTTTTAAATTACCTTTGATTAACAGCTGCTTATGTATATGAATCACCTCCAAAATAAAACCAGTGAGACATATAGTTTCTAGAAATATGAACATGTACACTTTAAAAGATCCTGCTAAATTGGCTATGAAACTTGCTATAACCAGCCAAAATATGTGAGATGTAACACGGAACATTCCAGCTCTTGATGGATTCCACATGAAATAAACACTTATCATATATGCAGCTGCTACTGTCATTGTCTGTAATAAAACAGAAATTTTATGTTATGTTCAGACAAAATTGTTAATGACAAGTCATGCTATGCGATAAATTGGTAATAAAAAAAAAACACTTTTATGATTTTTATAGTTTAAATACAATTATAATACAATTCTAGTATATGTATATATATCAATGAAATAGATTGATTGCTACTAAATTTTGCAGTAGAAGCTGAAGCAGAGGAAGACCTATATTATGTCTATACTATATTGAGAGAGTAATGAAATAATTGATTTGTATACTTACAATATATGAGCTGCAAAGTTTTATGAGCAGTGTAGTGAAGAAGCTTATAAAACTTACAAATTGCCAAAAGATACAACTAAAACTTCTAGGTATTGAACTGTATAGCCATGGTAATATAAAAATTGCTGATAACAGTCCTATCACAGTCTGCAATAATTAATAAATTAATATATAATAATTATTTTAAAAAAATATATTAATTTCATTTGTATAAAAATATATAATTCAAGATTTAAAATTTTACCTTATAATGTTCCTTGAATTGATTTCCCACAGCGTCTGATGCATTATTGACGACATTTATTGGAATTACCATTAAACCGTATATCACAGATGAATTTGATTTGTCCAGATCTTCGAACCATGTCTTAATTTTTTTAGACAATTTATACTTAAAAGGATGCAACAAGGACCCAACCAAAAGAGCCCAAAATAATGGTTTAAAAAATGGTTCCAATATTAAAAATAGAACATAAAAAGCTGCACAGCATATAGTTAATATAAATAAGGCGAAGGCGTTGTAGAATCCATGTTTCATGGGTTTCTCATTGCCCTCCGATAGGCCACCAATAATATTGAAAATATTTTCAAACGGAGATTGCTGCATTGTATGATAAATATTATCACAATTTAAAATTAAAAGGGACTAGACAAATGTGAAAAAATAACATAGATTTCTAATGAGATCATCGTAGTTTTATATTTTCGGCAACATAATACTATTTTGACTTTTCATAGACAGCACTGCTTTCTGTCAATGTCGTTTTGACAACCACAGAATCAATAACAACTAAAAGAAAGTAAAAAAATCCCGTTCTCTTAATGTTCAATGTTTGTCACAATAATGCTTGTGTTGAGTACTCTATGTTAATTTAAAAAAAAATTGCAAGCAAAATAAAATTACAAGCTATCTCTGAAAAATATTTATAGGTAAGGGCAGTATTTTAACTTGATCTCTTTTAAACATGCATTCTAATTCGTAACAGTATCACTTTTTTAACGTACATCTTCTTTCGTGTGTTCTCCATATAATGTGACATTGGCGAAGTGATTCTGCATTCAACTGGCACGTCTAAAACTTACTTTCTAATTAAAGTACTGAATTAAAAATAATAATTCTTAAAATTAAAACGAAAACATACATAAAATTGTATATTTTTATATCAACTTAGAAGAATTTTTAAGAAGTAATACACTAAAAATACAGAATAAATCGTAGACAACAATCGTAGATTGGACAGCGATTGAATAATAAGCGTCGTAGAAGGTTGTGGATCGAATTTCAACTCAGGCCAATTGGCCCGAGTAAAAGTAATTACTTTTTTATTTTTATTTACAGAGAGCGTCAGTGAGCTCCGTCATTCAACACTTATTATTTCCTGGTAACCATCCGTTGGATTCCACCATTCAACAAACACTGCCATGATTTTGGATTTTGAACGAGAATGATTAAAAAATCGATCAATAGTAGTAGAAAATACGATAACAAATTTACTATGGTTGTGGACTCCAGCAATGCCGAAATATACTTAGGTATATCAATTTATTAAAGATAAATTATAGACCACTTATTTATGTCAAAATCAATCCAACGTATTTACAACAATTACTTATTTGTATTTTTTTTATTTTTAATATAAAATCTTCTATTTTTAATAAAAAAAAAGATAACAACAATTATTTATTTGTAATTTTTTTATTGGTCATATTTTGTGTCATAGCTACTTTTGATAATATTAGAAATCCAATAAAGATCGTAAAAGCACCGTGACTAAGCCAATTTGTGTAAAATATTTTTTTCATCAACCGAATGACGATGCTAGTCTAAGATGAACCTGATTTTACTTTGTACTTTTGTACGTTTCAAATAATAAGCGGTATTTTTGGAAATTTTAATATTGCGTAAGGAAATATGCATATCGCAAAATCATAACACATTATATTATTAAACCTATATAGTATTTTTTTTATTAAAAAAAAACAATGACTTGTAGTAGGTGCTTATAAGGTTATAAAATTTCATGAAAATAATGGTATTTTAGTTATTTAGAGAAAAAATGTTTTTTTAACAAGTAACTAGTGAATCATTAAGAATGATTAAATGGCACACGTTTAAATTCTTATTTTAATCACGGGAAATTACATTTTTTTAATTAAATGGATGTTTCAACCTTACTAATAGAAATGAATAAGTAAAGATTTTTCTAAGAACATATATATGACATATCTCTAACTAAACTATATACGAACACTCACAAAAATGCAAAACTCAGTGACCAGTAGCAGATTTACA
Organism: Heliconius numata; assembly: GCA_016802625.1. NCBI lineage: Eukaryota > Metazoa > Arthropoda > Insecta > Lepidoptera > Nymphalidae > Heliconius > Heliconius numata. Next base: position 457,241 of record JAEBDU010013284.1, on the reverse strand, counting down.
CATTTTTAAGATACATGTTATAAAGTTATTGCCGCTCTTTCTATAGAGGGCAATAATTTTTTATCAATTTCAACCAAATAGTGTGCACAAAAGACATTTACTACTGGGGCCCGCGCCTATTTTACTGTAGAATTTGGAAATTTGCTGGATTGTTGAATATATAAATGACAAGTAAGAAATCTGTAACATATGGGGCAATTATAATAAATCTATTTTATTTTCTATGAGGTCCCCAAAACTCGAAGCAAAAAGCTCGAGCGTGCTGGTATATTCGTCATTGTACTCAACAGTCAATGTCCTACTTTCGACTGAAGGTAAAAAGTGTCTTGACACTGGATCTCCTCTGTCTACATATGGATGATACATAGTAAAAAAATATATTATAATAAAATTTACGTATGTAAAAGTAGTTTAAGTGTACGTAACGAGTTTCTTCAGGTGAATAGAATAGTACAGTTATCATTTCAAGGAAACGTTAATATCGACCAAGAGGTAGTCTGCGGTTTGTCGGCAAAAATTACATATACTTACAAATTAATATGATTCACGAAGCTGACGGTTGTTTGACCTTTAGAAAAATTATTGGAAATTATACTTTTTTTTAAATTGAGTGGAACATTTTAATACAATTAGATAATATAATAAAACTCCCCATATTTCCATTATATTCGATGCATATAAAAAAAAATAATTTAAATGTAATAGTTGGTCTACGGACCGTGACTTATAAAAGTTGACTAATTTAATTTGGGCGTATGTGCTAGGCATGGGCGTTATCGTTTTTTTTCGATAACGGTTATGTAACCGATATATGGTTTTCATAACGATATCAAAAACGGTTTTCAGATATCGATATTGATAATACAGTTTACAAACGTTAAATCATTTTTAACGATATAAAATGAAGGCAAATTGACATTAAACGCTGGTTGCGTTTTTTAAAAGTATTATGAATATAAAGTAAATCACCAAGTATACAGAGAGATGAGAGATTTTACGCGACATTTTTAAGAAAAAAATTATGTCTATATACACTAATATATTTAAGCTATACACTAACACTAAATAACTTTAAACTATATAGAAATTGTTGTTAAAAAAAAGTATATACACACACTGAAATGCACAATTTTTAAGGAAACCTCGTCCGCAGTACGTATCGCAAAGGACTAAATACAATACTAAACTATTTCTAAAATATTAAAAATTTAAAAAATAAATTTTAAATAAGCATTTGTCACTTAAAAACAAACGTTTAGAATATAAAAGTCGAATCCACTCAAGTGTGAAAATAATATGTATATTTTAACTAAATTTCAACCTTATTCCCATTATATAGAAGTTCTTTTTTGTAACGTAAAGTAATAATATCTTATAGATGCAAGTTATCAGATATTCGCTTCATTTCTTTTACACTCGTGAGAAACATATAGTTAGAAAGAGAGGTAGTTACTTAGTTCGTGTTATGCGAAGTTTTCGTTTTTACGTTTTCGTTGCGATAGTTGCTGTGTTTAAGTTTTAATACGCATCTGATAGTTTTGATAAGTTTCTATGATAACGGTTTTTTAGAAACAGATATCGATATGGTATGGTTTCGGCATCGTATCGGTTACAAGTTACGTTTTGTTATATCGAACTCATCCCTAGTATGTGCTCAATTTGTATGAAACGAAAATTTAAGATTGTTGTAGTTTTTTTCTTTGATACAACTTTTTGATGCACGTCGCAAGGGTATCTGGGTTCGGTGCTTATTTTCAAAGTATTAAATTCAACTAGGTATATACTAGTAAATATTAAGTGTTAAGACACTCCGCTCCGCATGCGTGTTGATCGGCGGTTGAACTCAACGCCGCGCTTTGCCTTGGCACTAGAAAGAAGAAATGAAAATATTAATAAAAAATAATAATTCCCCCGAGCGGGAATCGAATCTACAATGGTCACGTTTTCAATCACACGCTTGTGCCCCTTCGCCACGATGACCTTAGACTAAGAAGAATCTTATATAATTATCTTTATTATATCTAAAATCAAATCGTCCTATATAAGTTAACTTGTAGTATCAATATAAATATTCCTTTGAGTGGTGTTTAAATTTGAACACGCGACCATCGTGAACTCTTCAGTCCTACTTATATTCAAAGTGTCTCACAACGTAGTGTAAAGCTTTTACACGTACCTAACTACCTATAATATTTTGTTTGCTTAATATACGAACCTAATTGATACCTGCAAAGCTGACTCATTGCGAATGATATAAGTGAAAAATAAGATGAATCATTGATGACTGTTATAGGTAATATCTCGTTGAAATATAAGTTAGTAAAAAAATAATTAAATCACACCATTAAAAAACTGAAACTACAAATTAATTATTCTCATATTTTATTATATGTACGCTGTTTAGTTAAATTAACTAAATTTCTATTCTAATTGTCTCTATTTTATTTTAATTCTAATTATTTTGTTTTCATTTTTCAATCCTTTTCAGTTCAATAATAATTTTGTTTAAAATTCATGCTTTTGATCTTGGAAAAGCCTGAGAACATAAAATGAACTTTGTTAAGATTTGGTTTTGATTTCTAGGGTTCTGTCATAAAATAAAATTGGATAAGAAGCGAGAACTTGCACTACAGATAAAAGGAAAAAAAAAATAAAGGCCAGAGGCCAGTCGTGGCGCAGGCGCACACAGTGTGACTGTAAAACCGACTGGTTGTGGGTTTGATCCCCACTCGATATGAAATATTGATTTAAAATTTATATTTCTATATCTTCGCTCTCGTGTCAAGGCAAAGCGCGGCGTTGATTTCTGCCACTCAACACGCAATGCTTTCAGCAGAAAGAAATTCGGCAGAAAGTGGAGAACGGAGTGTTTTAACACGAGGTTCCCTCTGCCTACCCTGCTGAGTGCGGGATACAGCGTGAAGATGATTTTGAGCTTAACAACTTTTATAAATTATACTTTCCGTTGCCTTAAAATCATGAAATTGGTACTCTCGCTGGAGTTCGACTCGCACTTGGCCGATTTTTAAATATAACCTATATTAAGCTATCAGATTGTTTAAGAAACATAAATGAGAACTAAAATAGTTATGTTATAAACATATAGTCACGATTTTAACAAAACAACGATGTTTCCCTGTATTCAGAACATCTATCAAATTGTGTAGGTCAATAAAACACTTATTTTGTAGCAACATTGTCGCAAGCAACTTTTTATATTGACAAACAAAACACTAAATGTTAAGTGAAGTTTGCCAAAATCCAATAGCAATCATAGAATGCATTTAACTCGGTTAAGCCGTTTCTGAGATTAGCGTGAACAAATACACAAACAAATAAAATTTTTAAAATATTTTTTTGTATTCTATTATATTAACAAAAGCCCCCAATAACATTTTTTCGTACATATCTTTTACGTACAGACACCGCATAATAATAACTTGAAGTTAACTGTTACTATATATATATATATATATATATATATATATATATAGAGTTTTACATTTATAAGAATATTATTATAATAGATACATATTCTAAAGAAAGCCTGAATTTTGAATGAGTTTCCGATTGTTAATTGTTAATAATTGTATTAATTATGTATTAAAGATAATATAATAATATGTAACATAATTAATTTGATTATTACTTCGATTACTCTACAGGAAAGTAATGTCGAAGTTGACTAAGAAAACTTATTATAACAAAAGGCTTACCGCACACGAGATTAGAAGCACAAGAGTAAATGAAAGATTTTTAAATATAAAATATTTTATTTATTTATAAATTTACTTTCTATTTTTTAATTATGATTGACTACGAAATAAATTCAAAATTAATATTTAAATTATTAATTTTAGTAATATAATCAATTGGGCTGTTTGAGGTACTCTCAGTAATTAGCAAAGGAATATTTGTAAATAGTTTTTTTTTTATCAAAGTTAATAGGGATCATAGTGTTCAGACACTCTGCTGCCAACTTTCCGCCGAATTTTGGAGACATTGCGTATTCAGTGGCGAAACTAAACGTCGCGCTTTGCCTCGACACCAGGGCGAAAAAATGAAAATATAGAAAAAATAAACAACATATTCCTATATATTGCTATTGATGTCTGAAGAAAAAGTTGCAATATAGTATGTAGGTAAGTAATGACTCATTCGTAGTCTGGCAGTTATAATAAGTACTAAAAGAAGTAGATATATGAACAGTAATTCTATGAAAATTACGTACACATAATATTTCCAAGAAACAAAGTTTTTAATTTACGTTTTTTATTTTTTTTTTCATTTAATTTCATTTTGTCGCGTCGTGTATACAAAGACTTAAAGCCTCGGCAAGCAACATATAAACGTCGATAGAGCTCAAATTGAATATTTGTTTACAAATACATCTTGAGTTGGACGTGTATTTCTTTAATGTGTATTAAATAATTATAAACAAAATGTTTGTGTCTCCATTAATTTTTTTGTTTTTATACAATTTTGGTTGCGGCGTAGACAGCCGAGCGGTGGACTCTCATGTGCAACATACGTCTCACGTTGCTAGATATGAAGATATCATAATATTTCCAGAAGACAATTCTAAGGAAACAAATGTGAAGGAATTGGAATTTGAATATGACGAGTTAGGAAATAGATTCGGTATACGCGTGGGCAAGTGCCCACTGGGCTTCGTCAGAAGAGCGTCGAGATGTAAACCAGCGTAAAATCTTATAATTAAAACTGATTTTTGTCATGTATTATAGAATTAAAATATATTATTTTGTTGTTTTATAAAATGTTTCATTTTAAAACTTAAGGAAATAAAAATTACGTTCTTGGATTTAAATTTTTTAATATACAATTTTTATTTTATCATTAATCAGCAACGATAAATATATAACATACATTTACTTTTAGAAAAAGAGTTAATAAAAACGAAATAAAAATTTCAAGTAACCCTAAAGCAATTAAATTAAGGGAGGATTCAGTCGCCCGATCTCATATTCTTCTATGAGAAATATTGTTATATACCTGATTGGACCGGAACTTCTCCGGGACGACGAATTATTCTCACTGTCACACATCTCTCGTTGTTTCTCATATCTTCCATTCTTAGGAAGAATTTACACTATAGTAGTGCCATTAACGGCTTATTCTCGGTTCGATCTAAGTCTGTTAAAAATATTCTCATATGAGAAACAATAAAAGCATTCATATTATCGTTGCGGTCAAGTTCCGGTCCAATCACTTATAGAATAATATAATATTTCTCATACAAGAACATGAGATCTGACTGAGAACGAACCGAGACTGTCACCATAGTGTGATTGCATCTGGCACATTATCTATTTACTACATTTTTGGATATAGATGTAGAGAAAGATGATGAAAAACTAATTTATGACGCTCTTTTTGTGTAGGTTGTGGGGTTCGATTCCCACCCAGGAGAATTAAATATTTCAATTCCTACTAATATAGTCTCTCTGTTTGTATTTAATTATGTTCCGTTCTTTAATCGTAGAATTCAACTCTTTTTAAATATTGTTTAATAATTCTAGGTAGTATGTAAATAAGTTTTTTTTTAATTAATTAAGAATAACAATTTAAATTTATCATGATGTTCAATTAATTTACATTTTAGCAAATGCAAAAAATCAAATAAACTCTACATTAGATTTTATTTTAGACTGTTAAACGCGAGAATTGCAAAAAAATGAGTGATAAGAAGAGAAAACAGATAGGTTCTTTAAAAACACGAGCAATGAACACTAAAAGGCCAAATTTTAATATGGTTAGTATAGCTATTTGAAAATTATAGAAACTAATCAGAAACTGTCGTAAACAAGTTTTTATATAACATGCTTTTAGTTGTTCGAATTCGCTATTTATAAGATTTGCTAATAAAATATAACAATCTATTTTTAATAAAAAAAGTGTTATATAGAAACGACTATGAAATTGTGTGGGGGGCTGTATATATTTGATGATAAAAAAAAAACAGCTTTACGCTGTTTCCCGCACACACCAAAGAACATAGTGTTAAGACTCTCCGTTCCCCGCTTTCCGCTGAACGGAACCCCGGACGGATAATAAATAATAATTAATTTTCTCAGTGGGGATTGAACCCCCAACCGTCACGATACAACGCCCTTGTATCTGAGCCACGACAGCCTCTATATATCTTTTATTGTTACCTTATATATGATACATGTATATAATTGATATTGCAAATATACATATAATAATATGCAACGTTATTAATGTTATTATTACTACGTTGACCCTACAGGAATGTGTTGAAGTGACGACGAAACCTGTTAGTAAGGCTCCCTACACACAACTTAAGATTTGAATATGATCTGGTAAATTGTAACTTTTTTAAATATATCTTACAGTATTACGTTTTATCTAGGAGCCTAAGCAGAGAGAATTTAGTGTTAGAATATTTCCTTCTTCACTTGCTGCTCGAATAGTCAGTAGATTAACTTGCTGAAAAGCCTTAAAGAAAGTATTTATTATATATCGTTTTTCTTCATCTTCACCTTGTATCACGTTAGGCAGAGGGAACTTAGACGCTCCATTCCCCATTTTCCGCCAAATTCTGGTGGCATTGCGTTTGGAGTGGCGGAATTCAACCCCGAGCGTTGCTTCGACAGTAGTCGCGTTTACACCTGTCGCGTTTACACTTCTGCCCCTGCGCCACGACTGGCATCGTTTAATATACATATTTTATGTGCAATTATGTTTTTTTTTCCAATACATACTAAAACATACAATACAAAATATAAATTATAATTGAATTAAAAGGTCTATATATACAGTAGTGAAATAACTTAATTATTTATTTTACGAGACGTAATTATTAATTTCGTGTGCACGCGGACTTAAAAGTCCCGGTAAACGACATATAAAAGACGATAGAGTTCAAATCGAACATTTATTTTCAAAGAAATCTCTCTTTGAGTCGAACGTGTATTGTGTTACAAATATTAATATAATAATAACAATATGTTTGTATATCCGTGCGTTGTTCTATTAATATGCACTTTCTGCTTTGGCGTCGACGGCCGAGCTGTGGACAAGAAGAACAATGATATTCAACACACTTCCCAGGTGGCTAGAGATGAAGGAGCTATAGTATTTCGAGAAGACAAGCCACTTGACAAGAAGAAAGTTGAACTGCCAGAACAACCTGAAGGCTTTGGAACCAGATTTGGTGTGCGCGTGGGCAAGTGCCCAGTAGGATACGTTCTGAGAGGGTCGAGGTGTAAGCCAGCGTAATTTTTTTACTTTTAAATTATGTTTATAGTGTGGCATAGTCAATAGTTTATTGTGCATTATCTAATAAAATATTTTTTCGTTAATATTAATTTGTTTTATTTTAAAATTAAGAACGTTTCTTTAATGTTGATTGTGTATTTGAATTTCGTGATCATATAAATATAAACCATAAACACTTAAAACATCATTAGATGACTAATTTAATTAGAGTCTTAGACACTTATTTTCTATTTATTTTTTTGTTTCGTAATCATTTATTTTGTTTTGGTGTCAACACAAACAGTGAGTTCCGACAGTAAATATTCTGCATCGAAGATTAGGCGTAAAGTGGGGCGCAGTGTCTTAGCATTAGGTTCCCTCTTGCTACCCTGTCTATCCTATAATACAAAAATAATTTACTACGCCATATGTATATATTTACTTTATCGATAAAAACAAACAAACACTTTCATTTCAATAAATTACGTGTGATATTGTTTATGTTCTGCCAAGGATAACGAGTTTTAGTGTTCTATAATTTAAAGTAGCAAACAGGCTTCTCTTGTTTTTTATTATCTCCTTATATTCTATAAAATGCTAAGTTCAACGACAATTTTATATGTTTATAAATATAAATATCTTTTTGATAATAGATAAAGATATATTTCAAACAAAGTGAATCTTTTATCCTATTTATTTATTTCATTATTACCACAATTAATTTTTTGCTCAAACTTTACTTTTAAGCAGTAATATCTGACAAATTAAAAGAAATTTGACATTATCATTTGACTTTTGATTTTAGTACAGATATAGTCTAGATCCAGGGCCCCAGGCGGAGTTGGCGCTATCTCTGAAAGCTCCCCACTTTCTAGTTAGAAAGGAATCATACTGTCTTAACTACATATTAGACTAATAGTCCTCAAAATTTCAGCTTTGCTAAAATGACGTAGGTCTGACGGCTCTAGGATCTTGGGCTAATTCAGTTTTTATTTTCAAAACACCTTGAAATTTGAATTTTGAAATGATTTGAAAAATTCGGCGGAAAATGGGGAACGAAGTATCTTAACACATTATAGCAGGACAGCTGTCCTGCTATATGCGGGCTACAGCGTGAAGCTGACATCAATAAATATACAAATCGGCAATGATAGTATAAGGATCTAAGCCCCATTCGTAAAGTAGGTAGTGCCCTTGTCTGTAAACAGAATCTTCTCGCTATACGAGTGGAATCCTGCTGCATTCTACGACCAGTTTTGTCTTAATAGTTAAGACTAACATTGAAGCTTTTTGTTATTTTTTACTTGCCTTAAACAAATATGCGGCTGAAGTGACGGAGTGGACTGTAAAGGAGACGATTGGGGGTTCGATTCCCACTCGGGGACTGAATTATTTAAATATCTTCGTTTCCTCGCTCTGACATCCTGACGCTTAGACTTATTTTCTTCTTATTTTTTCTATTAGTTTTTAAACAACATCTACAACACGGAATGCCTCCGGAATTGTGCGGAAAGTGGGTAACGGAGTGTGTTAACACTTAGTTCTCTCTGCGTACCCTGATAGCATGAAGCTGATTAATAGCTATTAATACAACAGATAATCTAAAAATAGAATATAATTACTACAAGTAAATATCACGAGAACTCAACCGCAACGTATTAGCACGTGGTATAAATGTAATTTAATTTTAATTATTATATTATGATTTACTATAGGTTTCATTCATCTAAGTAACTAGCAACTAATAAAAAAAATCTCTATAGTTGTGGCTTCGATTCTAGTTAGAGTGAATGCTTATATTTAAGTTATTTTTATATTCTTTATTTGTATAAAACGAAGCATTTAATTAAATCCAATGATCACACAGGGGCTCAAAGTGTAACTGCAAAATCGACCAGTTGTGGGTTCGATTCTCACTCGAGGAAACGAAATATTTCAGTATAAGGCTTTGCGTGTTGATTTTGAAGCATTCAGTAACCACTCAACATGTAAGGTCTTGAAAATTAGGCGGACAATAGGGAACGGAGTGTCTCAACACTAGGTCTCTTGTACCTACGCTACAATGTGGTACAATCAATTTTCTTTTTATTTCACAAAATTTAAGCTAAAATAACTGTTAGAGTAACATTAACGGTTCTCATTATTTTAAAGCAAATTCAATTTTTATTTTATACAATTTAATAAATATTATTTACACTAATAAATTTTGTTTTTGTTGTAAAATTACAAACGAATAGGTATTGTTAGTACAAAAATAAGTATAGCATAACAACATATTTACCCACAGACGGACAATTTTATTGTTTTATATATCTCTCATGTGGACCATAACACAATGGGTTTACCATAATACTTGGGTTTAATAAACAACACCGTAGCAGTCATGACTTTAACCAATAATAAATAAATAACAATTTTGTTTATAATTAGAGAACTAAAGCTTGAGAAACTGGAATATTTTAAAACTTTCTATATTAGTTCATTATATTATATTTTATTTTCTAAAATTGCCTCAATTAAAGCTTTCTTTTCTATACAATCAATTGAGTATGTTGTGACATAACTGCATAGCCTCTGACTGTATAACGACGGTTGTGGGTTTGATTCTCACTCCGGGGATTTAATTATTTTCATTTCCTCGCTCACCAGAGCTTCAACTCAACTTGCCTTCCCTCTTTCCTGAGCATTGCTTATCCTGCTATTGGTGTCCAACTTTCTATTTAGACTTTATGGTCTTTGCTGTGCTATTTAAATTGATAATAAACAGTTATCAGTGAAAGCACAACGTTGACTGTAGAGACTATCTCGCTTACGAGCATTTTTTTTAGTTTATTGTGCGCGAAGCCCTTCGATCATCTATACACGTGGCGAATCCACATTTGGGTCTCAAATAATAGATAAGCTAATTTTTCTATATAGATTTACTTAAATCTTCTTCTTCTTCCTGGCATTAATCCCGGCTATTGCCAGGGTCTGTCTTCCTACTCAACCTACTCCACTTTCCACGTTCTCTTGCGTCCTCGGTGGTTAGACCATTGGCTCTCATGTCCTGCATCACGACATCCAACCAGCGCTTCCTTGAGCGTCCGGGAGGTCTCACTCCAGAAACTGAGAGAGCAAGGCAATAGATTTACTTAAATAGATTTACTTACTAGATTTACTAAAATAGATTTACTTAAATATCAACCTCAATAAATATTAGAAGTGCTTCTAGGTTTTCCCCGTGGGTAAAAAACGCTTTGGAGTTTTATAGGAACAAGGTTGCAACTTGGAAATTAAATACTTATTACCTACTTATATAATAAATATCACGTTCAAAATATACATAATTAATGTAATGCAGATTAGAATATAAATTAACTGCGATTTGTCCTCCAGTCATAGGTTTTTACTTACAATGTTATACAACTCATACAGTCATACGTTATTTAATCTTTTATCCTTAAGTGGAAGGTCTTTGGAGTTAATTCAATTAGTAAGATTAATCGTTATAGTGCAATAGTGTACTGAATAGCATTGTCGTGTGTGGAGCCTAGTGTTAAGACACTCTGCTCTCCATTCTCCGTGGGTTTCTGGAGGCGTTGATAGTTCAAGGAAATGAAAATAGTAATTCATGGAGAGGGAATCGAACCCACAAGCTGTCTTGACAGCTGCCTTGACAGTCGCTTGTGCCTCTGAGCCACTACTGGCCTCTTTTTAATTTCTTAGGCGGAATTGTACTTGTACGTGATTAACGCCTGTAAGATTTTTGTATTTTTAACGTATTTTACTGTTTTGCTTTGTTTGTTTTAACAGGAACGTGCAGTAGTGTGCCTAGTAAATTTTATACATTTTTTTATCAGCTTCCCGCTGTATCCTGCGCACAGCAGAGTAGAGGTAGAGAGAACCTAGTGTCAAGACACTCCGTTCTCCACTTTCCACCGAATTCTGGAGGCATTGCGTGCTGAATAGTGATACTCAACGCCGCGCTTTGCCTCGACATCAAAGCGAAGTAATGGAAATATAAATTTAGATAAATGTTTCATTTCTTCCAGTGGAGATCGAACCCTTAAACACTCGTATTAGTAGCGGAACTCAACACTGCGCTTTGTCTTGTTACTAGAGCGAAGTAATGAAAATATGACATAATTCGAGTGGGAATCGAACTCATAACCGTTGCGTTTATTATGCTTTAGTGAAGAAAAATTTTTTGTGAGAAATTTTAAAACATTTAGAATATAAAATTTACATAGTAAAAATATGTATATTTTCAAAATACACATTTGAACGTCAGATACTCTATTTAATTACTAATTCTTACTTATGTTTAGATAATAAATGTACTTACTGTGTTATTTATTGGCTAAAATTAACACATTAATAGTTTAAATGATTGTTTCTCTTGCACTATTTTAGTCTGATGAGAACTATTTGGAAAAGTTCCCAGTTCTGAAATACAACAGTAAAAATATTTGAAATGAAAAAAGTAATAGAAAGTGACGTGGTAGCGTCTTCCGAGTTTAATTATAATAGTATCTAAGATGTTTCAGAAATAAATATCTTTTGAGTGAAACGCTCCCCGGTGGTCGTCGGTTCAATCTAAGCACAGTTTGTCAAGTTTTTCAGTTTTTTTGACAGAAACGTACTACTTAGGTATTAGTAAAAAAAATGTTTTTAACATTTTTTAATAATATTCAATTGATAAAGAGTATGTAATATGGTAATGTAGCTTAACAAGCATTGATATCATGAGAAAAGACAGATTTTTCTTTGGACTTGAAATAATATTGAAATTGACATGCATGTTGAGAGGTGAAACTCGACGTCGCGGTTCACGCGCCCTGTACACCAGAGCGAAGAAATATAAAATATCAAATATCCTCGACTGATAATCGAACCCACAACCTGTCTTCACAGTCTCACGATTAACCCCCAATAATCCAAGGCCAATAATAATCTACTATATTCAAAATTTTCCATAATTCGAGTAACACAGTATTTTAAGCTGAATAAATCGTAGCTTTTCTCATTCACGCTTTTGTGTGGGTGATTTATGCGGTCGGAAGCAAATCTGTTCCCGCGACCGTGCAGCGGGCGAGGTACTTCCCTACTTCCCATTAATTGTTCGTAATTTACTACTCTACTTTTATTATCCAATTACTCATATTTTTATGCCTGCTCTAGCTTATATTATGGGTTATAGTTAAATTTACTTTCTTTGTTTAATAATAGAAATTAAACGCCTCGCTTCGTTTCGATTATTTCGCCTTCAAAATTCGGTGGAAAGTGGGGAACGGACTGTCTTAACCCTAGGTTTCCTTTACCTATCCTGCTGTGTGCGGGATACAGAGTGAAGCTGATTTAATAATAGAAATTAAATATTCATATTTAAATAATAGTGTATTGCATTGCACCCCACCAGGGTAGGCAGAGGCAACCTAGTGTGATACTCCGTTCCCCAATTTCCACCGAATTCTGGAAGCATTGTGTGTTGAGAGGTGGAACTCAACGTCGCATTTTGCCTCTTTACCAGAGTTAGGAAATGAAAATTTTTAACATTTCATTTCCTCGAATGGGAATCGAACCCACAATCTCTCTCTACCCACGAGGTACTCATAAAATATAAAATTACGTCAACGAAAATATTTTGATTGACAAAATAAATAAGGGTTTTCATTTACGGCTTTGTGCAGATGATTTACGTTGCCGGAAGCTGAATGTTCTTTAACTTAGAGCCAGCTACCGTTTTACCGCGTTCCTTTTAATTGTTCACAATTTCCCTATTCAGCTTTATTCGCTAACTATTACTTTATGTAGTATAATTGTGGGTTGTTGTTGGTTGCTGTGTTCATGGTTGCTGAATATGGTATGGAAGTTTTGATACATTTAAATAGAGGTAGAGTTTGTTTAGCAATATTCTATAATATGTATATAAATGGTAATATGAGCAGAATTTATAGTAGATGGTATTTTTTTTTCTTTTTTTAGCTTTACACTGTATCCATCACATAGTAGGGTAGGCAAAGGCAACCACTTAGTGTTAAGAAATTTCGTTTGCGTTAAGTCATTTCTCCCTTTTCCACATAATTCTGGAGGCGTTGTGTATAGCGTAACTCAACACAGCGCTTTGCTTCGACACCAATAAATAAAAATATAATATATTTCATTTCCTCGAGTGGGAATTGAACCCATATTCCGTCGCGTTTACCGTCGAACACTTGGTTCCCTGCATTAGTTCATTAGTTCACTAAAATAACCATACAAAAAGACCAACCAGTTTATATGAAGAATATCTAGTAGATATATCGATTTTATTTTTTTTGCTTGCTAATGTTATGGATTTTTTGTTTTACTAAATAAGGAAGGAAGCAAATTATTAAGAGGAATTATTTATTTAGGAGTATCTAATAAAATAAAAGTACAGTAAGAATGAAAATATTTCAAAAGCGTTTTTTAAAATTTTGTTTCACGCTGTTTTCCACACATAGCAGGATAGAAAAAGGGAATATAATCTTCTGGACTCTGTTCCCATTCAGTCACTTCCGTTCCCCACTTTCCGCCGAATTCAGCGGAACTCAGTGTCGCGCTGTAGCTGGTTATCGGAAAATGAAAATATTAAATACTTAATTTCCCTATTCTTTATATTTATATTTTTCATCGTTGTTTTATAGCCATACAACATATTACAATAGAATCTATAGATATAAGATGTAATCTTAAAAGTAAGAGTCACGTCTACCGCCTACCATTCAAACGTAATATCTTTCGTAATTTTGCAAGGTAATAACAATATAGACAACACGGCGTTTGTCCCAAATATGTAACTTTTACCTATATTATATTTATATTTATTTGCTTATCATTTTGTTAATTTTATTTCTGTTAAAAATAGGAATTAAACATGATAATAATTATTAAATAATTATTTCTTCGCTTTGGTTTCGAAGCAAAGCGCGGCGTTGTGTTCCGCAAACGTATTGCCTCCAGAATTTAGCGGAAAGTGGAGAGATGAGTGTCTTAATACTAAGCTTCCTCTGCTACCCATAAGCTAAAAAAAAAACAAAAATCTTTAAGCCGCCACGTAAAAAGCCGTATATACTTAGATCGAGATTATAAAAACATCGATTGGAGGTTGCAGTGCGTGTGCTTCCGAATTCGGCGATTGATTCCCATTATAATGAAGGGTACATCGTTACAACGGTAGCGGGGGTGTGAGGGGGTCCCCCAGGGTCCCTCGGGGTGTGGGGTGGGGTGGTATTGAACTACTGCGTGCGCACTTGCGTACTGTCGTCTCCCTCCTATACGGGATAGGGCCTACGGGGGAGTGCGTGCTGTTTCATTATCACGCACAGTGCGATCCTTTGTTTATATTGGTCCCGATCCACTTTCAATTGATTAATTCTTACTACAACACCTTCGATTCTTAAACTTGGTTATCGTTTTGAATTATTTGTTTGTTTTAAATTTATTTTTTATATATTTTTTTATAATATTTAATTATGTTGTATGTATATTTGGGAAATATTAAAAATTTAATAGACAATAAAAAAAAATTAAGTAAGAAATAAATATTTATAGGATATAGGAATAAAAAAAAACACAGGAAGCATTTACATTATCCATTGAACACTTGAACCGCTTTAACCACATTTAAAATAAAAAAAACAACAATCCCAATTCAATATCAAGATAATTTTTCAGAGCTCTCAAGAAAAGCGAGAAAATTTGCACGCTTATGAAAACACCCTAAGAGAGTTTTCCACAACTCACCAACACCGACCCACCGGCCGTAGCCACGCAGTTTTCCACGCACACTCGCATCCCTAGCAAAATAAGCGCCAGAATCTCGTTCCGGAGGCGAGAAACATCTATCCATTCCACTCGCTCTCATCACACCATCCTATTTCAACAGGTTTCGCCTTTCAGTAGATTCAGAGCAGAAAGCGTGCCAGTAGTAACACAGCACAAACAGTACGGCACACACGTCCTAGCCGAAAACTGAAAACACAGTTTCTGTGACAGCACCGACATTACCTGACTGACAGTCACCGCCGTCCTCAACGGCCGCTTATCTCCAGTAAACGGGCCACGTTTCCCAATAGATATTACTATTTATAAATGGATGGACTATATATTATGTTCAGTGGATGAAGCTCGCGCGTCTCGTTGAGTCCAGTTTCACGTGGAACATTTCAGTGCCAAAACAGTTTTTAATGAAACTATTGTAAAATATGATAATTTCTATACGCGTGACCTCGGTGTGTTAAAGTGGAATAATATGCGTGTTACCTTAAGGGACCCTGAAAGTTAACACGATGTAAATCTATGGAAGTTTTCAATGTTTACCTCTTCAGTGTTGTGAGTAGCTGTTAGTTTAATATAGTTGAAAAGTCGAGTGAGCTATGTAGGAGAGATATTGACGACGTTCGCCTTAGACTGATGTAGAAGTACTTAGGTTGTGATTAAATAAAAGTGGAGTGCTCGACAGCTGCTGAGCTGGTGGACTTTATGATTGGTTTGTGAACGTAACAAGTTATACTAAAATTTTATATACAAATAATTCGTAAACCATTTTATGCCTCTCAAAGTCTCGCAGAGTTCGCCGTCTTGTCTTAGATAAAAGGTTGTGTAACGTTTAGAACTTTCCATCTGTAATTTCCCTTGGGTTGTGAATACAATAAACAGACTGAATGTTAAAACTTGGGGCATTATCATTCTAAGGGTAAATTGCCCTGTGGAACTGCCCGCGCTCGGTGATATGGTGAATTTTCTGGGACATTGGTGAAACGTGCTCAGGTATCGACTTACGGGAACCTGACAAAGGTAAGCTTTCTTTTTATTGCTAATAAAAACAATTCTTTTTGTTATTGTGTTTTATATTAAAAAAAGCAGCTTTATTTCATAACTAGCGACCCTATTGCGGCTTCGCCCGCTTTTACTACTGGATTATTCATATAATGTATGTTTGCAAAGCACTTAAGATAATGTGAAAATTAATTAAACCCTAATGCAACCCGCATTTTCGTAGTTTCAATATGGATTTTCCAATTGTTTTACTCGGCGAGGATTTTTTTGTAGGTACCGTAATTTTAAATCTGTGCTACTAATCTTTTCAAGTACT